>JBBDGP010001614.1:600000-1172500 GCA_037952835.1 Lithobates septentrionalis | reverse complement strand
AAAAAAAAATAAAAAAAAAAAAAAATAAATAAAATACAAATGGGTTATTTGTGGTAACTTTACAAACCTAAAAAATATAAAAAAATAAAGTAACAAATAAAAATAAAAAAAAAAAAATACAAATGGGTTATTTGTGGTAACTTTACAAAACTAAAAAATATAAAAAAATAAAGTAACAAATAAAACTAAAAAAAAAAAATACAAATGGGTTATTTGTGGTAACTTTACAAACACCAAAAAATGAAAATTAAAAATCTAGAGATAAACATATAAAAAAGTTCAACACCAATCATAAAATAAATATCTGGATAAAAATTACAAGAAAATATGATTCCACACAAAAAAAAACCAAAAAAAAAAAAAAGGTAAAAAGTATTATATTAGTATGGAAACATTGTTTTTAAAAAGCATACTATATCATTCATGAGATCAAAGAGAAAAAGAATCCAGAAATCAGTTTGGGAGAACTCTGAATATGAACAGCAAAACACCTTCGTTCTTTATAGAGCATTCGTAATGAAGAAATAAAATGCGCTGCATTCAACGATCACAGATTTTGCAGCGTGATGAATGTGCTACCTACAATACGAACACTAGTTTTACTAGACCGAGTGCTTCCGTTTAGTTTTTGCTTATGAGCATGCGTCGTTTTTTTGTCCGTCCGACTAGCATACAGACGAGCGGACTTCGGGGTCCGTCGTAGGTACGAAGTAAAAGTTTTGAAGCATGTTTCAAATCTAAAGTACGTCGGATTTGAGGCTAAAAAAGTCAGTTGAAAGTCCGGAGAAGCCCACACACGATCGGATTACCAGCCAGCTTTAGTCCATCAGCGTCCGTTGGACTTTTGTAGACGAAAAGTAGGACCGTGTGTACGCGGCATTAGAAATCCTGAAGGTGGTGCTGGGTTTTCGGGGCCCCGTACGCGGCTAGGCTCCCAAAAAGTGCCACACATGTGGTATCCCCGTACTCAGGAGAAGCAGCTGAATGTATTTTGGGGTGCAATTCCACATATGCCCATGGCCTGTGTGAGAAATATATCATTTAGTGACAACTTTTTGTAAATTTTTTTTTTTTTTTTTTTTTGTCATTATTCAATCACTTGGGACAAAAAAAAAAAATATTCAATGGGTTCAACATGCCTCTCAGCAATTTCCTTGGGGTGTCTACTTTCCAAAATGGGGTCATTTGGGGGGGTTTTGTACTGCCCTGCCATTTTAGCACCTCAAGAAATGACATAGGCAGTCATAAACTAAAAGCTGTGTAAATTCCAGAAAATGTACCCTAGTTTGTAGACGCTATAACTTTTGCGCAAACCAATAAATATACGCTTATTGACATTTTTTTTACCAAAGACATGTGGCCGAATACATTTTGGCCTAAATGTATGACTAAAATTTAGTTTATTGGATTTTTTTTATAACAAAAAGTAGAAAATATCATTTTTTTTCAAAATTTTCAGTCTTTTTCCGTTTATAGCGCAAAAAATAAAAACGGCAGAGGTGATCAAATACCATCAAAAGAAAGCTCTATTTGTGGGAAGAAAAGGACGCAAATTTCGTTTGAGTAGAGCATTGCATGACCGCGCAATTAGCAGTTAAAGCGACGCAGTGCCGAATTGTAAAAAGTGCTCTGGTCAGGAAGGGGGTAAATCCTTCCGGGGCTGAAGTGGTTAACAACAAACCTACAGTCCCTGTCTTGTTTGCACCGCCTGTATACTGCTGTTCAGAGTATATAGGGCCTGGGGGCCCCACGCCTTTCCTTTTTTTAATTTGGGTGCGGGGTTCCCCTTAACCACTTCCCGCCCACGGACGTCATATGACGTCCTGGGCTTTGGGCGGGTATATCTGAATAATGCCTGTAGTTACAGACATCATTCAGATATTGCCGGTTTCAGCCGGTGAATCTCTACACCATAGGAATGATCATAGCGGCCGTTCCGCCGCTTAATCATTCCTATGGGAGGCGAGAGGGGACGTCCCCCCCCTCCCGCCGCCCTCCAGTGCTTGCTCCGACTCACCGTTACGATCGGTGAAGCGGAGAGCGGATCCGCCGGCGCCGGATGTAGATCATAGAGAGTCTCTATGATCATCGGAGGTTATGTTATGTTATGACGTCATGCCCGGCCTCTCCATTCAAAAAAACGGCACCGCTTCAGTTGGGAAGCGGTGATCGCTTTTTTTTTTTTTTTAATTTCAGGCTTCCCAGCCTAGTGGTGAGATATGGGGTCTTATTGACCCCATATCTCACTATTAAGAGGACCTGTCATGTTATATTCCTATTACAAGGGATGTTTACATTCCTTGTAATAGGAATAAAAGTGATCAAAAATGTTTTTTTTTTCAAAAAAGTGTCAAAATAAAAAAACAAAATATAATTATCAATAAAAAAAAATTTTTTTTAAAGCGCCGCTGTCCCCGTGTGCTTGCACGCAGAAGCGAACGCATACGTAAGTCCCGCCCACATATGAAAACGGTGTTCAAACCATACATGTGAGGTATCGCCGCAAATGTTGGAGCGAGAGAAATCATTTTATCACTAGATCTCCTCTGTAACTCAAAACATGTAACCAGTAAAAAAATTTCAAGTGTCGCCTATGGGGATTTTTAAGTACCGAATATTGGCGCCATCCTACGAGCGTGTGCAATTTTGAAGCGTGACATGTTAGGTATCTATTTACTCGGCGTAACTTCATCTTTCACAATATGCAAAAACATTGGGCTAACTTTACCGTTTTGTTTTTTTTTAAAACACAAAACAGTTTTTTTCCCAAAAAAAAGCGTTTGAAAAGTTGTAACAACCGCCATTGTATTCTCTAGGGTTTTTGCTAAAAAAACATATATAATGTTTGGGGGTTCTATGTAATTTTCTAGCAAAAAAATTATGATTTTTACAAGAGGAGAGAAATGTCAGAATTGGCCTGGTAAGGAAGTGGTTAATATCCATACAGGACCCAAAGGGCCTGGTAATGGACTGGAGGGTACCCATGCCCTTTGTCTCACTGATTTTCATCCATATAGCCGGGACCCGACATTACATTAAAGCTGCAAGCAGTTTTTAAATGACTTTTTTTCCTTTAAAAATTTCATTTTGTGCAGGGACTGTTCTAAGCACGGGAAACACGCGCCACTTTACAGGCATACTATAGACACCCCCCAGGTATGATATTTAACCACTTCAGCCCCGGACCATTATGCTGCCTAAGGACCAGAGGTCTTTTTCCAATTTGGCACTGCGTCGCTTTAACTGCTAATTGCGCGGTCATGCAATGCTGTACCCAAACGAAATTTGCGTCCTTTTCTTCCCACAAATAGAGCTTTCTTTTGATGGTATTTGATCACCTCTGCGGTTTTTATTTTTTGCGCTATAAACGGAAAAAAACAAAAATTTTGAAAAAAAATGATATTTTCTATTTTTTGTTATAAAAAAAATCCAATAAACTCAATTTTAGTCATACATTTAGGCCAAAATGTATTCAGCCACATGTCTTTGGTAAAAAAAAGGCAATAAGCATATATTTATTGGTTTGCGCAAAAGTTATAGCGTCTACAAACTAGGGTACATTTTCTGGAATTTACACAGCTTTTAGTTTATGACTGCCTATGTCATTTCTTGAGGTGCTAAAATGGCAGGGCAGTACAAACCCCCCCAAATTACCCCATTTTGGAAAGTAGACACCCCAAGGAAATTGCTGAGAGGCATGTTGAACCCATTGAATATTTATTTTTTTGTCCCAAGTGATTGAATAGTGACAAAAAAAAAAAAATATTTACAAAAAGTTGTCACTAAATGATATATTGCTCACACAGGCCATGGGCCTATGTGGAATTGCACCCCAAAATACATTCAGCTGCTTCTCCTGAGTACGGGATACCACATGTGTGGGACTTTTTGGGAGTCTAGCCGCGTACGGGGCCCCAAAATCCAATCACCGCCTTCAGGATTTCTAAGGGCGTAAATTTTTGATTTCACTCCTCACTACCTATCACAGTTTTGAAGGCCATAAAATGCCCAGATGGCACAACCCCCCCCCAAATGACCCCATTTTGGAAAGTAGACACCCCAAGCTATTTGCTGAGAGACATGTTGAGTCCATGGAATATTTTATATTTTGACACAAGTTGCGGGAAAGTGACACTTTTTTTTTTTTTTTGCACAAAATTGTCACTAAATGATATATTGCTCACACAGGCCATGGGCATATGTGGAATTGCACCCCAAAATATGTTTAGCTGCTTCTCCTGAGTATGGGGAAAACCGCACGGCCCAAAGTGTCATATAGCAGATAAAGAGTTTCCTCATTTGGATGAACTTGATTTCCATTTTGTGCATGGGTGTACGTTGCTCTTTTCAGCCACTCACTGAGACTGTTTATTTTTAGTTTTATTCTAATTTTTATGTATATTTAAGTTTGATTCACATTTCATCACTTTAATAATTTGTTCTCCCATTCACAGCCATTGAGATTGGGTGTTTATGGAATATATGAACTATTATCTATGTTTCACTTATTTACATCGAACTGTCAATGATTCACTATTTTATGTATTTATTTATGGTTGATACACATTCACAGGTCAGCGCGATTCTAACGTTTCTAAAGTTATTCCATTATATTGATGCTATATAAGAGAATTGCTGCTTCTTCACATTTTGCCTAGCGTTTTTAGGTGTTTAATATATATTTGTATACCACACATAGGTATATACCTTAGAGCAGTTTTTTTCCTTTTTTTCCTTTTTTTACATTTTCTTAATGCCCTAAAGAAGAGTGCTACCCTGGAGCGCTCGCTGAACTCTGCATTCATTACAGTAATCCCAAAGCCGGGGAAGGATCCGAGTGAGGTCAGTAACTATCGCCCCATATCCCTGATAAACAATGATTTGAAAATACTGACTAAGATCCTGGCTGATCAGATCTCCTCATTCATCAGCCTATACATCCACAAGGACCAGATAGGATTCATATCTGGAAGACAAGGCCCTGACCAAATTAGAAGGGCAATAGACATAATTTTGCTGTTGCAGTCGGAATGGGATGGAGGGCAGCCTCAAGAATGCTTCCTTCTATCGACTTGCAGAAAGCATTTGACCCTGTCTCTTGGCCTTATCTCTTTTCTACTAACATCAACTTCCAAGATTCCTTAATCACCCGACTGATGGTCCACTTTCACATTGCCTGGAGTCAATCCACTATACCCTACTTACGGGTCCTTCTCCCAAAAATGGTGAAGCAACTATATTCTGCCAATTTCCCCCTTGCCTAATTTGAAACAGACCTTAGTTGCTGGTCTCCACTGAACCTTTCATGGACGGGATGGGTTCACTCTATCAGGATGACATTACCCCCGCAAATCCTCATCCTCTTTCGCTCCCTTCCCATACCAATCAACAGGGACCATCTACAACGATTTCAGGCAAAAATGATCGCCTTTGTTTGGGGCTCGAAGGGGCACGAGTACCTAAAGGGGTACCTTTCAGAGCCCAAAACGAAGGGGGTCTAGGTTTGCCCAACCTGCTCTGGTACTACAAAGCTGCCCAGCTAGCCCAGATTTCTGCTATTTACTCACGCACAGCTAAACATGACTGGGTACATATGGAAAGACAGGCAGTTCCACACTTTACCCTGGTTTACCTATTATAGTGTAATCCTAAGGAACACCCAGCAAACTTAGTCCATATGCTCTCTTACATGTTTGCTCTGTGGGAGAACCTCAAAGGTCATTCAGTTAGTTTCCCAGACACGCCTACTTGCAAACCTTTTCCACAATCCCTAATTCCCCCCGGTATGAATAATAAAGCCTTCCAATGGTGGCTGAAAAAGGGGTTGCACAGGATTGGTCATTTCTTCAACTCCGCGGGCCCGGACACCCTTAGCTATTGCATCAGAAAACTTGAAATGCCCATGCCAAAGACATTTTGATTTCTCCAAATTTCACATTTCTTACACTCCTTGTGAGTGTCAAAACCCGTGCCACTAAACATTACTCCATTTAAACAATGGTGTGGCTGGGCCACGGAGAAAAGAGGTGGGATTTCCATGACCTTCAAATCACTCTCCACGGCTAAACATGGCTAACTCTAATGCCGCGTACACACGGTCGGACTTTATGGCAGACTTTGCCCGGCGGACTTTTCAACGTACTTTACGACAGACTTTCTGAATGAACGGACTTGCCTACACACAATGCACCAAAGTCTGTCGAATTCGTACGTGATGACGTACGGCCGGACTAAAATAAGGAAGTTCATAGCCAGTAGCCAATAGCTGCCCTAGCGTGGCTTTTTGTCCGTCGAACTAGCATACAGACGAGCGGACTTTTCGACCGGACTCGAGTTCGACGGATAGATTTAAAACATGTTTCAAATCTAAGTCCGTCCAACTTTTGAGCAAACAAAGTCCGCTGGAGCCCACACACGATCGAATTGTCCGACAAAATCCCGTCCGCCGGGCAAAGTCTGCCGTAAAGTCCGCTCGTGTGTACGTGGCATAAACCTAGCTACATGACAGATTGGGAGAAAGACCTCTCACAGGAGTGGGATCTGGAGGAATGGCATAGAGCTGTTTCCTTTTCATACCGAGGCATTCTAAACATCTCTTTGATTGAGGCTGTTCTTAAGGTTCTGACACAGTGGTGAATATAAAGTGATCTTGCGCAATGGTGAATCAGCGCTCAGCTTCAAGAAGCTGACAATAATGTGAAAGTCAATGTAAAAATTAATATATAAAAATATATATAATAATACAGTTCAGAGAAAACAAGGAGACTGTGGGTCTTCAAAAAATGGTGAAAAGTGAAACAAGAAATGACAGGAGTCCATACACAGATGCAGGTAAATATATCAGTATGAAGACCCCCTCTTCAATATATCCCATTCTAAACTTCAATCGCATCTGTGATGTATATCCAACAGAAAATGAGCTCACAGAACTCTCACCTCAAATCTGTCAGTAACCAGCATCAACACCATATCATCAGCCTTTAACCCTCTATTCCTCCATCTTCCACTAGGGCGTCTCCATCTTTAAATGATTCTCCAGATAACACACACCGAATAACTGGATAAGATGATGGACACACCATTTCTGGCCCTATATGCTCCAAAAAATCACCAAAGGAGGGAAGGAAAGGAAGGCCTCCAATAGTGTAATATGTTAAATACCTGATGGTGTTTATTAAATAAAATAAGTTGACTCTTACATCAAAAATGAATAATAAAAACATAGAAAATACAACATGTGGTGTTCGATTCGCCACATGTAAATCGTATAAAATTGGAAAATTGGAAATTCTCCGCTTTACGATTTATAAACAAGTCCGCAACAACCAATCCGGTTCCCCTGATGAAATCACGTGGTGACGCAACTTGTAGGGAGTGGCCAGAAGTGGACGTTAACCAAATACGCCTTCAGAAGTGAAGTGAGAAGGCGAATTGAACGCCTTGTTCCCAAATCCCCTCAAATAGCTTTATTAAACTTTCCAGTAGTAAAAGCATCCAAGAGCAAGAGGAGGCTGACCCACTTCATCTTCCTGGGGGCTAAATTGAAATAGAAAGAGACTGGAAGCAACCCTTCGTCTTCTGCAACATGGCAAAAAAGAAAATCTCATAGATCATGGCCCAGGAGAAGATGGTCTCTTCTTTTGTTGTTTGATTTCTTATGGTTTAGATATGGGACGTCTCATTTTAGGTAGGTGAGAGACGCACATCAGGGGATGCTTTTTAAAGGGGCCAATTCAGTTTCCTGTAGATATACAATGGACAGTTCCATTCAGGAGCGGATACGCACCTCTTCCCTTTTTTTTGTGTCCCGCCATTCCTGAATGCTAATCTCCTGATAATACCCCTCTTGTATCTCCATCCTCAGGCTACTTGTTGTTATGGTTGACTGTTTTTATTGGACAGGCTGGGTCTTAGGCCTCATTACACTCTATTTTAAGATACAAGGCCAAGGGGACCCTCATCCCACGATAGGTGCCACACCCTTGGCGGGTTCAACCTGGCCCTCATTGGAGAGGCAAAATTGAACTTATTTCCATATCTCCTCTTCTCTATACCATGTCTGGCTCCTATAGACCTTTCTAAAAGGTCTTAGATACATCTTATAGGCAATGATAGACAATTTTCTAGTTATGTCTCCATCTGATATCCTAGTACAAATACCTGACCCGGCAATCTATGTGTCCTCACTTTATACATATATTACCCTTTTACTGATACACATATTCTACTTGTCTTCATATGTCACTATGTAATGTGGTTCTATGAACCTTGTCATTCATGTTGCATTACTATTTTCTTTTTCCGTTTTGAACCTTAAACAATAAAAGCTGATTGAAAGAAAGAAATTAGATTTATTTGTATTTATTTATTTATTTATTTATTTATATTTATTTTTTTTTTCAAATTTTTTTTTTTTTTTGTGTATAGCGCAAAAAATTAAAAATCCTGTGGTGATCATATACCACCAAAAGAAAGCTCTGTTTGTGGGAAAAAAATATGATATACATTTAATTTGGTTACAGTGCTGCATGACCGCGCAATTGTCAGTCAAAGTAATGCAGTGTCGTATTGCAAAAAATGGCCTAATGATAAAGTGGGGAAGATCTTCCGGGGGTCAAGTAGATAAGAAAGGTTAAATAACTGATGTAATCAGATTTACAAGTAAATGCAGAAAGTATTCACTTTTTCCACATTTTGTTATATTATAGCCTTATTCCAAGATTAATTAAATTCATTATTTCCCCCAAAATTCTACAAACAACACCCCATAATGACAATGTGAAATACATTTGTTTGCAATCTTTGCAAATTTGTTAAAAATAAATAATGAAAAAAATCACATGTACATAAATATTCGCAGCCTTTGCCATGACACTCAAAATTTAGCTCAGGTGCATCCTGTTTCCACTGATCATCCCTAAGATGTTTCTACAACTTGATTGAAGTCCACCTGTGGTAAATTCAGTTGATTGGACATGATTTGGAAAGGCACATAACTGTCTATATAAGGTTGCACCATTAACAGTGCATGTCAGAGCACAAACCAAGCCATGAAGTCCAAGGATTTTTCTGTAGACCTCTGAGATAGGATTGTATTGAGGCATAGATCTGGGAAGGGTCCAGAAAAATGTCTGCATCATTGGAGGTTCTAATGAGCACAGTGGCCTCCATCATCTGTAAATGGAAGGAGTTTGGAACCACCAGGACTCTTCCTAGAGCGGGCCGCCCGGCCAAACTGAGCGATCGGGGAGAAGGCCAAGAACCCAATGTCTCTCTGAAAGTGCTCCAGTGTTTCTCTATGGAGAGAGGAGAAACTTCCAGAAGAACAACCATCTCTGCAGCAGTCCACCAATCAGGCCTGTATGGTAGAGTAGCCAGACAGAAGCCACTCCTCAGTAAAAGCCCACCTGGAGTTTGCCGTAAGGCACCACCATGAGAAACAAAATTCTCTGTTCTGATGAAAGAAAGATTGAACTCTTTGGCCTGAATGCCAAGCGTCATGTCTGAAGGAAACCAGGCACTGCTCATCACCTGGCCAATACTATCCCTACAGTGAAGCATGGTGGTGGCAGCATCATGCTTTGGAAATGTTTTTCAGTGACAGGAACTGGGAGACTAGTCAGGATCGAGGGAAAGATGAAGGCAGCAATGTACAGAGATATCCTTGATAAAAACCTGCTCCAGAGAGCTCTGGACCTCAGACTGGGGTGAAGGTTCATCTTCCAACAGGACAACGAGCCTAAGCACACAGCCAAGATAACAAAGACGTGGCTATGGAACAACTCTGTGAATGTCCTTGAGTGGCCCAGCTAGAGCCCAGAATTTAACCCGATTGAACATCTCTGGTGAGATCTAAAAATGGCTGTGCACTGATGCTCCCCACCCAACCTAATGGAGCTTGAGAGGTCCTGCAAAGAAGAATGGGAGAAACTCCCCAAAAATAGCTGTTCCAAGCTTGTAGCATCATACTCTAAAAGACTTGAGACTGTAATTTCTGCCAAAGGTGCTTTAACAAAGTATTCTCAAAGGCTGTGAATACTTATGTACATGTGATTTTTTTCATTTTTTATTTTTAATACATTTGCAAAGATTTCAAACAAGCTTCTTTGACATTGTCATTATGGGGTACTGTTTGTAGAATTTTGAGAAATATACTTTAATCCATTTTGGAATAAGGCTGTAACATAACAAAATGTGGAAAAAGTGAGGTGTTGTGAATACTGTCCGAATGCACTGTACAGGGAATAATACAGATTAGGAGAATTACAATTATCAATCTATGACTGCAAAACTTTTAAAAACAAGGCTGTGGAGTCAGATTTAAGGCTTGATTCACATCTATGCATGTTGCTTTTGACCGTTATTGCTGTGCTTTCCGTGTTTTTTTACCAGGTTTTTACTGAGATTTTGCCGCGACTTGCATTTTGCTTCTTTTCTTTTACATTCACTGAATATAGCCGGTTGCTAAGAAGTGACCGCTGCTTCCTTAACAACCAATGAGTCATCAGCTGTCAGTGGGCTTCCCTGCTGGAAGCAGGATGTAAAAAAAAATTGCAGGGAAAAAACGGCGTGGGGTCCCCTCAAAAACCACACCAGACCCTCAGTCTGGTATAGATTTGGAGGGGACACCCCACGCCAAAATTTAACAAAAAATCCATACCAGACCCTTATCCAAGCATGCTGCCTTGGAGGTCAGAAAAGAGACCATACCAAGCCGCATGCCCTCAACATGTGAATGGGGACAAGGGCCTCTTCCCCACAACCCTGGCAGGTGGTTGTGGGGTTCTGCAGACAGGGAACTTATTAGAATCCAAAAGCCCCCTTTAACAAGAAGCTTCCAGATCCCGACCCACCCCCCATGTGAATGAGTATGGTGTATATTGTACCCCTACCCATTCACCAAAAAATTAGCGTAGTGTGACAAAAGACAATAGACAGTTTTTGACAAGACCTTTATTAAAAAGTCTTCTTCTTCCCCACTGTTTCCTCCGGTCTTCTTCTTCCCCCCGCTTCTTTCGCCGGTCTTCTTCTTCCCCCACTTCTTCCTCTGTCTTCTTCTACCCCGCTTCTTCTTCTGGTCTTCTTCTTCCCTCACTTCTTCCTTCTTCTTCCCCGGCTTCCTCCTCCGGTCTTCTTGTTTTTTCTCTGGCCTACTTCTTATTTCCCCAGGGTTCTTCTTCTTCCGCCGCCACTCCCGCCACCAACCCGCTGAAAATAAAAAAATGAACCTACTCCGAAGCTGCGATGGGGCAGATGACGTCATTCAGAGACACTGCCCCCTTGTGAGGTCACCGCCCAAGGCATGATGGGTCTGTGATGTCACAAGGGGGTGGGGTCTCTGGCTGAAGCCAAACAATGGCCACGCCCCACAGTTATATATAAAATGCGACATTGAAGCTGGCAGATCGGCGGGGCACAGCATCGGAGGAGGGTCATTTTTAATTTTAAGTGGGTCGGCAATGGGAGTGGTGGTGGAGAAAGAAGAACACCGGAGAAAGAAGACTGGAGAAAGAAGAAGAAGACCAGAAGAAAAAGACCGAAGGAAGAAGCGGCGGAAGGAGAAGACCAGAGGAAGAAGTGGGGAAAGAAGAAGACCGGAGGAAGAAGCGGAGGAGGAAGAAGACATTTTTAATAAAGGACTTGTTAAAAACTGTCTATTGTCTTTTGTCACACTACACTACTTTTAAAAAAAAATGGTGTGGGGGGTGTCCCCTCCAAATCCATACCAAACCAAAGGGCCTGGAAGGTTTTAGCCTGCAAATATTTTTTTTTTACTTTCAGCTGTCAGCGGGTTCCGCTGACGACTAATTGGTTGTTAAGGACGCCGGCCGGCTCCTTAGCAACCGGCTATATACAGTGAATGTGAAGCCAAGAAAAACACACACAAATCGCAAAACGCAAATTGCGGCAAAATCGCGGTAAAATCACGCTAAAAACGTAGTACTTGCGTTTTGGATGCGGGTCCATTGAGATCTATTACATGCAAAACGCTGCGTTTTGTGGGAAAAAAGTCCCTGACCCTTTCCAAAAACACAGAGGCACAAAAATGCATTGATGTGAACGTGTTCCATAGGAACCCATGTTAAAAAAATTAAATGCGTTACTGCAAAAAGCATCAAAAAATGCATTAGTGTGAATCGAGCCTTATGGATTTAATATTTGATATGAAGATCTGATATCCAACTTCAATTTAAACTTAACCAAAACTAAATTATTATTTTATGACTATTTACTGATATGCAATTGCAGACAGTGGTTCATGATATTAGCTACAGCTTTTTTTAAGTCTTTATTCCTCAGGCTGTATATAATTGGATTCATCAGTGGGGTGACCACAGTGTACAGCAATGACAAGAATTTAGTGATATCCCATGACTGTCCTTTACTAGGTACCAAATAAACGCAAACCATGGTACCATAATAGATGCAAACAACAGTGAGATGGGAGCTGCATGTTGAGAAAACTTTTTGTCTGCCGGTAATAGATGGAATTTTAAAAATAGTGATTATAATATAAACATATGATACAATAATTATAAAGAATGGGGTGATAACAATAATAACAGTCATTAATGTCACTTCTAGTAGAATATTAGGAGCATCAGAGCAGGAGAGTTGTACGATTGGACCGAGATCACAGAAAAAGTGATTGACAATGTCGGGACCACAAAAATCCAATTGTGATACTGTTAAAGTGAGAATTAATCCTACTAAAAGACTTAACACCCAACATGTGATAATCATCACCCAGCAGAGCTGGACATTCATTGATAAAGTATAATGTAATGGTTTACAGATGGCCACATATCTGTCATAACACATCACTGTCAGAAGAAGACACTCTGACATTTCTGAAACACAAAAGAAATAAAACTGGGAGATGCAATCAGAAAATGATATTACGATTCCTTTTATCAAAACAGCATGGAGCATGTTAGGAAGAATGTCAGTTGCCAGTAAGATATCCGATACAGAGAGCTGGGAGAGGAAGAAGTACATGGGAGAATGGAGGGATTTGCTGTAGGACACCAGAGTGATGATCAGGAGGTTTCCACATATTGTCACACAATAAATCAAAAGGAAAAGAAAAAAGATTAGAAATGTTATACTGTGTGGAGTCTGAAGTCCTAATAGGTGGATCATTGTAATACGGGACACATTTTTCTCCTTCATAACCTGAAGAGAGTACAAAAAAGGAAACAGCTTTGTTCAGAGGAAAAAATAAATAATTAGGTAATCAGAACTAATTTGTGCTGGAATATTCAGAAAAGGTGATGCAAAGATACCTAAAATGTTAAAAGTGCCATAAGCCATACACCACATGATCAAAGGCTTGTAGGCATTTGACCATCACAACTGCATAAGCTTGTTGGACATCAGAGTGGCAGAACTACCAGGGTCGCAAAGGTCGCACTTGCTACTGGGCCCTGGAGTTCCGCCAGTGTGGGGGCCCACCCCAAGAGCCCAGACTGTGGCTCCCCAGCTGCTGCAGGGCTCTGAGCTGCTAGTGTCTCTTTTACAGGCCAGAGCCAGGGACTCTAATGTAAGGGGAGCTCTGCGGACTCTGATGTAAGAGATACTCTGCGGACTCTGATGTAAGGGGCTCTCTGCGCACTCTTATTTAAGGGGCTCTTGCAGATTCTGATGTAAATGGCGCTCTGCAGACTCTGATGTAAGGGAGATTCAGCAGACACTGATGTAAGGGTCACTCTGCAGAATCTAATGTAAAGGGGGGCTTTATGGGCTCTGATGTAAGGGGTGCTCGGCAGACTCTGATGTAAGAGACTCTGCAGAATCAGATTTAAGGGGGGGCTCAGCAGGCTCTAATGTAAGGGGTTCTCTGGGACCCCAGATTAAAGAGGAATGCTTTGAACTCTGGTGTAAGGGAGAACTCTGCTAACTCTGATGTAAGGGGGGCTCTGAGAACCCTGCTTAACCATTTAAAGACCAGGCATTTTCTCGCACTTTTTGTTTACACGTGAAAATGTTTTTTCTAGAAAATTTGTTAGAACCCCCCCAACATTGTATATTTTTTCAAAGCAGAGGCCCTAGAGAATAAATTTTGTCATACAGTAATTGTGAAGCGGGTTTTCAAATGCAGTTTTTGGGAAAAATATTTTAAAAATACACTTTTTTAATTTTACTGCAAAAAAACACGACTCATAACGCAATTTTTTAGTAAAATATAAAATATGATGTCATGCCGAGTAAATATATACCAAACATGTCACGCTTTAAAATTGTGCACATGCGCACAATGGCGACAAACAGCGTACATTTTTCTATCCATAGGCAACACTTTAAAAGCCTTTACAGATTACAACTTTAGATGTACAGAGGAGGTCTAGTTTTAGAACTACTGCCCATGATCTCGTATTTGCAGTGATTCCTCACATGTGTGGGGCGATCGTGGTTTGTATGCATTCAGGAGCGGCACACACTTTCGCCTTTGCACGCTAGCATGTGGAGGATGGGGACACTTTAATATATATATTTTTTAAATTATTCATTTATATAATTTTTAGATTTTTACACTGTTGCTTTAATTTTCCTTTTTTATCACTTTTATTGTTGTCAAGTGCAAGCAGCCACTGTACATTCAAACAGTTTGAGGTAAGAAAGACTGGAAGTGGAGATCTACTCAGTATGGATAAAGGTTGGCCACTGTCCACTAAAGGAGTCACCCGAGACTGTGCAATAGGCATGTGCAATTCGTTTAGTTCCGAATTAGTTTTTTAACGAATTTCGACAAATTCGTTAATTCGGGAATATCCGAATTAACGAAAACACGTTTAACAAATTTTTTCCGAATATTCGTAAATTCGATAAAATTGGACATTCGTAAATTCAGGCATTCGTACATTCGTACATTCGTACATTAGTAAATTAGTGAATTCGTAAATTTGTAAATTCGGAAATTCGGAAATCTGAAATAATAGTTAACTAATAATAACTTAACTACTAGTAATTACTAGTAACTTTTAAATTATAGGTATTGTAATTTCCTTTCAAATTTGGCTGTTAGTGAACGTAACACATACAAATTTATCCGAAGTTATGAATGATCCGAAAAAACGGAATGGAACGTAATGAATTAATAATAATAAATAACAATAATAATAATAACAACGTTTTATTATTATTATTTATTATTAATTTGTTCCGTTCCATTTGATTAGATGCAGCATTCGTTTTGGATAATTCGTAACTTGGGATAAATCCGTATTTGTTACATTCACTGACAGTCAAATTTGAAAGGAAATTACAATACCTATAATTTAATAGTTAGTTACTATTTCAGAATTTAGAATTTTCGGGTTTTTGGATTTTCAGACTTCGAATTTACAAATTTCCGAATCTTCTAATTTACAAATGTACGATTTTACGAATTTACGAATGTACGAATTTACAAATGTACAAATGTAAAAATGTACGTAAGTACGAATGAACGAATGTACGAATAAACGAATGTTCGAATTTACGAATGTACGAATGAACGCATTTACGAATTTACGAATGAACGAATTTACGAATCGCGATCATAACGAATGACCCGAAAAACAAACAAAATAATAAACTAATGAAACGGAAACGAAAATGAACAAATTTTTTGTCTGTGCACATGTCTACTGTGCAAATACTCTTACCGGAATGCGTGGACCCTATTGCCAGAGGTTAAAGAGTCATGAAGATGGAACTGTGTGTTGATGCTCTGAAGAACAGTCACTGGAGATCCCTCAGTACAGTGTACCACAATATCTCATCACAGACTTGAATCTTGGGCCCCACTGTTTATAAAAGAAAAAGGCCTCCACATAGTGTAAAACAATTATCCACAAGTTTATTTAAAAGGTAGAACACTTACATCAATGCTGACGTATACAGGCACAAAAAGATGTGATCACATAGGAAATCCAAACAGCGCAATAGCATGGAGCAGGCTCAAAATGAGCCAATGCGTTTCATCCACAAGGACATCATCTGAGGTATGAGTTAGCCCCCATGTATTGCGTATATATATAGAAATAGAAATTGGTCAATTACCCTATCATGTATAATGTCCAGTGTCAGACCGCTCGTGGTACCAGAATTGAATCCATCATGGCATCTAGAGTGGCTCCCCACACCTCGATATGAATACCAACGTGCAGGAAGGCACTGGCAACATGGCGCCCACAGTGCAATCCAAGCCTCGATATGACTAAAACCATGTGAACCACAGCCGCAATTTCACAATTTTGGTTGTTTTCAGCACTTTGCACTTTATAATTATAAGTATATGGTAACATTACCTTACATATTTGAGTTCATATTGTCTTTCATACTGTATATGCACATTTATGCTTATTTTGCACATTGTTATCACAAGAGAGCTGACCGTCGGCTCTAAAAAAAACGGTATTGGGGGCATGCCTGCTGCCGCAGGCATCACTCCAAGTACAACCACTTGAAGTCAAATGACGTACAGGTACATGATTTGGTAGCAAGTGGTTAAAGGGGAATGCTGGGAACTCTGATGTAAGTGGGGGCCCTGGTTGCCAGACACCCCCTTATATAACAGTTCCCATTTAAACCAGAGACTAGAGCACTCCTTCTTACATCAAGAGTTCCCTTCTTGCATATGAGTTCTCAGTGTTCGCTCTTAAATTAAGTCCCCAGAAATCTCCCTTACATCAGAGTCACCCTTTACAGTGTTAGGGAACTCTTCGAGTTCAGATGTAAGGGAAACTCTGTGGATTCAGATGTAAAGAGTAATCTCTGCAGATTCAGATGTAAAGGGGCAAACTCTGCAGATTCAGATGTAAAGGGAAACTCTCTGGTTTTAGATGTAATTTAATCACAAAATATATGTATAGTGTATACTAAAAGAAAAAAAAAGCCATGCCCCACTAAAGATTTCAGGTTTGGCTTGATGAAAAGGTGGCAACCTTACCCAAGACGGCAGGAAGGGGATCATAATAAAGGGCCCCATGATGGAAGTAAAGTGTCCCAGGATCAATGGGAAGGGCCCTGGGCTTGAAGAGGAAGAGGGGGGTCAGGGGCACCCTTCATGGATTCTTGCACTGGGGCCCTGAAGGTTCTAGTTATGCCTCTGGGGCATCCTATTCCAAAATCACCAGAATTAATATAACCCCCCCTATCATTTCTTATTTTCAGTTAAAAAAGACTACACTCTGCTGGGAAGGCTTTCCCCAAGATTTTGGAGGATGTCTGTGGGATTATTTGTTTACTAGGTCAAAAGAGCATTTGTGAGGTCAAGTACTGACGTTGGACAAAAAGACCTCACTCACAGTTGGCATTCAAAATCATCCCAATGGTATTCAGTAGGGTTGAGGTCAGGGCTCTGTGCAGGCTGCATGTATTCATTTCCACCAAACACATCTAACTAAGGCTTTATGGAGCTAGTTTTGAACACAGGAACACAGCTATGCTGGAACACAAATGGACCTTCCCCGAACTGTTATCACAAGGTTGGAAGTGCACATCCAAAATGTCTTTGCATGCTGTAGCATTAAGAGTATTCTTCACTGGAAACCTGTGCACTCATTAATTTGGCTGGGCATCTGTACAACTGTGTAGGTGAGCAGAACAGTGGCTTGGTAAACAGCACTTCTGCACACCAGGACATTATCTGTATGGAGTTTGTATGTTCTTCCTGTGCTTGTGTGGATCTTCTCCCCCACTAATTGTAGCTTAATTGTCTCCTATCTAAATTGGCTCCAATATGTGTATCTATGGGTGTAAGATAGGGACCTTAGATTGTAAAATTCTTAAAGGGCAGAGATTGATATAAAGTGTGGAGTAAATTGTCTGTGCTGTAAAAATGACTGCAGTACATAAATACGGTAAGGTGTCCACAACATTTTGGGGTATTTTATACATTGCTGAGAAGAAGCAATATATGTGTATCATTTGAAATATACATATGTAGTGCTTGGGCTTGGTGCTTGATCTCATGACCTGAAATAAAGAAACTCACCACAGCCAGCATTGTATTGCTTTGGTGCTTGATCTTATTACCTGAAAAAAAAATCTCACTCCTGCCATTATTGTAGTGCTTGGCACTTGGACTCTCATTTCAATAATTAGATCTTGAAAGGACCCCAGATTCCTTGGCACTGCTGATTCAATGAGTAGACCTTGAAGAGACCTCCAATTGCCTTGTACTGCTCATCTTAAATGACTGGCTCAATATGTAATTTAGGTCTCTTGGCTTATTACCAGTTAAATAACACACAAGTAATAAAAAAAAAAAAGAAAAATAACTGATAATGGATGACAGGGTACCAAAAATAGCAAATCTCAGGTTTCACTTTTCCTGTTCAACCTTGATGCCATTTCTTATATCCTACTTTTCCCAGCACACCTTTGAGCCTAGGCCCCTATAATGTTAAAATCAACAGCTCAGCAGTAATGTAAATTCCAAGTTTGGGACCCCAGCAGTAGCTCTACTCAAGACCCTCAATATAACACTGAGTTAGCTGCTGTTTTTTTTCTCTCTGTAGTAGACAAGCCTGTTGCTCTTTGAATTCTAGTATTAGTTGCAGTTTAAGCCTAATAATTGGATATGAAATGTATTCACCAATCAGCTATAACATTGTGATGACCCACCTAATATTGAGTAGGTCTCCCTTTTGCCACCAAAGCAGCCCTAACCCATTGCTGCATGGATGCCCCTAGACCACTAAAGGTATACTGTGGTATGTGGCACCAAACCAACACTGCCAGATCCTTTAAGTCCTGTAAGTTCTGAGTTGGGGCCTCAATGGATTATACTTCCAGCATACCCCTCAGACGCTCATTGTTGTGTTCCTCATACCATTCCTGAACCATTTTTGCAGTGTGGCAATGTGCATTATCCTGCTGAAAGAGGCCACTGCCATTAGGGAATACCTTTTCCATGAAAGGTGTTATGCCGCGTACACACGGTCGTACTTTTCGTCTACAAAAGTCCAACGGACGCTGACGGACTAAAGCTGGCTGGTAATCCGATCGTGTGTGGGCTTCTCCGGACTTTCAACTGACTTTTTTAGCCTCAAATCCGACGTACTTTAGATTTGAAACATGCTTCAAAACTTTACTTCGTAACTACGACGGACCCCGAAATCCGCTCGTCTGTGTGCTAGTCCGACGGACAAAAAGCCACGCTAGGGCACCTATTGGCTACTGGCTATGAACTTCCTTATTTTAGTCCGGTGTACGTCATCACGTACGAATCCGACCGACTTTTGTGTGGTCGTGTGTAGGCAAGTCCGTTCGTTAGAAAGTAGGCCGCAAGTCCGCCGCAAGTCCACCGAAAGTCTGCCGGAAGTCTGTCGGAAAGGCTGTCTGACTTTTGTAGACGAAAAGTACGACCGTGTGTACGCGGCATAAGTGGTCAGGAACAATGTTTAGGTAGATGATGCATGTCAACATAGCATCCACATGACTGTCAGGACGCAAGATTTCCCATCAGAACATTACCCAAAGCATCACATCAGCGATGCACACAAACCTAGCCATTCACATAATGTAAAAGAAAGTGTGATTTATCAGACCAAGCCACTTTCTTCAATTGCTCTGTGATCCAGTTCTGGTGCTCATTTACAGGAGTTTATGGCTGTGGACATGGGTCAGCATGGGCACCATGACCAGTCTGTGACTAGGCAACACACTGTGATGCCCATTGTTTCTGGTTTAAATACATCAATCTCAAGGACAACAAATTTACTTGATGCCTAATACTGTACATCACATAGGCTTTCAGATGCTATTGCCATGAGATAATCAATGTTTTTCACTTTAAATGTCAGTGATCTTAATGTTATGGCTGATTGGTGTATATCAATATGGCAATAAAATACAATAAAACCAGTAAAGTATGCTTAATTCATTTACAGTAGTTGACATTTCTCGCACAAGTTAACAAAAAAGATGCAGTCCATTTTTTAATGAACTTTTTTTTAGACCTAAAGCTGAAAATTGAATTAAGGTCCATCTGCCCCCCTCCCC
This sequence comes from Lithobates septentrionalis, assembly GCA_037952835.1. NCBI lineage: Eukaryota > Metazoa > Chordata > Amphibia > Anura > Ranidae > Lithobates > Lithobates septentrionalis. The sequence goes on along the minus strand of JBBDGP010001614.1, from coordinate 1,152,508 downwards.
ACCCATGTTTCCTGCCTGTGGTCAAAGTTACTTACTTCTGATCTGGAGTTGCTGATTCCCTGATTCAGCAGGCCAAAAGCCCTGACCCAGGGACAAGATATAGTTTTTCATGAAGGACAACAGATCAGGCACAGTCTGACCTCAAGGCATATTGTGACTTTAGGTTGGCTTTAACCATCCTTTTATCATTCTAATAAATATTTATATCAAATTTATTCTCATGCACTTACAGTATTGTATATTCCGTTGATAATGATTTAATGCTACAAATAAAAATTCAAAAGAATTCAGTGCACCACTAAGTGGTTGCTCTCCTGTGATGAATTGACTAATCATACACAAAGATGTTCCTTTATATAGAAGTCGATAAATTTACATGTAATCCCTGGGAACTGGAAGTGTGTCATGATAATTTTACAGGACTCATTATTTCTAATGTTGGGATAAGATATTTAGATTTCCTCAAAAGCATTTTGTTAACTGTTTATTCAAAATAAGTAAAATGATTTGAGAACTGTGGGAAGAACATACACTGATTTAAAGCAAGATTGTGACTAGGCTATGGACATTAAAGTAATTTGATTACATTAAAAACCATCAACTGAGAATTAAAACAACACAATTGACCTCTGTAACTGCAGGCACTGCAAAGCAATAAACCCTTAAATTAACCTCAGAAGCAGTGAAGTTGTCCAAGGCGACTGTTTCCTCACTCAGCTCCCCTCTTGCTGTACACTGGCTCTGTATATTTTAGATGGTTGGAAGTCTGCCAAGCCAATAGGAGGCAGGAACAGGCAATATGAACTTAGATTAGGATTTTAGTGCTTCTGCTTGAAGCTTTGAATATGAATTGTTCCACAGTGATTGCAGCTACAAAGATCAGTGATGACTTGATTCAAGGCACATTTTGTGATTAATAAGATGTAGACATCTGAACGATCACAGTTTCAATTTAAACTAATCTAAAAAAAAAAAATTTGCAAACAACACGTCAATACTTTTCAGAACATTTTTTAAGTAATTTTTACTATCATACCTAATACATATACAAACATACATATACATCATACATATCATATATTAACCAGGTACACATATAAACTTAACCTTTTTTTCCTTCTTTCTCCCAGTCTCTCTATCTATGTCAAGGCCAAGAACCAAGATTATGCTTCTGTAATGGTGCACTTAAAAAAATATCCCAATCTTTGAACATCCCACAGAGCACTGTTCAATCCATCATCCAAAAATGGAAAAAGTATGGTGCAACTGCAAATCTACCAAGACATGGAAAAATGAACACTGCACATCACCTTGAACACACCATCCCCACCATGTTGTGGGGATGCTTTTCTACAGCAGGGACAGGGAAGCTGCTCAGAGTTGATGGGAAGATGGATGGAGAAAAATACAGGACAATCTTAAGACTTGAGACTGGGGCGGAGGTTCACCTTCCAGCAGGATAACGACCCTAAAAATACAGCCAGAGCTACAATGGAATGGTTTAGATCAAAGCATATTCATGTATTAGAATGGCCCAGTCAATTTACAGACTTAAATCCAATATATAATCTGTGGCACGACTTGACAATTGCTGTTCACAGATGCTCTCCATCCTCTCTGACAGAGCTTTAGCTATTTTGCAAAGAAGAATGGGCAACAATATCACTCTCTAGATGTGAAAAGCTGGTAGAGACATCCCCAAAAAGACTTGCAGCTGTAATTGCAGAGAAAGGTGGTTGTACAAAGTATTGACTCAGGGGGGCTGAATACAAATGCGTGCCACACTTTTCACATATTTATTTGTAAAAAATGTTGAAAACCATTTATCATTTCCCTTCCACTTCACAATTATGTGCCACTTTTGTGTTGGTCTATCACATTACATCCCAATAAAATACATTTATGTGGAAAAATTCAAGGTGTATGAGTACTTTTGCAAGGCGCTGCATAAGCTTGTTGGGCATCCCATTCCAAAGTCATGAAAATATGAAGTTAGTCCTTATTTGTGGTTATAACAGCCTGCACACTTCTGGGAAGGCTTTCCTCAAGATTTTGAAGGATGTCTTTTCTTTTCATTCTTTATTTATTTTTATTTATTTTTAAGTTTCAAAATGTCTGTATTGAGAAAAGAATGAAGTGGTGTACCATTACTTGGTTAACCATGACATTTGTCAAATAACAGCAACATTAATGGAAAGGTATACAGTACCAGGTATAGCCTGGTATATGTAGTGCAAAAATGTTTTTAATCGTACAAATAATGGAGAGGAAGGAAGGGGGGATAAGGGGTAGCATTTATAGGGGAAAGATATAAAAAAGTAGGTTAGTACTTAGCGGAGTAAAGTTATACCAGAAAGTGAATATTTTATCAGGAGTGATTTTTAAGGACATCAATGGCACTACTTAGTGTAGGTGCTTGAGCCTGTTTCCAGAACCGGACGATAGATAGTCAGGCAGCAATATATGAGTGGTGATAGGGTGGAATTTTGGGGGCTATTGTGAGAGATCTAGACCAAAAAGAGCCATTTGCGGGGTTAGGGTAATAGGTGCGTCAGTAACATCTTGAATAAGGGTGGAGATGTCTGTCCAGAATATTGCAATAGACGGGTATTCCCACCAGATATGAAACATATGTCCCTCCATGGTGCAGTTCCTCCAGCATTTGCTGGCATGAGATGGGAACATCCGTGCCAGTTTTACAGGGGTATAATACTAGTGATATAGTATTCTCATTAGTGTTTCCCAGTGGGAAATGTTCCTGGAGTAGATGGTAATAGTACATATTGCTCTGAACCAGATGGGTGGGGAGACCTAGATTTGTAATGTGGATTCTCAATGAGCTATAATTGGTGACTGTTTTTCTTGCTTCGGTTTCAGTAGTAGGTTATATAGGTAGGATATGCCATGAACTTTGTTATCAGTCTGGGTGTAGAAATGTATAATTTCTCTGGTGAGGGTGCTGTTTGAGGCTGGGATGGTTAAGATGATTCTCAGGTACACATAAAATTCTTTGTTGAGAATATCGAAGCGGTCCTTGAGTTGAAGGAAGGAGAGAAGCTGACTTTACTGGAAAAGATCCCAAATCTTTTGGATACCTCTCATGGTCTAATTTTGCAGGGGTAGGTCTGGGGATAGGAGCGACAAAGTCAATAGTGGTAATTAATAAAGTGCTTGGGCGTGGAGCCATTCTGATGTTTGGAGAATGGACTTCCATGTGGATATTGTTGTGTTAATTGTTGGGACAAAGGAGCAAGAAGGGTTGCGTCCCATCCATATGGCAGCCAACATCACTGGAGGGTTTTGGGCAAAGGCCACAGCTTCAATCAGGGTCTAAGGTTGTAATGAGGCCATATCCCACAACTTTTTGGTTTGATCAAGTATGATTGCCTTGTAATATGTCCTAAGGTCTCGAACTCAGGTGGAACACACTGTCAGGTGCTGACAGTGAGAAGTGATTTGGCTATATCCTGCAATTTTTGACCCACAAGTGATATTAGTATGAAGGAGCAAAGTGGAGCGAGAGTTTAACTGAATGCCCAAGTAGTTCATGGAGGAGATTAGGAGAATTACAATTATCAATCTATGACTGCAAAACTTTTAAAAACAAGGCTGTGGAGTCAGATTTAAGGCTCGATTCACATCTATGCATGTTGCTTTTGACCGTTTTTGCTGTACTTTCTGTGTTTTTTTACCACGTTTTTACTGAGATTTTGCCGCGATTTGCATTTTGCTTCTTTTCTTTTACATTTACTGTATATAGCCGGTTGCTAAGAAGCGACCACTGCTTCCTTAACAACCAATGAGTCATCAGCTGTCAGTGGGCTTCCCCGCTGGCAGCCGAATGAAAAAAAAAACATTGCAGGGAAAAAACGGTGTGGGGTCCCCTCAAGAACCATACCAGACCCCTGGTCTGGTATAGATTTGGAGGGGACACCCCACGCCAAAATTTAACAAAAAATCCATACCAGACCCTTATCCAAGCATGCAGCCTTGGAGGTCAGGAAAAACACCATACCAAGCCGCATGCCCTCAACATGTGAATGGGGACAAGGGCCTCTTCCCCACAACCCTTCACAAGGGGCTTCCAGATCCTGGCCCACCCCCCCATGTGAATGAGTATGGGGTATATTGTACCCCTACCCATTCACCAAAAAATTAGCGTAGTGTGACAAAAGACAATAGACAGTTTTTGACAAGACCTTTATTAAAAAGTCTTCTTCTTCCCCACTGTTTCCTCCGGTCTTCTTCTTCCCCCCGCTTCTTTCGCCGGTCTTCTTCTTCCCCCACTTCTTCCTCTGTCTTCTTCTACCCCGCTTCTTCCTCCGGTCTTCTGCTTCCCCCACTTCTTCCTTCTTCTCCTTCTTCCCCGGCTTCCTCCTCCGGTCTTCTTGTTTTTCCTCTGGCCTACTTCTTATTTCTCCAGGGTTCTTCTTCCTCCGCTGCCACTCCCGCCACCAACCCGCTGAAAATAAAAAAATGAACCTACTCCGAAGCTGCGATGGGGCAGATGATGTCATTCAGAGACCCCGTCCCCTTGTGAGGTCACCGCCCAAGGCATGATGGGTCTGTGATGTCACAAAGGGGTGGGGTCTCTGGCTGAAGGCATCCAATGGCCACGCCCCACAGCTATATATGAAATGCGACATTGAAGCTGACAGATCGGCGGGGCACAGCATCGGAGGAGGGTTGTTTTTAATTTTAAGTGGGTCGGCAATGGGAGCGGCGGTGGAGAAAGAAGAACACCGGAGAAAGAAGACTGGAGAAAGAAGAAGAAGACCAGAAGAAGAAGACCGGAGGAAGAAGCAGAGGAGGAAAACACATTTTTAATAAAGGACTTGTCAAAAACTGTCTATTGTCTTTTGTCACACTACACTACTTTAAAAAAAATGGCGTGGGGGGTGTCCCCTCCGAATCCATACCAAACCAAAGGGCCTGGAAGGTTTTAGATTGCAAATAATTTTTTTTTACTGTTCAGCTGTCAGCGGGTTCCGCTGACGACTAATTGGTTGTTAAGGACGCCGGACGGCTCCTTAGCAACCAGATATATACAGTGAATGTGAAGCCAAGAAAAACACACACAAATCGCAAAATGCAAATTGCGGCAAAATCGTGGTAAAATCACGCTAAAAACGTAGTACTCGCGTTTTGGATGCGGGTCCATTGAGATCTATTACATGCAAAACGCTGCGTTTTGTGGGAAAAAAGTCCCTGACCCTTTCCAAAAACACAGAGGCACAAAAATGCATTGATGTGAACGTGTCCCATAGGAACTCGTGTTAAAAAACTCAATGCGTTACTGCAAAAAGCATCAAAAAATGCATTAGTGTGAATCGAGCCTTATGGATTTCATATTTGATATGAAGATCTGATATCCAACTTCAATTTAAACTTAACTAAAACTAAATTATTATTTTATGACTATTTACTGATATGCAATTGCAGACAGTGGTTCATGATATTAGCTACAGCTTTTTTTAAGTCTTTATTCCTCAGGCTGTATATAATTGGATTCATCAGTGGGGTGACCACAGTGTACAGCAATGACAAGAATTTAGTGATATCCCATGACTGTCCTTTACTAGGTACCAAATAAACGCAAACTATGGTACCATAATAGATGCAAACAACAGTGAGATGGGAGCTGCATGTTGAGAAAACTTTTTGTCTGCCGGTAATAGATGGAATTTTAAAAATAGTGATTATAATATAAACATATGATACAATAATTATAAAGAATGGGGTGATAACATTAATAACAGTCATTAATGTCACTTCTAGTAGAACATTAGGAGCATCAGAGCAGGAGAGTTGTACGATTGGACCGAGATCACAGAAAAAGTGATTGACAATGTCGGGACCACAAAAATCCAATTGTGATACTGTTAAAGTGAGAATTAATCCTACTAAAAGACTTAACACCCAACATGTGATAATCATCACCCAGCAGAGCTGGACATTCATTGATAAAGTATAATGTAATGGTTTACAGATGGCCACATATCTGTCATAACACATCACTGTCAGAAGAAGACACTCTGACATTTCTGAAACACAAAAGAAATAAAACTGGGAGATGCAATCAGAAAATGATATTACGATTCCTTTTATCAAAACAGCATGGAGCATGTTAGGAAGAATGTCAGTTGCCAGTAAGATATCCGATACAGAGAGCTGGGAGAGGAAGAAGTACATGGGAGAATGGAGGGATTTGCTGTAGGACACCAGAGTGATGATCAGGAGGTTTCCACATATTGTCACACAATAAATCAAAAGGAAAAGAAAAAAGATTAGAAATGTTATACTGTGTGGAGTCTGAAGTCCTAACAGGCGGATCATTGTAATACGGGACACATTTTTCTCCTTCATAACCTGAAGAGAGTACAAAAAAGGAAACAGCTTTGTTCAGAGGAAAAAATAAATAATTAGGTAATCAGAACTAATTTGTGCTGGAATATTCAGAAAAGGTGATGCAAAGATACCTAAAATGTTAAAAGTGCCATAAGCCATACACCACATGATCAAAGGCTTGTAGGCATTTGACCATCACAACTGCATAAGCTTGTTGGACATCAGAGTGGCAGAACTACCAGGGTCGCAAAGGTCGCACTTGCTACTGGGCCCTGGAGTTCCGCCAGTGTGGGGGCCCACCCCAAGAGCCCAGACTGTGGCTCCCCAGCTGCTGCAAGGCTCTGAGCTGCTAGTGTCTCTTTTACAGGCCAGAGCCAGGGACTCTGATGTAAGGGGAGCTCTGCGGACTCTGATGTAAGAGATACTCTGCGGACTCTGATGTAAGGGGCTCTCTGCGCACTCTTATTTAAGGGGCTCTTGCAGATTCTGATGTAAATGGCGCTCTGCAGACTCTGATGTAAGGGAGGTTCAGCAGACACTGATGTAAGGGTCACTCTGCAGAATCTAATGTAAAGGGGGGCTTTATGGGCTCTGATGTAAGGGGTGCTCGGCAGACTCTGATGTAAGAGACTCTGCAGAATCAGATTTAAGGGGGGGCTCAGCAGGCTCTAATGTACGGGGTTCTCTGGGACCCCAGATTAAAGGGGAATGCTTTGAACTCTGGTGTAAGGGAGAACTCTGCGAACTCTGATGTAAGGGGGCTCTGAGAACCCTGCTTAACCATTTAAAGACCAGGCATTTTCTCGCACTTTTTGTTTACACGTGAAAATGTTTTTTCTAGAAAATTTGTTAGAACCCCCCCAACATTGTATATTTTTTCAAAGCAGAGGCCCTAGAGAATAAATTTTGTCATACAGTAATTGTGAAGCGGGTTTTCAAATGCAGTTTTTGGGAAAAATATTTTAAAAATACACCTTTTTAATTTTACTGCAAAAAAACATGACTCATAACGCAATTTTTTAGTAAAATATAAAATATGATGTCATGCCGAGTAAATAGATACCAAACATGTCACGCTTTAAAATTGTGCACATGCGCACAACGGCGACAAACAGCGTACATTTTTCTATCCATAGGCAACACTTTAAAAGCCTTTACAGATTACAACTTTAGATGTACAGAGGAGGTCTAGTTTTAGAACTACTGCCCATGAACTCATATTCCTCACAAGTGTGGGGCGATCGTGGTTTGTATGCATTCAGGAGCGGCACACACTTTCGCCTTTGCACGCTAGCATGTGGAGGATGGGGACACTTTAATATATATATTTTTTAAATTATTCATTTATATAATTTTTAGATTTTTACACTGTTGCTTTAATTTTCCTTTTTTATCACTTTTATTGTTGTCACAAGGAATTTAAACATCCCTTGTGACAGCAATAGGCACGTGAAAGGTATTCTTATGGAGGGATCTGGGGTCTATAAGACCCAAATCCCTCTTTTGAACTTGAAAGCCTTCAAAAAGTCAAAATCTGCGTTTTTGAATATTTTTGATTTTTTAAAACTGGCGCCTTTAAGACTCCAGTAATCTGGAAGTGGTGTCATGACATCGCTTCCGGGTTACTACATCCAAGACCTGATCAAAGCTGATCCCGGCTCCCTCGAGTCTCCGGCCAGCCGGTGAACATACTGGCTGGTCGCTCTGGTCTCTCAGTGGGAAGGGAGAGTCCAGGCAAGTGGTGGAAGGCAGCGGTAGAGGTGGGGGGGCATCCCCTCCCACTGCTTGTAATAACAATCAAGCAGCTGCTTAGCCACATCAGTCGTTATTACAAAAGATAAACATAAAGGCCTTAAAGAATTACTGCGCTAATGTCTAACCATATAATAACTGCTGACGCTACAATCCGACAAATTGTGTAAGTGAAAAATTCAAAAATTGCAGCGCTGAGCACACAGTAACAATGTGCAAATATGCAAATGTGAACATATACCATATAAATGTGCAAAACAAGCATAAATCTGCATATATGCAAGACAATATGAACTCAAATATGTAAGGTAATGTTACCATATACTTATAATAATAAAGTGCAAAGGGCTGAAAATAACCAAAAAAAAATGTTGAAAAATCCACATATGAAAACTATAACTGAAAGTGCAAGCAGCCACTGTACATTCAAACAGTTTGAGGTAAGAAAGACTGGAAGTGGAGATCTACTCAGTATGGATAAAGGTTGGCCACTGTCCACTAAAGGAGTCACCCGAGACTGTGCAATAGGCATGTGCAATTCGTTTAGTTCCGAATTAGTTTTTTAACGAATTTCGACAAATTCGTTAATTGGGGAATATCCGAATTAACGAAAACATGTTTAACAAGTTTTTGCCGAATATTCGTAAATTCGATAAAATTGGACATTCGTAAATTCGTACATTCGTACATTCGTACATTAGTAAATTAGTGAATTCGTAAATTTGTGAATTCGGAAATTCGGAAATCTGAAATAATAGTTAACTAATAATAACTTAACTACTAGTAATTACTAGTAACTTTTAAATTATAGGTATTGTAATTTCCTTTCAAATTTGGCTGTTAGTGAACGTAACACATACAAATTTATCCGAAGTTATGAATGATCCGAAAAAACGGAATGGAACATAATGAATTAATAATAATAAATAACAATAATAATAATAACAACGTTTTATTATTATTATTTATTATTAATTTGTTCCGTTCCATTTGTTTAGATGCAGCATTCGTTTTGGATAATTTGTAACTTCGCATAAATCCGTATTTGTTACGTTCACTGACAGTCAAATTTGAAAGGAAATTACAATACCTATAATTTAATAGTTAGTTACTATTTCAGATTTTTGAATTTTCGGGTTTTTGGATTTTCAAACTTCGAATTTACAAATTTACGATTTTACGAATTTACAAATGTACGATTTTACGAATTTACGAATGTACGAATTTACAAATTTACAAATGTAAAAATGTACGAATGTACGAATGAACGAATGTACGAATGAACGAATGTTCGAATTTACGAATGTATGAATGAACGCATTTACGAATTTACGAATGAACGAATTTATGAATCGCGATCATAACGAATGACCCGAAAAACGAAAAAAATAATAAACTAATGAAACGGAAATGAAAATGAACAAATTTTTTGGCTGTGCACATGTCTACTGTGCAAATACTCTTACCGGAATGCGTGGACCCTATTGCCAGCGGTTAAAGAGTCATGAAGATGGAACTGTGTGTTGATGCTCTGAAGAACAGTCACTGGAGATCCGTCAGTACAGTGTACCACAATATCTCATCACAGACCTGAATCTTGGGCCCCACTGTTTATAAAAGAAAAAGGCCTCCACATAGTGTAAAACAATTATCCACAAGTTTATTTAAAAGGTAGAACACTTACATCAATGCTGACGTATACAGGCACAAAAAGATGTGATCACATAGGAAATCCAAACTGCGCAATAGCATGGAGCAGGCTCAAAATGAGCCAATGCGTTTCATCCACAAGGACATCATCTGAGGTATGAGTTAGCCCCCATGTATTGCGCATATATATAGAAATAGAAATTGGTCAATTACCCTATCATGTATAATGTCCAGTGTCAGACCGCTCGTGGTACCAGAATTTAATCCATCATGGCATCTAGAGTGGCTCCCCACACCTCAATATGAATACCAACGTGCAGGAAGGCACTGGCAACATGGCACCCACAGTGCAATCCAAGCCTCGATATGACTAAAACCATGTGAACCACAGCCGCAATTTCACAATTTTGGTTGTTTTCAGCACTTTGCACTTTATAATTATAAGTATATGGTAACATTACCTTACATATTTGAGTTCATATTGTCTTGCATACTGTATATGCCCATTTATGCTTATTTTGCACATTGTTATCACAAGAGAGCTGACCGTCGGCTCTAAAAAAAACGGTATTGGGGGCATGCCTGCTGCCGCAGGCATCACTCCAAGTACAACCACTTGAAGTCAAATGACGTACAGGTACGTGATTTGGTAGCAAGTGGTTAGAGGAGAATGCTGGGAACTAGCAAGTGGGGGCTCTGGTTGCCAGACACCCCCTTATATAACAGTTCCCATTTACACCAGAGTTTGGAGCACTCCTTCTTACATCAAGAGTTCCCTTCTTGCATATGAGTTCTCAGTGTTCGCTCTTAAATTAAGTCCCCAGAAATCTCCCTTACATCAGAGTCGCCCTTTACAGTGTTAGGGAACTCTTCGAGTTCAGATGTAAGGGAAACTCTGTGGATTCAGATGTAAAGAGTAATCTCTGAAGATTCGGATGTAAAGGGGCAAACTCTGCAGATTCAGATGTAAAGGGAAACTCTCTGGTTTTAGATGTAATTTAATCACAAAATATATGTATAGTGTATACTAAAAGAAAGAAAAAGCCATGCCCCACTAAAGATTTCTGGTTTGGCTTGATGAAAAGGTGGTAACCTTACCCAAGACGGCAGGAAGGGGATCATAATAAAGGGCCCCATGATGGAAGTAAAGTGTCCCAGGATCAATGGGAAGGGCCCTGGGCTTGAATGGGAAGAGGGGGGTCAGGGGCACCCTTCATGGATTCTTGCACCGGGACCCTGAAGGTTCTAGTTATGCCTCTGGGGCATCCTATTCCAAAATCACCAGAATTAATATAACTCCCCATCATTTCTTATTTTCAGTTAAAAAAGCCTACACTCTTCTGGGAAGGCTTTCCCCAACATTTTGGAGGATGTCTGTGGGATTATTTGTTTACTTGGTCAAAAGAGCATTTGTGAGGACAAGTACTGATGTTGGACAAAAAGACCTCACTCACAGTTGGCATTCAAAATCATCCCAATGGTATTCAGTAGGGTTGAGGTCAGGGCTCTGTGCAGGCCGCATGTATTCATTTCCACCAAACACATCTAACCAAGGCTTTATGGGGCTGGTTTTGAACACAGGAGCACAGCTATGATGAAACACGAATGGACCTTCCCCGAACTGTTATCACAAGGTTGGAAGTGCACATCTAAAATGTCTTTGCATCTCCTGAAGGCTTCCCTACCTTCTTCGCTCCCCCCCAAGACCGAAAAATGTTCTAAGTCACGAAGATTCTCACTGGGAAAAGACTTCCTAGTAGCAATGACATAATGTATGAAAGATAGAGGTCATACTCAAGGTAGTTGAGAAAGAGAATTACCTTCCTTTTTTTGATGTCAATAAAGTTTACTAACAACTGAGATAAACGTATGATCACAGGCCCAGTTATAACCCGACAATGAAATGTGCATTATCTAGAACTGTGGCAATTAGTCGCTGATATTTCTAGTGAAATGCTATGTTATTGTATGAATTGTAAAGTGCAAATTACTCAATAAACATTTTCTGTGTTAAAAAATGTCTTTGCATGCTGTGGCATTAAGAGTATTCTTCACTGGAAACCTGTGCACTCATTAATTTGGCTGGGCATCTGTACAACAGTGTAGGTGAGCAGAACAGTGGCTTGGTAAACAGCACTTCTGCACACCAGGACATTATCTGTATGGAGTTTGTATGTTCTTCCTGCGCTTGTGTGGATCTTCTCCCCCACTAATTGTAGCTTAGTTGTCTCCTATCTAAATTGGCCCCAATATGTGTATGTATGGGTGTAAGATAGGGACCTTAGATTTTAAAATTCTTAAAAGGCAGAGATTGATATGAAGTGTGGCGTAAATTGTCTGTGCTGTAAAAATGACTGCAGTACATAAATACAGTAAGGTGGCCACAAAATTTTGGGGTATTTTATACATTGCTGAGAAGAAGCAATATATGTGTATCGTTTGAAATATACATATGTAGTGCTTGGGCTTGGTGCTTGATCTCATGACCTGAAATAAAGAAACTCACCACAGCCAGCATTGTATTGCTTTGGTGCTTGATCTTATTACCTGAAAAAAAAATCTCACTCCTGCCATTATTGTAGTGCTTGGCACTTGGACTCTCATTTCAATAATTAGATCTTGAAAGGACCCCAGATTCCTTGGCACTGCTGATTCAATGAGTAGACCTTGAAGAGACCTCCAATTGCCTTGAACTGCTCATCTTAAATGACTGGCTCAATATGTAATTTAGGTCTCTTGGCTTATTACCAGTTAAATAACACACAAGTAATTAAAAAAAAAAGAAAAATAACTGATAATGGATGACAGGGCACCAAAAATAGCAAATCTCAGGTTTCACTTTTCCTGTTCAATAACCTTGATGCCATTTCTTATATCCTACTTTTCCCAGCACACCTTTGAGCCTAGGCCCCTATAATGTTAAAATCAACAGCTCAGCAGTAATGTAAATTCCAAGTTTGGGACCCCAGCAGTAGCTCTACTCAAGACCCTCAATATAACACTGAGTTAGCTGCTGTTTTTTTCTCTCTGTAGTAGACAAGCCTGTTGCTCTTTGAATTCTAGTATTAGTTGCAGTTTAAGCCTAATAATTGGATATGAAATGTATTCACCAATTATCTATAACATTGTGATGACCCACCTAATATTGAGTAGGTCTCCCTTTTGCCACCAAAGCAGCCCTAACCCATTGCTGCATGGATGCCCGTAGACCACTAAAGGTATACTGTGGTATGTGGCACCAAGGCAACCCTGGCAGATCCTTTAAGTCCTGTAAGTTCTGAGTTGGGGCCTCAATGGATTATACTTCCAGCATACCCCTCAGATGCTTATTGTTGTGTTCCTCATACCATTCCTGAACCATTTTTGCAGTGTGGCAATGTGCATTATCCTGCTGAAAGAGGCCACTGCCATCAGGGAATACCTTTTCCATGAAAGGTGTAAGTGGTCAGGAACAATGTTTAGGTAGATGATGCATGTCAACATAGCATCCATATGACTGTCAGAACCTTCTCAAGGACAACAAATTTACTTGCTGTCTAATACTGTATATCACATAGGCTTTCAGATACTATTGCCATGAGATAATCAATGTTTTTCACTTTACATGTCAGCGATTTTAATGTTTTGGCTGATCGGTGTATATCAATCTGGCAATAAAATACAATAAAACCAGTAAAGTATGCATAATTAATTTAGTTGACATTTCTTGCACAAGTTGACAAAAAGTACATTTTTCAATGAACTTTTTTTTAGACCTAAAGCTGAAAACTGAATTAAAGTCCATCTGCCCCCCTCCCCACCCCATGCTTCCTGCCTCTGGCCAAACTAAGAAGACCAACCAAATACTTACCTCTGATCTGGAGTTGCTGATTCCCTGATTCAGCATGCCAAAGGCCCTGACCCATGGACAAGATATAGTTTTTCATGAAGGACAACAGATCAGGCACAGTCTGACCTCAAGCTTTAACCATCCTTTTATCATTCTAATAAATATTTATACCAAATTTATTCTCATGCACTTACAGTATTGTATATTCCGTTAATAATGATTTAATGCTACAAATAAAAATTCAAAGGAATTCAGTGCACCACTAAGTGCTTGCTCTCCTGTGATGAATTGACTAATAATACACAAAGATGTTCCTTTATATAGAAGTCGATAAATTTACATGTAATCCCTGGGAACTGGAAGTGTGTCATGACAATTTTACAGGACTCATTATTTCTAATGTTGGGATAATATATTTAGATTTTTTTTTTATTCTTCAAAAGCATTTTGTTAACTGTTTATTCAAAATAAGTAAAATGATTTGAGAACTGTGGGAAGAACATACACTGATTTAAAGCAAGATTGTGACTAGGCTATGGACATTAAAGTAATTTGATTACATTAAAAACCATCAACTGAGAATTAAAACAACACAATTGACCTCTGTAACTGCATTCACTGCAAAGCAATTAACCCTTAAATTAACCTCAGAAGCAGTGAAGTTGTCCAAGGCGACTGTTTCCTCACTCAGCTCCCCTCTTGCTGTACACTGGCTCTATATATTTTAGATGGTTGGAAGTCTGCCAAGCCAATAGGAGCTAGGAACAGGCAATATGAACTTAGATTAGGATTTTAGTGCTTCTGCTTGAAGCTTTGATTATGAATTGTTCCACAGTGATTGCAGCTACAAAGATCAGTGATGACTTGATTCAAGGCACATTTTGTGATTAATAAGATGTAGACATCTGAACGATCACAGTTTCACTTTAAACTAATCTAAAAAAAAAATTTTGCAAACAACACGTCACTACTTTTCAGAACATTTTTTTTAAGTAATTTTTACTATCATACCTAATACATATACAAACATACATATAAATCATACATATCATATATTAACCAGGTACACATATAAACTTAACCTTTTTTTCCTTCTTTCTCCCAGTCTCTCTATCTATGTCAAGGCCAAGAAACAAGATTATGCTTCTGTAATGGTGCACTTAAAAAAATATCCCAATCTTTGAACATCTCACGGAGCACTGTTCAATCCATCATCCAAAAATGGAAAAAGTATGGTGCAACTGCAAATCTACCAAGACATGGAAAAATGAACACTGCACATCACCCTGAACACACCATCCCCACCATGTTGTGGGGATGCTTTTCTACAGCAGGGACAGGGAAGCTGCTCAGAGTTGATGGGAAGATGGATGGAGAAAAATACAGGGCAATCTTAAGACTTGAGACTGGGGTGGAGGTTCACCTTCCAGCAGGATAACGACCCTAAAAATACAGCCAGAGCTACAATGGAATGGTTTAGATCAAAGCATATTCATGTATTAGAATGGCCCAGTCAATTTACAGACTTAAATCCAATTGATAATCTGTGGCAAGACTTGAAAATTACTGTTCACAGATGCTCTCCATCCACTCTGACAGAGCTTTAGCTATTTTGCAAAGAAGAATGGGCAAAAATATCACTCTCTAGATGTGAAAAGCTGGTAGAGACATCCCCAAAAAGACTTGCAGCTGTAATTGCAGAGAAAGGTGGTTGTACAAAGTATTGACTCAGGGGGGCTGAATACAAATGCGTGCCACACTTTTCACATATTTATTTGTAAAAAAATGTTGAAAACCATTTATCATTTCCCTTCTACTTCACAGTTATGTGCCACTTTTGTGTTGGTCTATCACATTACATCCCAATAAAATACATTTATGTGGAAAAATTCAAGGTGTATGAGTACTTTTGCAAGGCGCTGCATAAGCTTGTTGGGCATCCCATTCCAAAGTCATGAAAATATGAAGTTAGTCCTTATTTGTGGTTATAACAGCCTGCACACTTCTGGGAAGGCTTTCCTCAAGATTTTGAAGGATGTCTTTTCTTTACATTCTTTATTTATTTTTATTTATTTTTAAATTTCAAAATGTCTTTAGACAAAAGAATGAAGTGGTGTACCATAACTTGGTTAACCATGACATTTGTTAAATTAAAGGCAACATTAATGGAAAGGTATACAGTACCAGGTATAGCCTGGTATATGTAGTGCAAAAACGTTTTTAATCGTACAAATAATGGAGAGGAAGGAAGGGGGGATAAGGGGGAGCATTTATAGGGGAAAGATATAAAAAAGTAGGTTAGTACTTAGCGGAGTAAAGTTATACCAGAAAGTGAATATTTTATCAGGAGTCAGAAGTGATCATTAAGGACATCAATGGCACTACTTAGTGTAGGTGCTTGAGCCTGTTTCCAGAACCGGACGATAGATAGTCAGGCAGCAATATATGAGTGATGATAGGGTGGAACTTTGGGGGCTATTGTGAGAGATCTAGACCAAAGAGAGCCATTTGCGGGGTTAGGGTAATAGATGCGTCAGTAACATCTTGAATAAGGGTGGAGATGTCTGTCCAGAATATGGCAATAGACGGGCATTCCAACCAGATATGAAACATATGTCCCTCCATGGTGCAGTTCCTCCAGCATTTGCTGGCATGAGATGGGAACATCCGTGCCAGTTTTACAGGGGTATAGTACTAGTGATATAGTATTCTCATTAGTGTTTCCCAGTGGGAAATGTTCCTGGAGTAGATGGTAATAGTACATATTGCTCGGAACCAGATGGATGGGGAGACCTAGATTTGTAATGTGGATTCTCAATGAGCTATAATTGGTGACTGTTTTTCTTGCTTCGGTTTCAGTAGTAGGTTATATAGGTAGGATATGCCATGAACTTTGTTATCAGTCTGGGTGTAGAAATGTAGAATGTCTCTGGTGAGGGTGCTGTTTGAGGCTGGGATGGTTAAGATGATTCTCAGGTACACATAAAAATCTTTGTTGAGAATATCGAAGCGGTCCTTGAGTTGAAGGAAGGAGAGAAGCTGACTTTACTGGAAAAGATCCCCAATCTTTTGGATACCTCTCATGGTCTAATTTTGCAGGGGTAGGTCTGGGGATAGGAGCGACAAAGTCAATAGTGGTAATTAATAAAGTGCTTGGGCGTGGAGCCATTCTGATGTTTGGAGAATGGATTTCCATGTGGATATTGTTGTGTTAATTGTTGGGACAAAGGAGCAAGAAGGGTGGCGTCCCATCCATATGGCAGCCAACATCACTGGAGGGTTTTGGGCAAAGGCCACAGCTTCAATCAGGGTCTAAGGTTGTAATGAGGCCATATCCCACAACTTTTTGGTTTGATCAAGTATGATTGCCTTGTAATATGTCCTAAGGTCTGGAACTTAAAGACCCACATAGGTCCTGAGTGAATAGAGTAGAGAGGACTTGATGCAAGGTTTGCATGCAGCCCAGACAAAGTGATTGATTGTCCTCTGGAGTGTGGCTACATCTGATTGTAAAACTGTTATTGGCAATGTCGTGAAGAGATATAAAATGTGTGGTAGTAGGAAAATCTTGGAGAGGGCTATGCGACCTGTCAGGTGCTGACAGTGAGAAGTGATTTGGCTATATCCTGCAATTTTTGACCCAGAAGAGTGATATTAGTACGAATGACCAAAGTGGAGGGAGAGTTTAACTGAATGCCCAAGTAGTTCATGGAGGAGATTAGGAGAATTACAATTATCAATCTATGACTGCAAAATTTTTAAAAACAAGGCTGTGGAGTCAGATTTAAGGCTCGATTCACATCTATGCATGTTGCTTTTGACCATTTTTGCTGTACTTTCTGTGTGTTTTGTACCACGTTTTTACTGAGATTTTGCCGCGATTTGCATTTAGCTTCTTTTCTTTTACATTTACTGTATATAGCCGGTTGCTAAGAAGCGACCACTGCTTCCTTAACAACCAATGAGTCATCAGCTGTCAGTGGGCTTCCCCGCTGGCAGCCGAATGAAAAAAAAACATTGCAGGGAAAAAACGGCGTGGGGTCCCATCCAAAACCATACCAGACCCTTGGTCTGGTATAGATTTGGAGGGGACACCCCACGCCAAAATTTAACAAAAAATCCATACCAGACCCTTATCCAAGCATGCAGCCTTGGAGGTCAGAAAAGAGACCATACCAAGCCGCATGCCCTCAACATGTGAATGGGGACAAGGGCCTCTTCCCCACAACCCTTAACAAGGGGCTTCCAGATCCCGGCCCACCCCCCCATGTGAATGAGTATGGGGTAAATTGTACCCCGACCCATTCACCAAAAAATTTGCGTAGTGTGACAAAAGACAATAGACAGTTTTTGACAAGACCTTTATTAAAAAGTCTTCTTCTTCCCCCCTGTTTCCTCCGGTCTTCTTCTTCCCCCCGCTTCTTTCGCCGGTCTTCTTCTTCCCCCACTTCTTCCTCTGTCTTCTTCTACCCCGCTTCTTCCTCCGGTCTTCTTCTTCCCCCACTTTTTCCTTCTTCTTCTTCTTCCCTGGCTTCCTCCTCCGGTCTTCTTGTTTATCCTCTGGCCTACTTCTTATTTCTCCAGGGTTCTTCTTCCTCCGCCGCCACCAACGCCACCAACCCGCTGAAAATAAAAAAATGAACCTACTCCGAAGCTGCGATGGGGCAGATGACGTCATTCAGAGACCCCGTCCCCTTGTGAGGTCACCGCCCAAGGCATGATGGGTCTGTGATGTCACAAAGGGGTGGGGTCTCTGGCTGAAGGCATCCAATGGCCACAGCTATATATGAAATGCAACATTGAAGCTGACAGATCGGCGGGGCACAGCATCGGAGGAGGGTTGTTTTTAATTTTAAGTGGGTCGGCAATGGGAGCGGCGGTGGAGAAAGAAGAACACCGGAGAAAGAAGACTGGAGAAAGAAGAAGAAGACCGAAGTAAGAAGCGGGGGAAGGAGGAGACCAGAGGAGGAAGCGGGGAAAGAAGAAGACTGGAGGAAGAAGCAGAGGAGGAAAACACATTTTTAATAAAGGATTTGTCAAAAACTGTCTATTGTCTTTTGTCACACTACACTACTTTAAAAAAAAATGGCGCTGGGGGTGTCCCCTCCATATCCATAGCAAACCAAAAGGGCCTCGAAGGTTTTAGCCTGCAAATAATTTTTTTTTTACTTTCAGCTGTCACAAATTGTTCAAAATGCAAATTGCGGCAAAATCGTGGTAAAATCACGCTAAAAACGTAGTACTCGCATTTTGTATGTGGGTCCATTGAGATCTATTACATGCAAAACGCTGCGTTTTGTGGGAAAAAAGTCCCTGACCCTTTCCAAAAACACAGAGGCACAAAAATGCATTGATGTGAACGTGTCGCATAGGAACCCGTGTTAAAAAACGAAATGTGTTACTGCAAAAAGCATCAAAAAATGCATTAGTGTGAATCAAGCCTTATGGATTTCATATTTGATATGAAGATCTGATATCCAACTTCAATTTAAACTTAACTAAAACTAAATTATTATTTTATGACTATTTACTGATATGCAATTGCAGACAGTGGTTCATGATATTAGCTACAGCTTTTTTTAAGTCTTTATTCCTCAGGCTGTATATAATTGGATTCATCAGTGGGGTGACCACAGTGTACAGCAATGACAAGAATTTAGTGATATCCCATGACTGTCCTTTACTAGGTACCAAATAAACGCAAACCATGGTACCATAATAAATACAAACCACAGTGAGATGGGAGCTGCATGTTGAGAAAACTTTTTGTCTGCCGGTAATAGATGGAATTTTAAAAATAGTGATTATAATATAAACATATGATACAATAATTATGAAGAATGGGGTGATAACAATAATAACATTCATTAATGTCACTTCTAGTAGAACATTAGGAGCATCAGAGCAGGAGAGTTGTAGGATTGGATCGAGATCACAGAAAAAGTGATTGACAATATTGGGACCACAAAAATCCAATTGTGATACTGTTAAAGTGAGAATTAATCCTACTAAAAGACTTAACACCCAACATGTGATAATCATCACCCAGCAGAGCTGGAAGTTCATTAATAAAGTATAATGTAATGGTTTACAGATGGCCACATATCTGTCATAACACATCACTGTCAGAAGAAGACACTCAAGACCTTCAGAAACAGCAAAAAAATAAAACTGGGTGATACAATCAGAAAATGATATTATGATCCCTTTCATCAAAACAGTGTGGAGTGTGTTAGGAAGAATGTCAGTTACCAGTAAGATATCTGATAGAGACAGCTGGGAGAGGAAGAAGTACATGGGAGAATGGAGGGATTTGCTGTAGGACACCAGAGTGATGATCAGGAGGTTTCCACATATTGTCACACAATAAATCAAAAGGAAAAGAAAAAAGATTAGAAATGTTATACTGTGTGGAGTCTGAAGTCCTAATAGGTGGATCATTGTAATACGGGACACATTTTTCTCCTTCATAACCTGAAGAGAGTACAAAAAAGGAAACAGCTTTGTTCAGAGGAAAAAATAAATAATTAGGTAATCAGAACTAATTTGTGCTGGAATATTCAGAAAAGGTGATGCAAAGATATCTAAAATGTTAAAAGTGCCATAAGCCATACACCACATGATCAAAGGCTTGTAGGAATTTGACCATTACAACTGCATAAGCTTGTTGGACATCAGAGTGGCAGAACTACCAGGGTCGCAAAGGTCGCACTTGCTACTGGGCCCTGGAGTTCCGCCAGTGTGGGGGCCCACCCCAAGAGCCCAGACTGTGGCTCTCCAGCTGCTGCAGGGCTCCGAGTTGCTAGTGTCTCTTTTACAGGCCAGAGCCAGGGACTCTGATGTAAGGGGAGCTCTGCGGACTCTGATGTAAGAGATACTCTGCGGACTCTGATGTAAGGGGCTCTCTGCGCACTCTTATTTAAAGAGGAGTTCCACCCAGGGGGGCCGTCAAAAAAAACATAAATAAAAGTCAGCAGCTACAAATACTGCAGCTGCTGACTTTTAATTGGACACTCACCTGTCCCTGGGTCCAGCGATGCGGGGGATCGAAGTCCCGCTCGTCTCCCCCCTCCGCTCGTCGGTGCCAGCATTTCAACTGTGGGCGCCGGGCTGTGGCTTCACAGCCTGGCACCCACTGCGCATGCGTGAGCGGCGCCGTGCGCCGTGATTGGCCGCTCAATCACCTGGGACCTGTAATGGGTCCCAGATGATTGACAGGAGGGAGGGAGCAGAGCGGAGCCCTTCCTGTGCCGAGGAGGAAGTGATGTCACCAGCCCAGGCTAAGGGACAGGCAGACTACGAGGGACCACCTAGCAACAGGCATTTAGAGGTAAGTGAAAAAAAAAATACCCAAATGTTTTTTTGTTTTTTTTTTTAGAATTTTTACAGGTAGTTTTGTTTTTTGGGTGGAACACCACTTTAAGGGGCTCTTGCAGATTCTGATGTAAATGGCGCTCTGCAGACTCTGATGTAAGGGAGGTTCAGCAGACACTGATGTAAGGGTCACTCTGCAGAATCTAATGTAAAGGGGGGCTTTATGGGCTCTGATGTAAGGGGTACTCGGCAGACTCTGATGTAAGAGACTCTGCAGAATCAGATTTAAGGGGGGGCTCAGCAGGCTCTAATGTACGGGGTTCTCTGGGACCCCAGATTAAAGGGGAATGCTTTGAACTCTGGTGTAAGGGAGAACTCTGCGAACTCTGATGTAAGGGGGGCTCTGAGAACCCTGCTTAACCATTTAAAGACCAGGCATTTTCTCGCACTTTTTGTTTACACGTGAAAATGTTTTTTCTAGAAAATTTGTTAGAACCCCCCCAACATTGTATATTTTTTCAAAGCAGAGGCCCTAGAGAATAAATTTTGTCATACAGTAATTGTGAAGCGGGTTTTCAAATGCAGTTTTTGGGAAAAATATTTTAAAAATACACCTTTTTAATTTTACTGCAAAAAAACATGACTCATAACGCAATTTTTTAGTAAAATATAAAATATGATGTCATGCCGAGTAAATAGATACCAAACATGTCACGCTTTAAAATTGTGCACATGCGCACAACGGCGACAAACAGCGTACATTTTTCTATCCATAGGCAACACTTTAAAAGCCTTTACAGATTACAACTTTAGATGTACAGAGGAGGTCTAGTTTTAGAACTACTGCCCATGATCTCATATTTGCAGTGATTCCTCACATGTGTGGGGCGATCGTGGTTTGTATGCATTCAGGAGCGGCACACACTTTCGCCTTTGCACGCTAGCATGTGGAGGATGGGGACACTTTAATATATATATTTTTTAAATTATTCATTTATATAATTTTTAGATTTTTACACTGTTGCTTTAATTTTCCTTTTTTATCACTTTTATTGTTGTCACAAGGAATTTAAACATCCCTTGTGACAGCAATAGGCACGTGAAAGGTATTCTTATGGAGGGATCTGGGGTCTATAAGACCCAAATCCCTCTTTTGAACTTGAAAGCCTTCAAAAAGTCAAAATCTGCGTTTTTGAATATTTTTGATTTTTTAAAACTGGCGCCTTTAAGACTCCAGTAATCTGGAAGTGGTGTCATGACATCGCTTCCGGGTTACTACATCCAAGACCTGATCAAAGCTGATACCGGCTCCCTCGAGTCTCCGGCCAGCCGGTGAACATACTGGCTGGTCGCTCTGGTCTCTCAGTGGGAAGGGAGAGTCCAGGCAAGTGGTGGAAGGCAGCGGTAGAGGTGGGGGGGCGTCCCCTCCCACTGCTTGTAATAACAATCGAGCAGCTGCTTAGCCACATCAGTCGTTATTACAAAAGATAAACATAAAGGCCTTAAAGAATTACTGCGCTAATGTCTAACCATATAATAACTGCTGACGCTACAATCCGACAAATTGTGTAAGTGAAAAATTCAAAAATTGCAGCGCTGAGCACACAGTAACAATGTGCAAATATGCAAATCTGAACATATACCATATAAATGTGCAAAACAAGCATAAATCTGCATATATGCAAGACAATATGAACTCAAATATGTAAGGTAATGTTACCATATACTTATAATAATAAAGTGCAAAGGGCTGAAAATAACCAAAAATAAATGTTGAAAAATCCATATATGAAAACTGAAAGTGCAAGCAGCCACTGTACATTCAAACAGTTTGAGGTAAGAAAGACTGGAAGTGGAAATCTACTCAGTATGGATAAAGGTTGGCCACTGTCCACTAAAGGAGTTACCCGAGACTGTGCAATAGGCAAGTGCAATTCGTTTAGTTCCGAATTCGTTTTATAACGAATTTCGACAAATTCGTTAATTCGGGAATATCCGAATTAACGAAAACACGTTTAACAAATTTTTTCCGAATATTCGTAAATTCGATATTATTGGACATTCGTAAATTCGGGCATTCGTACATTCGTACATTCGCAATTTACGAATGTACATTCGTACATTCGTACATTAGTAAATTAGTGAATTCGTAAATTTGTAAATTCGTAAATTCGGAAATCTGAAATAATAGTTAACTAATAATAACTTAACTACTAATAATTACTAGTAACTTTTAAATTATAGGTATTGTAATTTCCTTTCAAATTTGGCTGTTAGTGAACGTAACACATACAAATTTATCCGAAGTTATGAATGATCCGAAAAAACGGAATGGAACGTAATGAATTAATAATAATAAATAACAATAATAATAATAACAACGTTTTATTATTATTTATTATTAATTTGTTCCGTTCCATTTGTTTTGATGCAGCATTCGTTTTGGATAATTTGTAACTTTGGATAAATCCGTATTTGTTACGTTCACTGACAGTCAAATTTGAAAGGAAATTACAATACCTATAATTTAATAGTTAGTTACTATTTCAGATTTTTGAATTTTCGGGTTTTTGGATTTTCAAACTTCGAATTTACAAATTTCCGAATTTTCTAATTTACAAATGTACGATTTTACGAATTTACGAATGTACGAATTTACAAATGTACAAATGTAAAAATGTACGAATGTACGAATGAACGAATGTATGAATGAACGAATGTTCGAATTTACGAATGTATGAATAAATGCATTTACGAATTTACGAATGAACGAATTTACGAATCGCGATCATAACGAATGACCTGAAAAACGAAAAAAATAATAAACTAATGAAACAGAAACGAAAATGAACACATTTTTTGGCTGTGCACATGTCTACTGTGCAAATACTCTTACCGGAATGCGTGGACCCTATTGCCAGCGGTTAAAGAGTCATGAAGATGGAACTGTGTGTTGATGCTCTGAAGAACAGTCACTGGAGATCCCTCAGTACAGTGTACCACAATATCTCATCACAGACCTGAATCTTGGGCCCCACTGTTTATAAAAGAAAAAGGCCTCCACATAGTGTAAAACAATTATCCACAAGTTTATTTAAAAGGTAGAACACTTACATCAATGCTGACGTATACAGGCACAAAAAGATGTGATCACATAGGAAATCCAAACAGCGCAATAGCATGGAGCAGGCTCAAAATGAGCCAATGCGTTTCATCCACAAGGACATCATCTGAGGTATGAGTTAGCCCCCATGTATTGCGCATATATATATAGAAATAGAAATTGGTCAATTACCCTATCATGTATAATGTCCAGTGTCAGACCGCTCGTGGTACCAGAATTGAATCCATCATGGCATCTAGAGTGGCTCCCCACACCTCGATATGAATACCATTGTGCAGGAAGGCACTGGCAACATGGCGCCCACAGTGCAATCCAAGCCTCGATATGACTAAAACCATGTGAACCACAGCCGCAATTTCACAATTTTGGTTGTTTTCAGCACTTTGCACTTTATAATTATAAGTATATGGTAACATTACCTTACATATTTGAGTTCATATTGTCTTGCATACTGTATATGCCCATTTATGCTTATTTTGCACATTGTTATCACAAGAGAGCTGACCGTCGGCTCTAAAAAAAACGGTATTGGGGGGATGCCTGCTGCCGCAGGCATTACTCCAAGTACAACCACTTGAAGTCAAATGACGTACAGGTACGTGATTTGGTAGCAAGTGGTTAGAGGAGAATGCTGGGAACTCTGATGTAAGTGGGGGCCCTGGTTGCCAGACACCCCCTTATATAACAATTCCCATTTAAACCAGAGTCTGGAGCACTCCTTCTTACATCAAGAGTTCCCTTCTTGCATATGAGTTCTCAGTGTTCGCTCTTAAATTAAGTCCCCAGAAATCTCCCTTACATCAGAGTCGCCCTTTACAGTGTTAGGGAACTCTTCGAGTTCAGATGTAAGGGAAACTCTGTGGATTCAGATGTAAAGAGTAATCTCTGCAGATTCAGATGTAAAGGGGCAAACTCTGCAGATTCAGATGTAAAGGGAAACTCTCTGGTTTTAGATGTAATTTAATCACAAAATATATGTATAGTGTATACTAAAAGAAAAAAAAAGCAATGCCCCACTAAAGATTTTAGGTTTGGCTTGATGAAAAGGTGGCAACCTTACCCAAGTCGGCAGGAAGGGGATCATAATAAAGGGCCCCATGATGGAAGTAAAGTCTCCCAGGATCAATGGGAAGGGCCCTGGGCTTGAAGAGGAAGAGGGGGGTCAGGGGCACCCTTCATGGATTCTTGCACGGGGGCCCTGAAGGTTCTAGTTATGCCTCTGGGGCATCCTATTCCAAAATCACCAGAATTTATATAACCCCCCATAATTTCTTATTTTCAGTTAAAAAAGCCTACACTCTTCTGGGAAGGCTTTCCCCAAGATTTTGGAGGATGTCTGTGGGATTATTTGTTTATTAGGTCAAAAGAGCATTTGTGAGGTCAAGTACTGACGTTGGACAAAAAGACCTCACTCACAGTTGCCATTCAAAATCATCCCAATGGTATTCAGTAGGGTTGAGGTCAGGGCTCTGTGCAGGCCGCATGTATTCATTTCCACCAAACACATCTAACTAAGGCTTTATGGAGCTGGTTTTGAACACAGGAGCACAGCTATGATGGAACAGAAATGGACCTTCCCCAAACTGTTATCACAAGGTTGGAAGTGCACATCTAAAATGTCTTTACATGCTGTAGCATTAAGAGTATTCTTCA
The DNA here is from genome assembly GCA_037952835.1 of Lithobates septentrionalis. Lineage (NCBI taxonomy): Eukaryota > Metazoa > Chordata > Amphibia > Anura > Ranidae > Lithobates > Lithobates septentrionalis. The sequence continues at coordinate 1,126,838 of JBBDGP010001614.1, read as the reverse complement.
CTGGAAACCTGTGCACTCATTAATTTGGCTGGGCATCTGTACAACTGTGTAGGTGAGCAGAACAGTGGCTTGGTAAACAGCACTTCTGCACACTAGGACATTATCTGTATGGAGTTTGTATGTTCTTCCTGTGCTTGTGTGGATCTTCTCCCCCACTAATTGTAGCTTAATTGTCTCCTATCTAAATTGGCCCCAATATGTGCATGTATGGGTGTAAGATAGGGACCTTAGATTGTAAAATTCTTAAAAGGCAGAGATTGATATGAAGTGTGGCGTAAATTGTCTGTGCTGTAAAAATGACTGCAGTACATAAATACGGTAAGGTGGCCACAACATTTTGGGGTATTTTATACATTGCTGAGAAGAAGCAATATATATGTATCGTTTGAAATATACATATGTAGTGCTTGGGCTTGGTGCTTGATCTCATGACCTGAAATAAAGAAACTCACCACAGCCAGCATTGTAGTGCTTTGGTGCTTGATCTTATTACCTAAAAAAAAACTCACTCCTGCCATTATTGTAGTGCTTGGCACTTGGACTCTCATTTCAATAATTAGATCTTGAAAGGACCCCAGATTCCTTGGCACTGCTGATTCAATGAGTAGACCTTGAAGAGACCTCCAATTGCCTTGTACTGCTCATCTTAAATGACTGTCTCAATATGTAATTTAGGTCTCTTGGCTTATTACCAGTTAAATAACACACAAGTAATTTAAAAAAAAAAAAAAAAGAAAAATAACTGATAATGGATGACAGGGCACCAAAAATAGCAATCTCAGGTTTCACTTTTCCTGTTCAATAACCTTGATGCCATTTCTTATATCCTACTTTTCCCAGCACACCTTTGAGCCTAGGCCCCTATAATGTTAAAATCAACAGCTCAGCAGTAATGTAAATTCCAAGTTTGGGACCCCAGCAGTAGCTCTACTCAAGACCCTCAATATAACACTGAGTTAGCTGCTGTTTTTTTTTTTTCTCTCTGTAGTAGACAAGCCTGATGCTCTTTGAATTCTAGTATTAGTTGCAGTTTAAGCCTAATAATTGGATATGAAATGTATTCACCAATCAGCTATAACATTGTGATGACCCACCTAATATTGAGTAGGTCTCCCTTTTGCCACCAAAGCAGCCCTGACCCATTGCTGCATGGATGCCCCTAGACCACTAAAGGTATACGTTGGTATGTGGCACCAAGCCAACACTGCCAGATCCTTTAAGTCCTGTAAGTTCTGAGTTGGGGCCTCAATGGATTATACTTCCAGCATACCCCTCAGACGCTCATTGTTGTGTTCCTCATACCATTCCTGAACCATTTTTGCAGTGTGGCAATGTGCATTATCCTGCTGAAAGAGGCCACTGCCATTAGGGAATACCTTTTCCATGAAAGGTGTAAGTGGTCAGGAACAATGTTTAGGTAGATGGTGCATGTCAACATAGCATCCACATGACTGTCAGGACGCAAGATTTCCCATCAGAACATTACCCAAAGCATCACATCAGCGATGCACACAAACCCAGCCATTCACATAATGTAAAAGAAAGTGTGATTTATCAGACCAAGCCACCTTCTTCCATTGCTCTGTGATCCAGTTTTGGTGCTCATTTACAGGAGTTTATGGCTGTGGATATGGGTCAGCATGGGCACCATGACCAGTCTGTGACTAGGCAACACACTGTGATGCCCATTGTTTCTAGTTTAAATACATCAATCTCAAGGACAACAAATTTACTTGATGCCTAATACTGTACATCACATAGGCTTTCAGATGCTATTGCCATGAGATAATCAATGTTTTTCACTTTAAATGTCAGTGATCTTAATGTTATGGCTGATTGGTGTATATCAATCTGGCAATAAAACACAATAAAACTAGTAAAGTATGCTTAATTCATTTACAGTAGTTGACATTTCTCGCACAAGTTAACAAAAAAGATGCAGTCCATTTTTCAATGAACTTTTTTTTAGACCTAAAGCTGAAAATTTAATTAAGTTCCATCTGCCCCCCTCCCCACCCCATGCTTCCTGCCGCTTGTCAAAGTTAAGAAGACCAACTAAATACTTACCTCTAATCTGGAGTTGCTGATTCCCTGATTCAGCATGCCAAAGGCCCTGACCCAGGGACAAGATATAGTTTTTCATGAAGTACAACAGATCAGGCACAGTCTGACCTCAAGGCATATTGTGACTTTAGGTTGGCTTTAACCATCCTTTTATCATTCTAATAAATATTTATTTTAAATTTATTCTCATGCACTTACAGTATTGTATAATCCGTTGATAATGATTTAATGCTACAAATAAAACTGCAAAGGAATTCAGTGCACCACTAAGTGGTTGCTCTCCTGTAATGAATTGACTAATAATACACAAAGATGTTCCTTTATATAGAAGTCGATGAATTTACATGTAATCCCTGGGAACTGGAAGTGTTTCATGATAATTTTACAGGACTCATTATTTCTAATGTTGGGATAATATATTTAGATTTTTTTTTTTATTCCTCGAAAGCATTTTGTTAACTGTTTATTCAAAATAAGTAAAATGATTTGAGAACTGTGGGAAGAACATACACTGATTTAAAGCAAGATTGTGACTAGGCTATGGACATTAAAGTAATTTGAATACATTAAAAACCATCAACTGAGAATTAAAACAACACAATTGACCTCTGTAACTGCAGGCACTGCAAAGCAATTAAACCTTAAATTAACCTCAGAAGCAGTGAAGTTGTCCAAGGCGACTGTTTCCTCACTCAGCTCCCCTCTTGCTGTACACTGGCTCTATATATTTTAGATGGTTGGAAGTCTGCCAAGCCAATAGAAGGCAGGAACAGGCAATATGAACTTAGATTAGGATTTTAGTGCTTCTGCTTGAAGCTTTGATTATGAATTGTTCCACAGTGATTGCAGCTACAAAGATCAGTGATGACTTGATTCAAGGCACATTTTGTGATTAATAAGATGTAGACATCTGAACGATCATAGCTTGGCTGCAGTTTCACTTTGAACTAATCTAAAAAAAAAAAAAAAAAAAAAAAATAACACGTCAATACTTTTCAGAACATGTTTTTTTTAAGTAATTTTTACTATCATACCTAATACATACAGTGGCTTGCGAAAGTATTCGGCCCCCTTGAACTTTTCAACCTTTTGCCACATTTCAGGCTTCAAACATAAAGATATAAAATTTTTATTTTTTGTGAAGAATCACCAACAAGTGGGACACAATTGTGAAGTGGAACGAAATCTTTTGGATTTTTGAAACTTTTTTAACTAATAAAAAAATGAAAAGTGGGGCGTGCAAAATTATTCGGCCCCCTTGCGTTAATACTTTGTAGAGCCACCTTTGGCTGCGATTACAGCTGCAAGTCGCTTGGGGTATGTCTCTATCAGTTTTACACATCGAGAGACTGAAATTCTTGCCCATTCTTCCTTGCAAAACAGCTCGAGCCCAGTGAGGTTGGATGGAGAGCGTTTGTGAACAGCAGTTTTTAGCTCTTTCCACAGATTCTCGATTGGATTCAGGTCTGGACTTTGACTTGGCCATTCTAACACCTGGATACGTTTATTTTTGAACCATTCCTTTGTAGATTTTGCTGTATGTTTGGGATCATTGTCTTGTTGGAAGATAAATCTCCGTCCCAGTTTCAGGTCTTTTGCAGACTCCAACAGGTTTTCATCCAGAATGGTCCTGTATTTGGCTGCATCCATCTTCCCCTCAATTTTAACCATCTTCCCTGTCCCTTCTGAAGAAAAGCAGGCCCAAACCATGATGCTGCCACCACCATGTTTCACGGTGGGGATGGTGTGTTGAGTGTGATGAGCTGTGTTGCTTTTACGCCAAACATATCGTTTTGCATTGTGGCCAAAAAGTTCGATTTTGGTTTCATCAGACCAGAGCACCTTCTTCCACATGTTTGGTGTGTCTCCCAGGTGGCTTGTGGCAAACTTTAGACGAGACTTTTTATGGATATCTTTGAGAAATGGCTTTCTTCTTGCCACTCTTCCATAAAGGCCAGATTTGTGCAGTGTACGACTGATTGTTGTCCTATGGACAGACTCTCCCACCCCAGCTGTAGTTCTCTGCAGTTCATCCAGAGTGATCATGGGCCTCTTGGCTGCATCTCTGATCAGTCTTCTCCTTGTCTGAGCTGAAAGTTTAGAGGGACAGCCAGGTCTTGGTAGATTTGTAGTGGTCTGATACTCCTTCCATTTCAAAATGATCGCTTGCACAGTGCTCCTTGGGATGTTTAAAGCTTGGGAAATCTTTTTGTATCCAAATCCGGCTTTAAACTTCTCCACAACAGTATTACGGACCTGCCTGGTGTGTTCCTTGGTCTTCATGATGCTCTCTGCGCTTTCAACAGAACCCTGAGAATATCACAGAGCAGGTGCATTTATACAGAGACTTGATTACACACAGGTGGATTCTATTTATCACCATCAGTCATTTAGGACAACATTGGATCATTCAGAGATCCTCGCTGAACTTCTGGAGTGAGTTTGCTGCACTGAAAGTAAAGGGGCCGAATAATTTTGCACGCACCACTTTTCAGTTTTTTAATTGCTAAAAAAGTTTAAAATATCCAATAGATTTCGTTCCACTTCACAATTGTGTCCCACTTGTTGGTGATTCTTCACAAAAAATTAGAATTTTATATCTTTATGTTTGAAGCCTGAAATGTGGCAAAAGGTTGAAAAGTTCAAGGGGGCCGAATACTTTCGCAAGCCACTGTATACAAACATACATATACATCATACATATCATATATTAACCAGGTACACATATAAACTTAACCTTTTTTTCCTTCTTTCTCCCAGTCTCTCTATCTATGTCAAGGCCAAGAACCAAGATTATGCTTCTGTAATAGTGCACCTAAAAAAATATCCCAATCTTTGAACATCTCACGGAGCACTGTTCAATTCATCATCCAAAAATGGAAAAAGTATGGTACAACTGCAAATCTACCAAGACATGGAAAAATGAACACTGCACATCACCCTGAACACACCATCCCCACCATGTTGTGGGGATGCTTTTCTACAGCAGGGACAGGGAAGCTGCTCAGAGTTCATGGAAAGATGGATGGAGCCAAATACAGGGCAATCTTAAGACTTGAGACTGGGGCGCAGGTTCACCTTTCAGCAGGATAACAACCCTAAAAATACAGCCAGAGCTACAATGGAATGGTTTAGATCAAAGCATATTCATGTATTAGAATGGCCCAGTCAAAGTACAGACTTAAATCCAATTGATAATCTGTGGCAAGACTTGGAAATTGCTGTTCACAGATGCTACCCATCCACTCTGACAGAGCTTTAGCTATTTTGCAAAGAAGAATGGGCAAAAATATCACTCTCTAGATGTGAAAAGCTGGTAGAGACATCCCCAAAAAGACTTGCAGCTGTAATTGCAGTGAAAGGTGGTTGTGCAAAGTATTGACTCAGGGGGGCTGAATACAAATGCATGCCACACTTTTCACATATTTATTTGTAAAAAAATGTTGAAAACCATTTATCATTTCCCTTCCACTTCACAATTATGTGCCACTTTTGAGTTGGTCTATCACATTAAATCCCAATAAAATACATTTATGTGGAAAAATTCAAGGTGTATGAGTACTTTTGCAAGGCGCTGCATAAGCTTGTTGGGCATCCCATTCCAAAGTCATGAAAATCAATATGAAGTTAGTCCTTATTTGTGGTTATAACAGCCTGCACACTTCTGGGAAGGCTTTCCTCAAGATTTTGAAGGATGTCTTTTCTTTACATTCTTTATTTATTTTTATTTATATTTAAGTTTCAAAATGTCTTTATTGAGAAAAGAATGAAGTGGTGTACCATAACTCGGTTAACCATGACATTTGTCAAATAACAGCAACATTAATGGAAAGGTATACAGTACCAGGTATAGCCTGGTATATGTAGTGCAAAAACGTTTTTAATCGTACAAATAATGGAGAGGAAGGAAGGGGGGATAAGGGGGAGCATTTATAGGGGAAAGATATAAAAAAGTAGGTTAGTACTTAGCGGAGTATAGTTATACCAGAAAGTGAATATTTTATCAGGAGTCAGAAGTGATCATTAAGGACATCAATGGCACTACTTAGTGTAGGTGCTTGAGCCTGTTTACAGAACCGAACGATAGATAGTCAGGCAGCAATATATGAGTGATGATAGGGTGGAACTTTGGGGGCTATTGTGAGAGATCTAGACCAAAGAGAGCCATTTGCGGGGTTAGGGTAATAGGTGCGTCAGTAACATCTTGAATAAGGGTGGAGATGTCTGTCCAGAATATGGCAATAGACAGGCATTGGAAACTGGAGATAACCAGGTGCAAATTACGCCACCCCTGACCTGTATTACCACCTCTGTGCTATGTAAATAAATGTCAAAGCCCTACCAAAGCTGCCACTTAACAATAAAATATATATAAACCGAATTCACCAAAAGAAAATTATAGATGAAAAAGTGGCGCTAATCCCCAGGTGGGGAGATGCCAGACACTCTTATCCAGCCAGTGAGCTGAATACAGACGTGACTAGAGAGAAAGTGAAAAAACATATATTGCTAAATATCCCAAAAAGTAAAAATTAATATTTAATAAATAATTCAATATAAGCTAATATAAATTATAACACTCAGTGAAAGTGATATACAAATATATAAATCCAAGAAAAAATATAATGAAAATTGAGCATAGTAAATATCTATAAAGTCCAGAAACCAATCAATCATGAAAAATAATCGTGAAAATATTTGAAGAAAGTCCAAAAAAAGAGAGTGAGGGTGACTCCAAAACTGCTCAGCTGTGTTTTCAAACATCCACCACACCTCTGTGACGTGAATCCACTCCCCATGAACCCCATGATTAAATTTTTGTGATGAAACATGTCGGGGCGTAGCTACACGGCGATCTCACACGAGTGCTAGAGGAGGGGGTGAAGGGGGACAGAGCGGAGCTCCAGTGAAGGGACGAGTGCTGCGGACGGGTGAGACAAACGTGAGCACACACACCTCCTGGGTCTGCCGTGGCCTGCCTGTTGTTATTTCATTTGCTACTGCTTGCTGTGCTGTGGGAGTTCTCCATTTGCCGTGAAGTGATTTGCCTGTTATTTTATTTTAAATGTGAGTTCAATACAAGTTGTTTTATATGTGATTAAATCTTTTAAACGAGATTACACTATTGGAGCTTCTTTTATTTTTATGTCATACTACCAACCTGAGAAAAGCGGTGTTCCTATGGAGCAGTGGAGGTGTATGCTCGCATGTTAACCCCCATGTAAGTGGGTTAGAGGCTCTGTCAGGCCAAACACGAGAGTGAGAGGCCTTAACAGCTGGTGAGTTAGAATTTCAGCAGGGAGTGGATTCACGTCACAGAGGTGTGGTGGATGTTTGAAAACACAGCTGAGCAGTTTTGGAGTCACCCTCACTCTCTTTTTTTGGACTTTCTTCACCTCTGTGACGTGAATCCACTTCCTGCTGAAATTCAAACTCACCAGCTGTTAAGGCCTCTCACTCTCGTGTTTGGCCTGACAGAGCCTCTAACCCACTTACATGGGGGTTAACATGCGAGCATACACCTCCACTGCTCCATAGGAACACCGCTTTTCTCAGGTTGGTAGTATGACATAAAAATAAAAGAAGCTCCAATAGTGTAATCTCGTTTAAAAGATTTAATCACATATAAAACAACTTGTATTGAACTCACATTTAAAATAAAATAACAGGCAAGTCACTTCACGGCAAATGGAGAACTCCCACAGCACAGCAAGCAGTAGCAAATGAAATAACAACAGGCAGGCCACGGCAGACCCAGGAGGTGTGTGTGCTCACGTTCGTCTCACCCGTCCGCAGCACTCGTCCCTTCATTGGAGCTCCGCTCTGTCCCCCTTCACTCCCTCCTCTAGCACTCGTGTGAGATCGCCGTGTAGCTACGCCCCGACATGTTTCATCATAAAGATTTAATCATGGGGTTCATGGGGAGTGGATTCACGTCACAGAGGTTTGGAGTCACCCTCACTCTCTTTTTTTGGACTTTCTTCAAATATTTTCACGATTATTTTTCACGATTGATTGGTTTCTGGACTCTATAGATATTTACTATGCTCAATTTTCATTATATTTTTTCTTGGATTTATATATTTGTATATCACTTTCACTGAGTGTTATAATTTATATTAGCTCATATTGAATTATTTATTTAATATTAATTTGTACTTTTTGGGATATTTAGCAATATATGTTTTTTCACTTTCTCTCTAGTCACGTCTGTATTTAGTTTACTGGCTGGATAAGAGTGTCTGGCATCTCCCCACCTGGGGATTAGGGCCACTTTTTCATCTATAATTTTCTTTTGGTGAATTCGGTTTATAAATAGACAGGCATTCCCACCAGATATGAAACATATGTCCCTCCATGGTGCAGTTCCTCCAGCATTTGCTGGCATGAGATGGGAACATCTGTGCCAGTTTTACAGGGGTATAGTACTAGTGATATAGTATTCTCGTTAGTGTTTCCTGGTAGGAAATGTTCCCGGAGTAGATGGTAATAGTACATATTGCTCGGAACCAGATGGGTGGGGAGACCTAGATTTGTAATGTGGATTCTCAATGAGCTATAATTGGTGACTGTTTTTCTTGCTTCGGTTTCAGTAGTAGGTTATATAGGTAGGATATGCCATGAACTTTGTTATCAGTCTGGGTGTAGAAATGTAGAATGGCTTTGGTGAGGGTGCTGTTTTAGGCTGGGGTGGTTAAGATGATTCTCAGGTACACATAAAATTCTTTGTTGAGAATATCGAAGCGGTCCTTGAGTTGAAGGAAGGGGAGAAGCTGACTTCACTGGAAAAGATCCCCAATCTTTTGGATACCTCTCATGGTCTAATTTTGCAGGGGTAGGTCTGGGGATAGGAGCGACAAAGTCGATAGTGGTAATTAATAAAGTGCTTGGGCGTGGAGCCCTTCTGATGTTTGGAGAATGGATTTCCATGTGGATATTGTTGCGTTAATTGTTGGGAGAAAGGAGCAAGAAGGGTGGCATCCCATCCATATGGCAGCCAACATCACTGGAGGGTTTTGGGCAAAGGCCACAGCTTCAATCAGGGTCTAAGGTTGTAATGAGGCCATATCCCACAACTTTTTGGTTTGATCAAGTATGATTGCCTTGTAATATGTCCTAAGGTCTGGAACTCAAAGACCCACATAGGTCCTGAGTGAATAGAGTAGAGAGGACTTGATGCAAGGTTTGCATGCAGCCCAGACAAAGTGATTGATTGTCTTTTGGAGTGTGGCTACATCTGATTGTAAAACTGGTATTGGCAATGTCGTGAATAAATATAAAATGTGTGGTAGTAGGAACATCTTGGAGAGGGCTATGCGACCTGTCAGGTGCTGACAGTGAGAAGTGATTTGGCTATATCCTGCAATTTTTGACCCACAAGAGTGATATTAGTACGAAGGAGCAAAGTGGAGGGAGAGTTTAACTGAATGCCCAAGTAGTTCATGGAGTAGTTGGGAGCCCAGGAAAAGGTGGAAGAGTCTGTAAAAGCTTTTGTAAGTTGGGGGGATAAGGATACACCCACACATACCTGATTTACAGTGGTTCAGCTTATACATAAATACGTTACTGAACTAGTGTAGGAAATCACAAAGAGAGGGAAGGGATTTTAGAGGATCCGTAAGCCAGATGATTATGTCATCGGCATAAAGGCCGATCTTGTGGGAGGCTTGATCAACTGATAAGCCGGTGATGTCTGGGTGTGATCTTATGGCTTGTGCTAGGGGTTCAATTATTAATGCAAATATTAGAGGGGACAGGGAGTAGCCCTGGTGGGTCCCATTAGTGGTAGGGAATGGAGTGAATATCATACCTGATGTGAGGACTCTCGCACTAGGTGTGGAGTATAGGCCTAAGATAGCTTGAAGGAAAGAGCCATGAATGCCAAACTTTTGGAGGACTGATTCTAGGTACAACCAGTTGACTCTATCGAAGCCTTCTCTGCATCTAAAGAGATCAGTAGAGAAGGCGTTTGGTGTTGTTCTGCCCAGTAAATGAGATCTATGAACCTGCAGGTTCCATCTGAGGCCTCTCGGGAGGGGGTGAAACCCACTTGATCTAGGTGGATGAGACTAGGCATAAAGGTCCCTAGGCAGGTAGCTAGTAACTTTGTGTAGAGCTTGAGATCGGTGTTTAGCAGGGATATGGGACGATAGTTAGCGGGATCCTAAAAGAGTTTGCCTGATTTGTGTATGGTAGTTATCACTGCTTCAAGAGATTCTGACGGTATCTCTCCAGTGGATAAAAATATGTTAAAGGTATTACATAATTGGGGCGATAAGTGATCAGTGTATAGTTTGTCATATTCGTTGGCGAAACGTCAGGTCTCGGGGCTTTGTGGGAAGGAAGATCTTTAATTGCTTTGAGAATTTCTTGGGTGGAAAATGGTTGTGATAGGGAAGCAAGCTGGGTGGGGTATATTGAAGGGAGTTGTAGAGGTGCAAGGAATTCTTATATTAACTGTTGAGTGGGGTGGGGCTCTGAAGCAGAGAGGGACAAATTATAAAGTTTAGAGTAAAAGGCACTAAATCCGTCAGCTATCTCTTTTGGATTCATGAGTTTATGGCCTCGTTCGTCCAAGAGATACGGTATTCTAGATTGTGCGGCTCTACGTTTATACTGCTGGGCCAGGAATTTCCTGGCTTTATTTCCCTGAGAGTACCAGGTAAGGTGTAGGTGTTTAATGTAAAAATCATGACTCTTTTGTAGGTAAGAGCTAAGGTTGTTCCTTTATTTACTCAGTTCCTCAGAGTTAGATTGGGAAGGGTTTTGTTTATTTATGGATTCAATCGTTCTAATGCGATCAAGGAGGGTGTTAGTATGGGTTTTCTTTTTCCTTTCCTGAGTGTCTAACTTCAGAAAGATACCACGTAGAACAGACTTGTGGGCATTCCAGAGTATAGAAGGGTTACTAACAGTTCCCGAGTTAAAGGCAAAGAAAGAGGATATCTCGGATCAAATCTGTTCTCTGGTCTCTGCAGCTCCTAATACTGAGGTATTCATTCACCAGATGGTATGTCCGGGAGCAGAAGGGGTAATGGATATGGTGATAGATACTGGGGCATGGTCTGACCATGTAATAAGTCCAATTGTGGATCGGGCGATTTTTTGTGACAGGGCTTTGGAGGCCAGGAACGCATCGACCCTAGAATATGATCTTTGCGTATTTGCATAAAAAGAGTAGTCCCTCTCAGTACCGTGATGACACATCCAGGGGTCATAAAGGTCTTCATGGGAAAGCAATGAGGATAGCGCTGTGTATTTCCTACGTTTTGTATTGATCTATCTGGGGAGCTACAACTTTGTTCAAGTCACCACAGATTACAATTTGGTCTTTAGGGTAATGTTGGATTTTTTGCAAGATGGTCTTATAGAAAGATTTTTGGTGAGTGTTAGGGGCGTAGATGTTCACAGTTATGAAGGGGAGATTATTGAAGGTGGCTGACATGATCAGGTATCTGCCGGAGGGGTCCTGTTCGAGATGTGTGAGATTGAAAGATACTGTGGATCGAACCGCGATCATGACTACCGGTGCTTTTTTGTTAGCCCGTGATTGGAAACAATGGGGAAATAATTTGTGGGAGCATTGGGGAGATTTTTTGTTCCAAGAAGTGTGTCTCTTGAATGCAGAGAATATCCACCTTCTGGGAAATAGCTTCTTTCCAGAGAAGTAAACGGTTAAAGGGGCTGTTGAGGCCCCTGGCATTCAATGATACAATGGTGAGCGTCATGTCTCAGATTCTTGTTTTTGATCAATCCAGGTATTGATCAATTTTATCAGGGCAGGGTTACTTATTGGGCATGCTTTTGTATATATCTCCATGTTTTTCTATTTTGTACCTACAATAAATAAATATTCATTTGTAATTAATATACTTATTTAGATTGCCTCTCTCATGAGCCCCGCTTTTCTTTTGGTCCCCCTCTGTTTGGGACAATCCTTGGGTTACTAGTGTATGGGGGTTGGAGGGCAACTATAGTTTTAGGTCACGGAATTTCATACATGGTAAAACAAGCCTCATCATTCCATATTTGATTTTTGTGCATAGGATGGTCCTTTGAAATGAAGGGGCAGCCCTACATGTGACATGTGAAAAACAAGCCCATGCTTTGTCGCACCTGTATGTGCGAAATGAGCCTGTGAGTAAACACAAAATAACAAACCTCCACAAACATAAATCATTCTATAATCAATGATTCATACATCAGTTCTACCATACAAATAGCTGTGAACACTTTTCATTGTACAGTTTGGATAATAGTGTTAAATGGAAATGGTCAAATGCCGCTTGCTCCGACAGCTCTTAAACGCTGCTAAAAAACCTAATACCTAGATATTGGCAGGAACCAGGAAGGTCTACTGTGAAGAATTGGTGTAATAAAATAAATGAAATTCAAAGCTTAGAGTACCTAAGGTTCAGTTAAGAGGAGGGAATGGAGGAGTTTGAAGAGAAATGGAGGGAATGGGCAGACTATAAGCTTTCAATAAGATTCGCTGAAGTGATGGGAGCATAATGTAAAAAGTAGAAGACGAACTAAATTAGCTAGACATTTAGAGGGAGATGAAGAAGAGGTGAAAAGTCAAGGATAGATCTGGTATGAGAAAGGGAGAGGAGGAGGTCGGGGAGATGGGGTGGGTTTTCGGGGGGGGGGGGAGTGGTGGGGGGGTATTTGGGAATGTATTATGAATGCGTTTTTTGTTGTTACCAGGCGAGGTTGCATCTCGCTAATTGTAAAGTGTTTTTGATACAGAGAAAATTAATTAAGAAAAAGAAATTAAAAAATGGAAATGGTCATAAATTAAGTTCACATTATCTGGACGTACACTGAATAATTGGGGGATATTATACAGTGATGTGTGCCAGCCTGAGAGATGTGTATCAGCTAAGGGTGGGACTGATGTCTTATGAGACACACACGCATATGTGCATGACCACACACACACACACATGCCTACTCTTCTGACCCCCCTTGCCAGCATCTCATGTCCTGCAAACAAATCTGTCCTGTGTCCTGACATGAAACGCTATCAGCTTATCTACACAAACTTTTCTCAGACCACAGCTCACCTCTGCACAGTAGCAGTAGCTGTGCTCCAAGTTCTCTTAGCAGGGCACTGGAGATTAGGGTGGAGGGAAGGGGGGAGACTTAGAGTGCAGGAGGGCACAGAGCGAGTGCGCAGGAGACCACGGGGGAGATTGAAAGGATATTTGGACATATGGGATAAAGCCCGGGACTGAGCTGTACAGGTCAGATTACTAGAAATCAGGCCGGAACTGAGACAAAAAATAGGCATGGGCATTTTGGATTGAGCAGCCCATGACATGTTAACCGGCCCCTTCCGCATTCCCCACCCTGACAGATCCCCTGAGAGAGGGGAGGAGGGGACCCAGCAGAGATGTGGGGGGTGAGGTGGGACCAGGAAAGAGCATGGGGTGTTGGAGAGCACAGGGAAGAACCTTGAGAATATGGGGTGGGGCGAGAGCACAGGGGCGAGGCAGAGAACACAGGGAGGAAAAGGAGAGCACAGGGGGGCAGTGGAGAGCATGGGGAAAGGTGGAGAGCGCAGGGGGAATTGGAGAGCATGGGGGGAGGTGGAGAGCACAGGGAGGGCAGCAGAGAGAATATAGTGAGGTGGAGAGCACAGGGAGGGTGGCAGAGAGCATGGGGTTAGGTGGAGAGCACAGGGAGGGCGGACGAAAGCATGGGGGATGTGGAGAGCACAAGGGGCTGGCGGAGAGCATGGGGGGTGTGAAGAGCATAGGGGGGTGGCGGAGAGCATGGGGAGAGGTGGAGAGCATGGGGGAAACAGAGAGCATGGGGATGTGGAGAGCACAGGGGGGGGGAGCAGAGAGCGTGGGGTGATGTGGAGAGCACAGGGGGGCATCTGAGAGCATGGGGGTGGCAGAGAATATGGGGGGTGGCAGAGAGCATGGGGGTGGCAGAGAACATGGGGGGTGGAGAGCATGGGGCGAGGTGGAGAGCACGGGGGAGGTGGAGAGCACGGGAGGGTGGCGGAGAGCACGGGGTGGCGGAGAGCACGGGGGTGGCAGAGAGCACGGCGGGGTGTCGGGGAAGGTACCTTGTGCACATGCTCCGAAATGCATCATTGCCCCTTTCCTGACGTCACTTTTAGTATGTGCGTTTCATACGCACGCCATGCATTTCTCCATGGTTCCGAAAGAGTGGTGGCCATCTTGACTAGGCAATCCTACCCACCCTTACAGCTGCTGGTCGGCACAGTGAGATGGAAATACAGTGACAGGAGCCCCACCAGGAACATATCATTACGATGAGCTTAACTTACGCTTATTTCTAGTAACTGTTTTTAAACAGTGTCAAATAATAAACTGCTGGCATTCTGCACCTATAGACGCCTTCTCTGTTCTTCTTGCTCTAATTGTGTGAGCAGACTTCATAAGAGCCATTTTCCTGAAAACATTTTACCTACAGAATGAGGCTGAAGATGCCAAAAAAGATGTCAGATATGCAGCAGAGGGGAGTTAGAAGTGACACCAGTTTTCATTGTCCCCAGTTTCCCTCCCAACTGGGCCTATGCATCGGGGACTGCTTCTGACATTTACACACATCACTAAAATATCAGGTATTGTGCCCATATTTCTAATATCCTGCCATTTTCCCATTCTGTGCTAATAACTTGCCTGCTGCCTTCCACCTTAACTGAGCCTGGCCTGAATATTGACGATGCCTTTCACCTGAACTAACCTTGACCATGTTTTTTGCCTGCCGCTTGGACTGATCTTTTACCCTGTTACTGTAGTAGTGGGTTTCAAGATCACACAGGGGTCTCACATATGTAAGGGGCTTCAGAGTAGTGTTTCAGAGTAAAACAAAACAGTATTTTGTTTTCTCTGGGTTCCCAGATCAAGGTCTGAAGACCAGAGGCTTCATAAAGATTTTGGCGAGAAGAAGTCTCTACCCTTGTGCCTAGATTTTACCTAGCCGAGGACCTAAGCCTGATGTTGCTTCCTGGATCAAGACTTTGACTGTGCTGACCGCATCTTTGCCTGCTGCCTGTAATGACGTAGGAGTTTTTATGAATGATGTTCCTGCCTGCTTCCTGGACCAATACTTTGGCTTTGCTGACCAAATCTCCTCCTGCTGTCTGTAATGACCCATACCTTTTAATGGGCCATGTTCCTGCCTGCATCCTGCATGTCAGCTTGCTGCCTGCACTGATACTGGCCCGTTTATGGACCATATTCCTGCCTGCTGCCTGGGCAATTCCTATGGCTTTTGTTGACCAATGCTCTCCTCTGGAGACTTCTGCTCCACCAGAAACCACAGGTAATATTTTGTTTTTCTCTTTGTATAGCTAGGCTGAAGGCTCACACATATGGTATTGCCATAGTCAAGAGGAGTAAAATAATGTATTTTAGGGTGTAATTATTGGTATGTCCATATTGTGTGTTCAAAATATCTTATAAATTGACAAATTTGTGTAATTTTTTTTTTCATTTTCTTTCCACATAGTCCAAAAACTTGTGAAAAATGTACATGCTCAAAAGACTCAATATGCCTCATAGAATATAAATTAGGATGTCTGCTTTTCAAAATGTGGTCATTTTGTGGGTGTTGCCATTGTCCTGTTGCTCCAGGACCTTCAAATAACAATAGGGTCACAATAGGGCCACGCTTTGGGATCATTTACATGAATGGCACTATATACCGCTGATGAGAAAAAGTATTTAGCCGTGTATATTTACTAAAATAATTGTTCTGTGTACTGTGGGAGAACAATCAATGCAGGGTCCTGGGTTTAGTAACACTTTGATTAAAACACTATACGTAAGAATAAGGGTTACATAATAGGTAGACATAACAGTCTGGTGGGAGCTGCATGTAGAAAAGGCTTTCTGCCTCCCAGTAATGGATCAAATCTTTAGAATGATAATATGAATTATATCAATGACTCAAAAGTGATATGGTCCAGAAATATTTAGACAGAATAAAGGTGGATAAAGCACCTGGACCTGATGGCATCCACCCACGGATCCTAAAAGAATTGAGCCCTGTCATTTCAAAGCCATTGTGTCTAATTTTTAGGGACTCGTTAATGATTGGAATGGTACCACTGGATTGGTGTAGGGCCAATGTGGTGCCTATATTTAAAAAGGGATCAAAGTCTTTACCAAGTAACTATAGATCTGTTAGTTTAACTTCTATAGTTGGGAAGATACTGGAGAGTTTAATAAAAGACCACATAGATGAGTTCTTGCTGTAAAAAAAAAAATGTAACAGACAGCATGGGTTTATGAAAGACAGAAGTTGTCAGACAAATCTGATTTATTTTTACGAGGAGGTAAGTAAAACCTTGGACAGAGGGGTGGCTGTGGACGTAGTATACTTGGTTTTTGCAAAAGCGTTTGACACAGTTCCCCACACACGGCTAATGTGTAATGTAAAGTCTACAGGCTTGGAAATATCAGTTTGTAAATGGATAGAAAACTGGCTAAAAGACCGAATTCAGAGAGTAGTGGTTAATGATGCATACTCTGTACGGTCTAATGCCGCGTACACACGAGCAGACATTACGGCGGACTTTGCCCGGCGGACTTTTCGTCGGACTTTGTTTGCTCCTTGCGCCGGACTTAAAAACGGACGGACTTGGCCACACACGGTCACTGCAAAAGTCCGCTGGTTTTGAACGCGGTGACGTATAGCACGTACGACGGGACTAGAAAAAGGAAGTCCAAGCCCCACTCCGGCACCCTTTGGGCTCCTTCTGCTAATCTCGTGTTTATCTCGTGTTAGTAGAAGTTTGGTTAGAGACGATTCGCGCTTTTCACACTTCAGCTTATTTCGTTCGTTTTCTGCGGTTCAGTTTGTGCTTGTGAGGTTTGTATCTGCTTTTCAGTGCGTGTTGGTCAGTTTGTAACCTGCCTTGCAGGCCGTTCTGCTCCGCTCATTCCTGATTTTCAGGTCGTTCTTCATAGGCCTTGCTGTTCTTCAGTGCGTTTGTTATAAGTTTGTTAGTTTGAGCAGCCGACCGTTTTGAAGCCATGTCGAGTGGACGTACTCGATCTCGAGTTCGTGCTGTGTGGGGACTTGGTGTTGGGGTTAATACTTTGACCCGAGTCCAGTCCATGAACAGGGTGAGGAGGAGTTCATGGACCAAGAATTGGTTGCGCCAGCGTGACCAGTTCTGTCATATGCCTTTGCTCCGTGAGCTCCGTGAGAATAATCCTGAGGATTTCAGGAATTTTCTCAGGATGACGGACCCCATCTTTGAGCGTCTTTTGGCTATGCTGACCCCCTATATCAGCAGGCAGGATACCTGCATGAGGCAAGCCATTAGTGCGGAGCAGAGGCTAGTTGCCACTTTACGTTACTTGGCGACAGGGAGAAGTCTTCAGGACTTAAAGTTCTCGACAGGCATCTCCCCCCAGGCTCTGGGGATCATAATCCCAGAGACCTGTTCTGCTATTATTCAGGTCCTGCAGAAGGAATATATGAAGGTAAGTTTTATCCTTTAACATTACATGATATGTATTAACTGTTTTTTGATGTATTGTAGAACTGTCCTCTTTACCTAATTGCCATGCTTTCAATCTGCTGTGAATGTCCCCTTTATCTTTGTGCATGCCTATTTTAATCAGTTATTGCCCTATACATGCATAATTTCTTTCATTAACCTCCCCACCATGCAATGCTGGGTCCATTTTTATCTGTAGCCTATAGTCCATTGAACAATGTATATTGTCTGCTCCATTGTCTTGTTTGTCCCTCCCCCACCCCACAAATGTTTCAGCCAGTCAGGTGTGTTTGTTAACCTAATTATAACCCCTCCCCCACCCCACAAATGTTTCAGCCAGTCATGTGTGTTTGTTAACCAAATTAGAACCCCTCCCCCACCCCACAAATGTTTCAGCCAGTCATGTGTGTTTGTTAACCTAATTAGAACCCCTCCCCCACCCCACAAATGTTTCAGCCAGTCATGTGTGTTTGTTAACCTAATTAGAACCCCTCCCCCACCCCACAAATGTTTCAGCCAGTCATGTGTGTTTGTTAACCTAATTAGAACCCCTCCCCCACCCCACAAATGTTTCAGCCAGTCATGTGTGTTTGTTAACCTAATTAGAACCCCTCCCCCACCCCACAAATGTTTCAGCCAGTCAGGTGTGTTTGTTAACCTAATTAGAACCCCTCCCCCACCCCACAAATGTTTCAGCCAGTCATGTGTGTTTGTTAACCTAATTAGAACCCCTCCCCCACCCCACAAATGTTTCAGCCAGTCAGGTGTGTTTGTTAACCTAATTAGAGCCCCTCCCCCCACATTCAAATGTATCAATGGGCCATCATAGGGGGTGAGTAATCTTATAAGTGTGCCTTATGTTTTTATAAATTTCAATTACAAACACACATATTCATAATATTTGACTGCTGTTGTTTACTAATGTTTTGGTGTAATCTGATATACAATTTTTGTTATTAAAGTCCTTATCTTATTTTTTTTGCACTCCACAGTTTCCTACAAGTCCACAGGAATGGCAGACTGTGGCCTCCCAGTTCGCTGACCGTTGGGACTTTCCCAACTGTGTAGGGGCGATTGACGGGAAGCACGTCCGGATTGTGCCACCACCGCATTCGGGGTCATATTTCTTTAACTACAAGGGGTTCCATAGTGTAGTTTTGATGGCGGTGGTCTCGGCACATTTGGAGTTTATGTTTGTGGATGTGGGGAAGAACGGCCGAATGTCTGATGGAGGAGTCTTTGCACAGACCGAGCTGTGCTATCGTTTCCAGACCGGTGGCCTGGAATTGCCACCTGATGACGATAATGTGGATGGACTCCCCTCAGTTTTTATTGCTGATGAAGCATTTGCTCTCTGTGAGAACTTGATGAGGCCGTTCCCCCAAAGGACACTCACCCCTGAGAGGAGGGTATTTAATTACCGGCTGGCCAGAGCAAGAAGGGTTGTGGAGAATGCCTTTGGTATTCTGGCCAGCCGGTTCCGTATCTTCCTTACGGCTATTAATTTGGCGGACTATAAAATCAACCACGTCATCCTTGCTTGCTGCATCTTGCATAACTTTTTAAGGAGACATTCAGTGACATATCTATCCTCTGTTGGGCCTGAGCCCAGACTGGAAGAGGCTAGTAGCACTTTGACAGGCCTAGAAATTGGCCGTATTGGCTTGGCCCCCCGACCCGCACGTCAAGTGCGTGACCGTTATGTGAATTATTTTAATGGTCGGGGGGCCATTGCTATTCAGCAACATCTATAATTTTTTTACAAAAATAAAAAAGAAAATTTGTTTATCTAAATATCTTGTTTTTATTGTTGTTTACCTTTAAGTTATGTCTGTCTCCTAGTGCACTTGTAGTAGTGTCAAGTGCATTTAGCTTTAGTTAATCAGGCCCACAAAAACAAACCCCAAATGTTGACTTCAAGAAACAGCCACACACATTGTATAGGGTAAAACATTTTACTTGGTGCACATTGAAAGGTGCATTTTTTATCATATTTTTTTTTTTTTTTTTTTTATTTTGTCCAAAAATATTTTACGTTGTGTAAAAAAATTATCTTTTACAAAATTATTCAAGCCATTTTTTCAAAAATATATAGACCTTTATCTCAAAACATTTACATACACAACAGTGTTTTTATAAACAAAACTTACAATACATTAACTTACAAAGTTCAATATTTCGAGAACGGTGCATGTAATGTCACCCTTGCAGAAATTGGTCATTTATAAGATGCTCAAAATTGAGCTTTACTAAAGGGTCAAGTCAACATGTGCTATCTCCTATCATGGGAGAGCAATGTACATGTTTTGTGTGTGCAATCCCATTTTTGGTTGCTCTCACCACCCAAGAATTTTCAGGATGAAGGGTTTGCAAACACAAAACAAGTACATTGCTAACCCATGATGGAAGATAGCACATGATGACACACCGTGTGCATCACACAATGTAAATTTGGGTATACCCCAAAACTTGCAAAATTTTTTTTAAAAACAAAATAACTTCACAAGGAAATGAAGAACATGATTGATGTTTTTAGGCCAAACGTGATTATATTCTGCCCAAAACATCAATCATGTTCTTCATTTCCTGTTGCATGGAGTCCAGGCGAAGTTTCATGCTGTGAATTTGTTCACGCATTTGATCTATGTGGCCATTCCACAGCATTATCTGGCCTATTAGTCTTTGCGCACTGTCTGTGGTGAAGTGCTCTGCCGCTTGGCCTTCCACAACCAGAAACTCACCTAAAACGAGTGAATAAAAACAAGGTTTACAATATGCACGCCAAAATACAGTAACTCAAGCTGGGGTGTCAGTCACTCACTTGGTGGGCTTGAAACCTCGCACACTTCCTCCACCTCTCCTTCCTCAAGGTCGTCGGGTGGGCGTGGTCTTGGGCTGGGGCTTGGGGTATCTTGGGCCTCAGGCTGGTGACTTGGGGGGGGGTCCTGAGATCCTTGGAGTGTTGTCTGAGTCTTTTCTCCCCTATGAGATAATAAAAAAAGGTCAAGTTAAAACACACTGATCTTTTATTTTTTAATAAAGAAAGTAAAATGTTGGTTATGATTTTTTTGCAAATTTTGCATCATAATAAATGTTGAAGACAGGATGAACATTACCTCTGAACAACAATTAGAAAGAATGCATATTTTTTGGAAAGTTTCACAGATGCTGACACCTCAATGATCTCCTATGTGTATTACCCCTCAAAAATTTAGTTATGGTCACATAGTACACTAGAAAATGCATTTCCTTAGCAAAATGCGGGGGAATGCCCCATCATATTCCTCTATTATAAATCAGTACATGGTGTGTCTGTCCCCTCCCCCGGGCTCTGTAATCAGAGCTGAGATGCTCCGGCCACCTCCCCCCCTGTGTATAACAGAAGCTTTGGTAACCATGGCAACAAAACAAACACAGTACACTCTGATTAATGTCTAAAATTACACGAAATGACCTCTAAACAAAAAGCTTTTTCTCGAAAAATTTTAAAAATATCAAACTGAAAAGGTATAGCCAGATAGATGAATATTTAGTGAAGATTGTAAAGTTTGTTTGGTGTCTCTAGGTGAAAGTATGAAGGAGCTGAAACTTTTGTGAGCGGAAGAAGAATTTGAGGATTTCAAGCATGCTCCCATTGAATTCAATGTTTAAAAAAGAGAAAAAAAACTGATTATTGAATAAAGTATACATGGTATTAAAAAAGTTGAAAATGACCACACATCAGCTCAAAGAGACGAACATTTTAATAGTTGAATGGTTTTAATAGCTGAAAGTATGCAGAAGTTACGCAGAGCCAAAAAACGTACGGAATAATATTCCAATTAAATATTTCAAAAAATAAAATCGAAGAACAATAGTGGGCCTGCTAAATCATTCCCACTAACTATAGTGCTCGTGAGTCCAGATGTGGAAACAGCTGCTGTGTCCTGTCCCTACATTACACTGAATCATTTTTGATGAAGCACTATATTTTCAAACACATCTACACCACATCAACTCATTGTGTGAATTCGCAAAATTATCAAGCCATAAATGTATGTCCAACCCTGTCCCATCGTATTTGGCGAAAAAATAACGTCACTTTATAAAGTATCCGATCTATTCCAAAGAACGGTATTTACAAACGATGCAGAAAAACCGCCAAAAATAAGGATCAGCATGCAAGTTCTGTATCTCAATAGTAAAACACAAGTACTTACTTTTTTTCAGCAGCTTCTTTATTCGCCAATATTGTTCTGGCTCCCGACTTTTTATGTCAGACCACCGCTTCCGCAATTGTTCTTTCGAACGTTTTGTACCAAATTTATCTTCCAGAGCGGTGACAACTGACGACATTATTTTGTCCTTCCTCATATTGGGTCGTGTGTACGGTCCTTTTTTGCCATCGTAGTCCTCCCTTCTTAATATGGACACCATCTCCACCATCTCTTCAAAAGCCATGTTGGTGGCCTTATATCTCCTCCGGGATGTGGATGTTTGGGGCTCCGGGCTTTCCTCCGCGCTACTTCCACTTAATCGCTCTGCCATCTTTTGCTATCTACTCCCACTGCGCAACGAAGAGTGAAGGGGCGGGGCCAAATCGTACTCACGAACGTCAGGGGCGGGCGACGCAGGCGGAGCATGACACATGCGCAGTGTATATAAAGCTAGTACGATGGCCAACGTATGTCCGTGCGGAAGTAGCGAGCGGCACAAACGAAGGTAAAATTAAAGAGTGTGTGTGTGTGTGTGTGTGTGTGTGTGTGTGTGTGTGTGTGTGTGTGTGTTTGTGTGTGTCCCCGTGTGTGTCCCCTAGATTACAACACAAACTAATCCTGAGATTTGGGACTGACATTTAAGTTTTGATCTTGTGTCTTGTCTTGCAGAAATAATGAATCCCTTTAAAGAGGAAGAGTTTTTGATCCATTTCATTGATCTATATGAGCAGAAGAAAAACCTCTGGGAGGTCAAACACCCCCAATATTATAATCGTGATGTTAGGAAGGCAACACTGGGCAAACTTTTAGAGTTTGTGAAGACTCGACTCCCCCAGGCAGACCTCAAGTTTGTGGACAAGAAAATAGGTATCTTGCGTAATATGTACAAGCGGGAGCACAGAAAAATCCAGGAGTCGCTGAGATCCGGGGCAGCAGCTGACCAAGTTTATGTACCCAAGTTGTGGTATTACCACAAACTGCGATTCCTGGATGAGCAGACCGAAGCCAGGCAATCCCTTTCCACCCTTCCCCCCACCCTTCCCCCCACCCTTCCCCCCACCCTTCCCTCCAGCCTTCCCTCCAGCCTTCCATCCACCTCCACCCCAGCTGAGGAGTCCCAGGATGAACTGGGCCTTTTCAACATAGATGAAGTGGATGCGCCCAGCTTCAGCCAGGTATACTTATTTTGGAAGATTTTGGGATTGTGTAAATGTTATTAATGATGTTAAGGTGTTCATTTTGAAAGTGCTTCATCAAAAATCACTTCTGCACAAAGAGTAATATGTAGACATATCACTAGACAGTAGTGGCCAAATATATACGTAACTTCAGATCTTGTTGATCATCTGAAATAATGGTGTGGTCAAATAGATAGCCTTTACTATTTTGTGTAATTATCTTTGAAAGTTATGAGCTGAAAATTGTGTCTGATTGCATAACAGAAAATTACAACTATGTCCCTTTTTTTTTACCCAGGATGACCTCAGCCAGGAGGAGGCCTTGCCCAGTGAGAGAGAGGAGGAGGCCTTGCCCAGTGGGAGAGAGGAGGAGGCTGTGGCTGGGCCAAGTAGAAGCCGCACGGAGTGCCAGGTGCCTCCCCTCCGCATTCTACAGAAAAGGCCCAGGAGGATGACTGCAACAGAGCAGGAATCCCTAGAGCTCATACGGGAAGCAAGCCGGATCCTGAGTAAACCTCCCAATGCAGAGGAGGCGTATGGCACCTATATAGCCTGCAGATTACAGGAGTTGGAAAAGGGCCAACGCCTCCTCTGTGAGGGTCTATTTTTCCAGGCTTACCAGAAGGGCTTGAGAGGGGAGCTTACTGCTAACACATATATAGCAGATGAAGCCACTCCTACTCCTCCTCCTCCTCCTCCTCCTGCCCCAAGTACACCACCAGAGGCACAACCTCCGAGGAAGGCTGCAGAGAAGCGTGGAGGGAAGGCTACACGGAAGAGTCGAAAGTGATTGCCTGGCTTCTGTCTGTTCTGACTGTGCTCCCTGTGCTCCCTATAGTCGCAAGATACCTATTTTCTTGTCCTCAAACTTGATGTGTGTCCTGGGGGACGAAAGGCTTCCCAGATTCTAAAAGTGTGTCCAGTGTTGCCTTCCTAATTTTTTTGTTTATCAAATAAATACTTTTTGGTTTACCTTACATTCTTGCCTATGTCTTTTGATTCAAAAACGCCATTTTGTTTGGGAGTCGGCAGGTACAGGTCGAAAAGACTATGGGGTTGATTTGAGAAAAGCAAATAGTCTGTGCACTTTGCAGAGGGCAGTTGCCCTCTGCAAGTGCAATTGCTCCAGAGCATCAGAAATTATTTAAAAGCTTGACTTTGCAAAGAGTACCCAATCCTGTGCAAGTAAAAGAAAAAAAAAAACATTTTTGCTTGCACATGATTGGATGATGGAAGTCAGCAGAGCTGCTTCACATTTAATAAAGCTTGGGAGCAACTGCTCTTGCAGAGGGCAAATGCAATTTCCAAAATGCACAGGCTTTTTACCTTTATGAAATCAACCCCTATGTGTGTTTTTGTCAAATAAAAAGATTTTATTTTGATTTTACATGATTTTAGGAATAAATCAGCAGAGCTTCCCCGAATTTAAGCTCTTCCCCTCAGTTTTTCAGCGACTGCACTTCCAACAAGTGCACTTGGTGTGCAATTTCTCAAGTGAACGTTTCACTTGATATTCTTAAATGATTTAAGCCTTTTGTCAAAAACAAGCTCGGGGGAAGCTCTGCTGATTTTTTCCGAAAATCATGTCAAATAAAAATTAATTGTTTTGGTTTGGGCTTCCTTGCATGTGCCCCTCGGATACACAGCGAACACACTTCAAAATGCTCTTTATGTGGAATTATATGTATAATTACCAATTGGAGTGAAAAATGATTTTGCCTTTGTTAAATACACCCCCCTATGTCTAATGAACAAGGGACAACAACCTCATTAAGGTTCTTTAAAACAACACAAAATATGAATGTTAATTGTGGTAACTTGAAAATACACACCAAAAATGTGGTTAACATTTAACACACATTGTAAAATAGCTAAAGTGCGGAAATAAAAAAAAAAAAAAAAAAATATCTATTTTAAAATTTAAAAGTTATGGAGATCTGGCTGTTACAAAATATTATATTAGTCATGGCATGAGGATAAATCATGAAGAAAGAAGTTTGTGAGAACTCTGTGTGAATATAAAGCAGAAAAACAACTTCATTCCTCTCGCATTATCAATCCTAAAAAAAGGCTGTATTAAAAGACGACAGAAGAGGAATGTGCTAGCTTCAAGACAAAGGCTAGTTTTACCAGACCGAGCGCTTCCGTCTTGTAATTGCTTCAGAGCATGCGTCAGTTTGAGTTCGTCGGACTAGCACACAGACGATCGGTTTGTCCGCTAGAAAGCAGAGTCCGTCGGATAAATTTAAAGCAAGTTTCAAATCTAATTCCGTCGAACTTTTGAGAAAACAAAGTCCGCTGGAGCCCACACACATCGAATTGTCCGACGAAATCCAGTCCGCCGGGCAAAGTCCGCCGTAATGTCCGCTCGTGTGTACGCGGCATAAGGTTATCAGTGGTGTACCCCAAGGTTCAGTGTTGAGACCCTTACTTTTTAATACATTTATAAATGATACATGGTCCTGTGATTAACTGTACCATTTCAGTCTTTGCAAATGACACCAAGCAATGCAGTGGAATAACGTCCTTACAGCAGTGGCGGAATTATCGGGGTCGCAACAGTCGCAGTTGCGACGGGGCCCGGCATTCTGCCACTGTGGGGGGGGCCCAGCGGGGCTGCTCTTCACATCGCTGAGGCTGAGCCGCTGAGCGTGTCTCTCATCTAACAGCAGAGAGACACCGGCATTGTTGGTTTTATTTCCCTGCTCTCCGTGTGTCCTCTCTCTCTCACGGCATGACAGGACACACAGCTGATCTCCCCCCTCCCCTCTCTGTGTGCTCCGAGTCCGCGGGAAATGTGAGCTCCTTAGCTTCACACTTGACTGCCCGCGGAGCACACAGAGAGAGGAGGGGGGAGATCAGCTGTGTGTCCTGTCATGCCGTGAGAGAGAGAGGACACACGGAGAGCAGGGAAATAAAACCAACAATGCCGGTGTCTCTCTGCTGTTAGATGAGAGACACACAGGCGTACAGCGGAGCGGACCGAAGCCGCCTCCCCCTCCTCTCTGGTTACGGAGGGGGAGGAGGAGGAGTCCGAGGGAGAACGCTGTTCTGAGGTCTGTAAAGTTTGTATTCAAATTGACATGTGCTGGGGGGAACACTATGGGGTGGGGATATGCACTGATGAGGTGGGGGTCTGCACTGAGGGGGGGTCTGCATTGATGGGGTGGGGGTCTGCACTGAGGGGGGGGGGCTGCATTGATGGGGTGGGGGTCTGCATTGATGGAGGGAGAGGAGTCTGCACTGAGTGGGGTCTGCATTGATGGGGGGTCTGCACTGATGGAGGGGGGTGGTCTGCATTGTGGGGGGCCTGCACTGATGGAGGGGGGGTCTGTAATGAGGGGGGGGTGTGCTGATGGAGGGGGGTGGTCTGCATTGTGGGGGGCCTGCACTGATGGAGGGGGGGTCTGTACTGAGGGGGGGATGTGAACTGATGGAGGGGGTCTGCACTGATGGAGGGGAGGTCTGCACTGATGGAGGGGGGTCTGCAATGATGGAGGGGAGGTCTGCACTGATGGAGGGGGGGTCTACACTGGGGTCTATGGTGATAGAGGGGGGTCTATACTGATAGATGGGGGTCTGCACTAAGGGGGTCTACACTGATAGATGGGAGTCTAGGCTGATAGAGGGGGGATATACTGATAGATGGGGGGTCACTGAAGGGGAGGCACTGATAGGGGACACCGATGGGAGGCACTAATAGGGGACACCGATGGGAGGCATTGATAGGGGACCCCGATGGGAGGCACTGAAGGGAGGCACTGATAGGGGGCACTGGTGGGCAATGATGGGGGGCATAGAGAAGGCACTAGGGGGCACTGATAGGGGGCACCAATGGGAGGAACTGATAGGATTTACTGATGAGCATTGATAGGGGGCACCGATGGGAGGCACCAATGGGATTTACTGATGAGCAGTGAAGGGAGGCACTGATAGGGGGCACTGATAGGAGGCACTGAAAGAGGGCATTGATAGGCTGCACTGATAGGAGGCATTGATGAGCACTGATAGGCAGAACTCATAGGCTGCACGGATGGGCACTGAGGAACACTGATAGGCAGAACTAAGGCAGTATTGATGGGCAGTATTGAAGAGTACCGATAGGTGGCATGGATGGACGCTGCAATAATGAGCACTGATAGGTGGTGCTGATAGGCAGATTTGAGGGGCACTAATAGGCAGCATTCATGAGCACTGATAGGTAACACTTGTAGGTGGCATTGATGGGCACTGATAGGTGGCATTGATGGGCACTGATACATGGCACTGATGATTGGGGCACTGATTATCAGTGTAAACAATTTACTGACATTCTTGACAGTTAATGGCAGTCCTTTCCTCACACAGACATAGCACGGGAGGAAAGGGCTGCGGATAACCGGCAAGTCTGTTTACATGTGATCAGCTGACATCACATGGTAAAGGGCCACTGTGATTGCGCTGGATGCACATCCCAGGGGTCATGCGGGAAGCACGGTTTTGGGAGGATGTCCATGGATGCCCTCCCAAAATTGGAAGCCTGGAGCTCGGATGGAAGGGGGGGGGGCCCATCATTGTTTCTTGCACCGGGGCCCTGAAGGTTCTAGTTACGCCTCTGCCTTACAGGATGTCTCCAATTTGTCCAATTTCTAATTGGACGACTATGTGGCAAATGAGGCTTACTGTTGATAATAGACATGTGCGGTTCGTTTTGTTCCAAATCAAAGCTCGGACAAATTTTTGTTATTCGGAAATTTCGGATGCATCCAATTTTCTGAATTTCAATAGTAACGAATTTAAACGAATATGAAACAAAAACATTTTGGACAAAATTCAAATAAAATTGGAACCGTGTTTTCATTTAATTTGAATCATTTTCGATTTCAAATCATTTTGAATTCAATTCAAATTCTAATTTCCAAATACAATAAAATAGAATAGAAAATAAAAGAATAGAATGCAAAAAATAGGATAGAAAAAAAAGAGGAATAGATCAGAAAATAAAGGAATAAAGTAGAAAATAAAGGAATAGAAAAGAATAGATTAAAACAGCACAATATATAATAGAAGATAAAAAAACATAATACAATAGAATAGAAATTAAATGAATAGAATAGAATAGAACCCTCTTCTGAAATTCTAATTACAAATAGAATAAATTCAAATTGGAATATAAAAGAATAGATTAGAATAGAATAGAAAATAAAAAGCATAGATTAGAATAGAAAATAATAGAACAGAATAGAAAAAAAAAAACAATAAATACTACTACTAATACTGTATAAAAACATCTGTACGACTGGTGTCCCATCAACATCTGTCTCGTGTACCAGCGCCCACCAAACCATCTGTCATAATGTACCATTGTACAAAACCTCTGTAATAATTGTGTCCCGGGGAATCCGAAAGCTGAAAAATGACCCGGGCAGGAAAGAATTGTCCAGTATTCAGGTGCTTAAATGAAACATATATGTGCATTGTGCAAGGGCTACCTGAGCTGACAGAAATAACAATCCAATATTCAAATTGTTACTAATTCCAATTGATTTGAATTAGGAAACAAAATCAAAATGAGTACAACATGTTCCTACTGATGAAAAAAAAGATGGTCATCCTTCCTTTATAAAATGTTGTCTCTAGGTCAACATACTAGTGCCCCATCCAGTGTACAAAAAGTCTGTACAGCTAATGTCCCATCTACATCTATCTCAGTATGTACCAGCGCACACCAAAACATCTTTCACACACAGATTCAATTTAATTTTTTTTCAAATGCGGTTAAAATATTTTAGAATGTGGTTGAATTCAGAAATTCAAATTTGAATATGAATAAATGAAAAGAATTCCGAAAACGGATTAAACGAAACAGATGAATCTAACAAAACAAAATTAGTTAAAGGGGTTGTAAAGGCAGAAGGTTTTTTTTTCTTAATGCATTCTATGCATTAACCAATTCAGCCCCGGAAGGATTTGCCCCCTTAATGACCAGGCCATTTTTTGCGATATGGCCGCACTGCGCCGCTTTAACTTACAAGTGCGCGGTCGTGCAACGCTGTATCCAAACAAAATTGACGTCCTTTTTTTCCCACAAACAAATTTTTTTGGTGGTGTTTGATCACCTCTGTGGTTTTTATTTTTTTGCGCTTTAAACAAACATAGAGAGACAATTTTTTAAAAAATATATATATTTTTTTTTACTTTTTGCTATAATACATATCAAAAAAAAAGTGTATTCAACGGTTTAGGCCGATATATATTCTTCTACATATTTTTGATTAAAAAAATCGCAATAAGCGTATATTGATTGGTTTGCGCAAAAGTTATAGCGGCTACAAAATAGGGGATATAGTTATGGCATTTTAATTTTTTTAATTTTTTTTTTTTACTAGTAATGGCGGTGATCTGCAATTTTTAGTGGGATTGCGGCAGACAGATTGAACACTTTTGACACTTTTTTTGGGACCAGTGACATTTATACAGCGATCAGTGCTAAATAGCCACTGATTACTGTGTAAATGTTCATGGCAGGGAAAGGGTTAACACTAGGAGGCGATCAAGGGATTAAATGCGTTCCCTCATGTGTGTTCTAACAGTAGGGGGGATGGGCTGCCAAGGACATGACAGAGATCAATGTTCCTGATCTCTGACATGTCTACTGTCAGAATGGGGAATCGCCTTGTTAACAAAGGCAGTTCTGCCTCTGTAATGGGCGATCGCGGGTTGCCGGCGGACATCGAATCCGCCCGACCCGCAGGCACACTTCCGCAGCTATCACACCTGCGCAAGCCACCATACAGCTACGGCAATTTGCACATCCGGGAAACTCCTCCTGATTGGCTGAGACACAGCAGTGGTGCCATTGGCTTCAAAGTCAGTCAGCCAATCAGTCGAGAGAGGGGGCGGGTCCAGGTCAGGGATCTGTGTCTAAATGGACACAGGAAGCTCTGACTCGGCTTGGGTGCCCCCATAGGATGCTGCTGACTGTGGGGGTACTCAATAGGAGGGAGGGGCCAAGAGCAGCAAAGAGGGACCCGAGCAGAGGATGATCCAGGCTGCTCTGTGCAAAACCAACTACACAGAGGAGGTAAGTATAATGTTTATTATTAAAAAAAAAAACGAGACTTTACAATCACTTTAAAAAATGAATCGAAACAAAACAAAACAACTTTTTTTTGTTTTGCACATATCTAGTTGATAAATGTAAAGTTATGTCCTTGGGGGCTAAGAATATACATGCATCACCACATCATACAACTGGGGGAATCAATAGTGGAGAAGGATCTGGGTGTTCTGGTAGATCATAAGCTTAATACTAGCATGCAATGCCAAGCTGCGGTTTCCAAAGCGAGCAAAGTCCTTTATTGTATTAAAAGAGGTATGGACTCCAGAGAGAGAGATAACATTTTGCCCCTGTACAGATCATTAGAAAAACCTCATCTGGAATATGCAGTTCAGTTTTTGGACACCGGTTCTCAAAAAGGATATCGGGGAACTGGAGAAAATGCAGAAAAGGGCAACCAAACTGAGAAGAGGCATGGAGGAAAGATTAGCTGAACTGAGTTTTTTCTCATTTGAAAAGAGGAGATTATGGGGGGATATGATCAACATGGATAAATACATAAGTGGTCCATATAGTTAACTTGGTGTAGAGTTATTCACTTTAAGGTCATCACAGAAGACAAGGGGACAACTCTTCACGTCTGGAAGAAAATAAATGCAATCTCTAAATACGAGTGTAAATAGGGTGAGATTACTGCGCTAACCTGAAATAACAAATCAAAGCAGCTAACACAAAATTCGACAAATTGAAACAGATAGTAACACATGGTGTAGCACTAAAACGAAATATTGGCATAAAAATCATTTGCAAAATAAATCATACAATGCAATAATTAAACATTCCTAGATTAAAGTGGCAAGTGCAAAAGTGCAAAAAAGGTCGCTGAAAGACCAAATAGCAAATATAAATAATGATATAGTGAGTAGAGTTCATGTAGTGATAAAACTCCAAATAATTGAATGGTGAGTAAAGTTCATATAGTGGTGTGTTAATGTCACAATATGCTGGAACAGACCACTCAGGGAGAAGGGATCCAAGCAAGTGGTCCAGAGCAGAGGGGAAGGTGCATGAAGAAACCCGAAAAGCCACAATTGGATCACCCAGTATAGTGCATCCTTGGCCCAATTTGGGGGGGGGGGGTAAATACTCTTACCAGATGATGTGGACACACATGCCAGTGGCAGTGGGTCAGTCAGGCAGAAAATTACGAATAGGTAGACTCCAAAGACGGACACTGGACCACTTGCACCGGGAGTTGCGATTGGAGCTCTGATGGAAATCGTCCAAAATGTGGATAGTAGAAATCGTCCAACGTATGGATCAGCAATTACCTGATATAATTCAGAACCTTGTTGTAAACAAGATTGCTGTGGAATGCACATAATATAAGTGAGTACTAATATTTATTGGTAAAGTTGATCCAGGGAATATCTGATTGCCTCTTAAGGGATAAAGAAGGAATTTTTTCCCTCACTGGAGCAAATCGGATCGTGTTTTATTTATATATATATATATATATATATATATATATATATATATATTTATTTTATTTTTTTACTTCCTCTGGATCAACTGTGGGTTGTGGATATAGGGTATTCCTATTTGTGTGTCTATTTTTTTTTATTCCATTGGTTAAACTAGAACAACTCATTTTTCATTCAGATTAATTATGCAACTATGTGGAATCATCTCTTATGGATTTCATATTTGACATCAAGATCCAACTTGCAAGTTCAATATAAACATATTAAAATATTATTATCATTCTCTAAAATGCAAGTGCTGACAGTGGTTGATGATTTTAGCTGCAGCTTTCTTTAAGTCTTTATTCCTCAGGCTGTATATCATTGGATTAATCAATGGGGTGACCACAGTGTACACTAATGACAAGAATTTAGTAATATTCCATGACTGTCCTCTACGGGGTACCAAATAAACGCAAACTATGCTACCATAATAAATGCAAACCACAGTCAGGTGGGAGCTGCATGTTGAGGAAACTTTCTTTCTGCCGGTAATAGATGGGATTTTAAAAATGATGAATATAATATAAACATACAATACAATGATAATAATGAATGGAATGACAACAGAACCAAAAATGATCAATGTCACTTCAAATATAACAATAAATGGCTTAGAGCAGGAGAGTTGTAGGATTGGTTCAAGATCACAAAAAAAGTGATCAACTATATAGGGACCACTGCTTCAGGGCTCCACAGGAGGCTCGGGGCGTGACCGGATGTTGAGGTGAGGGAGAGCGCTGCGGCCGTACCTTGCTCTCTCCCCTCGCTCCTACCCCCACACCTGACATGACAAGATTGAGCGGATAGAGAGATTGAGCGGAAGCACTGAGGAGGGGGAACGTCCGGAGCATCGTGAGAAGCCGCTGCGGCTGTTACACGCCGCCTCACAGAGCAGGGCGACTCAGACGGAGCTCTCCCGAGAACGGCATCAGCGGCGCCTGTCACAGTGAGAGAGGGAGGCGCCGTCATCCGGGATTGAGCGGCAGTGTTGGAGAGTCCCTGGAAGATCTGAACAGCAGAGGATCCTGGTCATGGCGCTGGAGGGGTGAGTTGGCTGTTGCCTTGTATACTCACCCACAACATACCACAGCATATAGGCTCCACTGGGTCATCCACTGTTGCAGATATAGTGGGGAATAAGAACTGTTACAGACCTAGGACAGAGCTCTGGATTTGATGCCTGCCGGAATGACTAGGAAGAAAGGGATGGAGGATGGGCTAGCTCAAGAAGGGACAGGGGCTCCTGGAACCCGCAGAGCCAAGGAAAAGGGGAATCAAGTGGCTGCCAAGTTGGAGCGCTTCGCGCATACCCCAAACCAAACCCCCAAAAAAGCCAGCAGTACAGGGGGAGGTCAGCAGCAAGCTGGCCACCCCGGGAGGAGAAGCCAGACCCAAGAAAACGGGACTTTGGCAGCTATGCCACTAGCAGACCCGGCAGCAGGTGGGGCTCCGGGAAAGCAACAGGTTCTGGGCCTGGAGGGGGCGGTAGGGGGAGGCCAGGGTGGATCGGCAAAAGAGGGGGAGCCGTCCCTTAATGATATCCTTTTGGCTGTCAATACTTGCAAGCAATCAATCAATGATGTATCTGAGCAACTTAAGGACATTAGAGATGAATTACTTGCTGTTAAGGGAGAAGTACGTGCAGTTTGCACCCGGACAACAGCCCTCGAGGAGAGGTTTAGTCAAATGGAAGATGATGTGTATCCATTTAAACAAGAAGTAGCACTCATGAAAATCCAACTGAAGGACTGTTTACAAAAGATGAATAATATGGAGAACAGGTTGCGCAGAGAAAATCTGAGGGTGCTAGGGCTTCCAGAGGGCTGTGAGGGGAATAACCCCATTCAATTTATGGAAGATTGGCTGAAGGAGAAACTTGGCAAGGATTCATTTTCAAATACCTTCGCTATTGAGCGCGCACACAGGATAGCCCCCAGGGCCCCAGCCTTAGGAGGCCACCCCAGGCCCCTTATTCTTAAACTATTATGTTTCCGAGACAAAGTCACCATTTTACAGAAGGCAAGAGAGTTAAGGAACATTCAGCACAATGGAGCCAGGATTTCAATTTATCCAGACTTTTCCCCCGAATTACAGAGGCAAAGAGCTAAATTTGGAGAATGCAAGCGCAAGCTCCAGCAATTGAGAATCAACTACGCGCTACTATATCCGGCGCGGTTGCGCGTCTCAGCCCTGGGGGAGGTTAGGTTTTCTTCCACCCCTAATGAAGTATCAACTTGGCTAGAAAAGAACAAAGAAAGAATTAAGCGGGGAGAAGGAACCTAGGGAGCTTGGAACTTTTTTGCTTGCTTGGACACTCCTTTTTGGTGTTTTTTTTTTTTTTTTTTCCTTTTTTTTTTTCCGCTTTTTCTTGGATTTTTAGATTTTTTTTTTTTTTTATTATTATTTATTACTATGATTACTATGATGTGGTGTGGGGATGGGGGGGGGGAGGGGGGGGAGGGGGGGATTAAATATAAATCATAGAGGTATTTGCACAAAACATATGCACTGTAATAAGCACAATTCTCTGTTGTTTTTTGTTTTTTATATGTAGGGGAAAAGTCCCCTCCTACTAGGTTTGGCGCACGGTTGTTTTCTTTAGCCTCAGAAGGTTTTGAAGGTCACAATAGAAGCCCGTGGGGTAGGCCCAAGATTGGGCATAGGGTTATTGTACAGGGGGGGGGGGAGAGGGGGGTGGGAGGAGGGAGGGAGGCGGGGGAAGGGGGGGGGGGGGAGGTAGAGGTACATAATCAGGGAAGTGTGGTAGGGAGTATGGAGATGGGTGGACGTGTGTTGGTTCAGATGGCTAGACCAAAGGGACTGAAACAAGGTAGGGTGACACAAAATATTCACAAAAGGTGGGTGGTTTGGATTAATAGGAGACCGAAGCTTCGCAAAGGCACCAGACCCAATGGTTCATGAGTACTGTATGTAGGAGTAATAAACCCCCGGACTTGGAAAAACGGGTTAATATATGCTCATGGAACGTAAGGGGGATAAAGGATAGCCTTAAAAAACAAGTAATTTTTTCAATAGCTAAAAAGGGGAATATTAAAATACTCTGCCTGCAGGAGACCCATTTGGTAAAAGAAACAATCAGCACTTTAGGTAATAAGCAATTTCGGATACAGTTTCATTCCACTCACTCATCCTACTCAAGAGGGGTGAGTGTTTTGATAGGTACAGACCTGGCCTTCTCCTGCAGCCAGAGTAAGGTGGATGAACATGGAAGGTACATTTTTCTCTCTTGTTTAATTGAAAACAAAAGATATATACTGGCCAATATTTATATCCCCCCCCCCCGTTCAGTATGGTAATATTGGAAGATCTAGCCAGGTTTATAGCGGACTCCCCCGGGACCCCGGTAATAGTAATGGGGGATTTTAACATGACGATGAATAAGAGCTTAGACAGGTTCCCACCAAAATGCAAAACCAGTGAGGTCACCAAGAGCCCCCTCTTGCAATATTGTGATGAAATAGGGCTGGTGGATATCTGGAGGAGGAGGCATCCGGAGGAGAGGCAATATTCATGCCACTCCAGGACTCATGCCACCTTATCCAGAATCGACCTGGTCCTGGGTAATATGGAAGCACTAAATGTAGTGGAGGAAATAGTCTACGAGCCAAGAGGCGTCTCGGACCACACGCCAGTTATCGCCACTGTAAAGGTAGGGGAGCGATTCAGTGGGGGCGGCTGGAAGATTAACCCCTTCTGGTTCGAGCTTATAGGAGAGGAGGAGAAAGTGATGGAAGGCCTGTCAGAGTTTATTAATATTAATTTAGGATCGGCCCCATTGAGGGTAGTTTGGGACTCCCTGAAGGCCTACCTCCGGGGAGCCCTAATTCAGAAAATCGCATATATTAGAAAACAGTCACAAGCAGAGGAATCAGGAGCTAAAGAAAGCGCGAGATTGGCAGAGGCACAGTTCATAGCAACACCATCCCAAGCTAGCTATGAGTGTTGGGTGAGGAGACAGGAAGAGTACAGTAGGGTACTCCGGGAAAAGATGGAAAAAATTAGATCCTTTCAGAGGCGGAGCTTTTTCGGAGAAGGGGAGCGAGTTGGGAAGGCTCTGTCCCTGATAATCAAGGCAAATGGCCCCCCGATTGCTACTCCAGCAATTGAGGGGAGGGAAGGAGTACTAAAAACAACTACCCCTGATATACTGGGTGAATTCAGGTCATACTTTGAGAAACTATATAGTTCATCTAAAACAAATGTGGAGGGGGAAATGCAGGGTTTCTTTGAGGGGCTGGAAATAACTCCAGTAACAAGGGAGGACCGGGAAATGCTGGATGCCCCATTGACTCTCACGGAGTTGCAAAGGGCAGTGGGAGACATGGCGGGCCAAAAGTCACCAGGCCCGGATGGTCTGCCCATAGAAACATTTAAAAAATATGGGGAGGTACTATTGCCCTTACTCTTGGAGGTACTTAATGGAGCCAAAGAGGATAAAATCTTACCTTCCTCTATGTCGGAAGCCATAATAATAACATTACTGAAAGAAGGGAAGAACCCATTAGACATGACTTCATACAGGCCCATCTCGTTGCTGTGCTCGGACGTGAAGATCTTGGCGAAAGTATTGGCCGCCAGGCTGAATAAGATAATTTCCAAATTAATACATGTGGACCAGTCCGGGTTTATCCCGGACAGGTCCACAAGTACGAACATAAGACGAGTATATCTTAACATGCAAATACCCATAGAAAATAGTGGCAGGAGAGCGGTTCTTTCATTGGATGCAGCCAAAGCCTTCGATTCTCTGGAATGGCACTACTTGTGGAAGGTGCTGGCGGAGTATCAGTTTGGCTCTGGGTTCGTCCAATGGTTAAGTTTATTGTACGCGGACCCGAGGGCCAAGGTTAAAATTAATGGTCAGTGTTCAGAGTGGTTTCAGCTGAGTAGGGGTACAAGACAGGGGTGCCCCTTGTCCCCCCTGCTTTTCGCCCTGGCAATTGAGCCCTTGGCTGTTGCTCTGAGGATGGCACAGGGTGTACAGGGGTTTAAAAGAAAAGGAGGGGTGGACAAGGTAGCCCTGTATGCCGATGATATTCTGCTGTTTCTGGCAGACACGCAGGAATCATTGGAATCAGCTATGAGGATAATCGAGGAGTTTGGTGTTTTCTCAGGGTTACTGGTCAATTGGGAGAAATCAGTGATTTTACCTATAGACCCTTTGGGTGTACCCCTCCCTCCTCAAATGTCCCAAGTCAAAGTAGTCAGACAAATGAAATATCTGGGGATAAATATATCTAGCGATCCAGGACAGTATATATCTGGAAACCTCGTTCCTCTGTTGAAAAAGCTGAAGCAGAAGTGTCGAGTGTGGAGACGCCTGCCTCTCTCGGTTGCCGGGCGCTGTAACCTGATCAAAATGGTATGGCTACCCCAAATTTTATATGTGCTACAGAACTCCCCTGTTTGGATTCCCAAGCACTGGTTTAAGAAAATTGACAGTGTGTTCAGGGAGCTTATTTGGAAAAATGGGGTGGCTAGGATCGGCTTGCGGACGTTGCAGCAACCAGAGGTGAAAGGCGGCCTGGCGGTACCAGACCCACGAGACTA
Organism: Lithobates septentrionalis; assembly: GCA_037952835.1. Taxonomy (NCBI): domain Eukaryota; kingdom Metazoa; phylum Chordata; class Amphibia; order Anura; family Ranidae; genus Lithobates; species Lithobates septentrionalis. The sequence goes on along the minus strand of JBBDGP010001614.1, from coordinate 1,089,771 downwards.
TTTTTTAGCAGCCCAATTGCAACAGGTGGGAGGTAGCAATAGGCTGGGGGATGAAGGAGTGGGGGGTAGTATTCTGCTGAATGACACTGCTCATGACACAATTGCGGAGGGACTAGAGGCAGACTCATTTGGTACTAAATGCCCCACTACCCGGATGATGGTTAAGGTGTGGGTACAAGTTAAAAAAATTTTGGGATATACTGGCTTTGCAGAATTCTCCCCACTTTGGGATAACAACAACCTCGATGAGCTTAAAAAGATGGGACGTTTTGAGGAATGGGACCGTCAGGGTATCCACTACTTGGCACAGATGTACAGGGCTGGAAGGTTAAAATCTTTTCGTGAGCTGGTAGAGGAATACGCAATCTCCAATAGGTCATTTTACAGATACTTGCAAATTAGGCATGCCCTGGAGGCGCAATTCGGGAAGGAAACACCAGTATGGTGTGAAATGGCCTCTTTGAGAAAGCTGATTGACGCAGGCTCTACGAGGGGTTTGATCTCCAACATGTATGGATGCCTGAAGGCATCTGCCCAGGAAGGTATGGTGGAAAATAAAAATAGGATTAAATGGGAGAGAGATGTGGGAGTACTGTCTGACGATCAATGGGAGTATGTCTTGTCGCTAGGGCCCAGGGTTACTCTCTCTCCTTCACAGGTGATGTCCCATTTCTACTTATCCTATAGGGCATATTACACACCCCTGAAATTATTCGAGTGGGGTAAGAGACCGGACCCAAAGTGCCAAAGATGTGGAGGGGGGCACGGAGATTTGATCCACATGTTTTGGCGATGTCCCAAATTGCATAGATACTGGAAGGGAGTGGTGGATAAAATAAATGCAGTGTTTGGGACGTCGCTGAGGTTGGAGGCGAGAGAGTGCCTATTGGGACTGACGGAGGATAAAGTGATTTCAAAGGACATACAGACAGCAAGGGTTAGATGCCTGTTCCAGGGAAGAAAGCTCATTGCACAGCGCTGGCAGAGAAAGGAGGCGCCGACGGTGCCAGAATGGGAGAATGCAGTAAGGGAGGTGATCTGTAGGGAAAAGTACATATATAAGAAGAGGGGTAATTATAAGAAATTTGAAAATATATGGAAAATATGGCTAGACCAGGACAAGGTCAGAATAGAAGGGGGGTGGGGCAGGATGGTATGGGGCAGGTCTAGTCCTAAGAAGTATGATAGAGTGAATGGTGGGAGGCTGGATAGGGGGTGGGGTGAGGGAGTAAAACAGGGGGGGGGGAAGAAGAAACCATTTTTGAAGTTTATATGGGTATTTCTGAACTGGTATAATTTGAATTAATGGAAAGGTACGGGAAAAGATGAGAAGGGAGAAAGAAGGAAAAAAGAAAAACGATGATAGTAATGCATTCCCGTCTGCGGCAATGTTCCTTGCTCTTTATGCCTTCTTTTATCTTTTTGTAATGTAAAGTTTTTTTTCAAATAAAAAGATTTATAAAAAAAAAAAAAAAAACTATATAGGGACCACACAATTTTAATTTTGATATTGTTAAAGTGGGAATCAATACTATCAATACTATTATTACACTTAAAACCCAGCATGTGATAATCATTGTCCAGCAGAGCTGGACATTCATTATTAAAGTATATTGCAATGGTTTGCAGATGGCCACATATCGGTCATAACACATCACTGTCAGAAGAAGACACTCTGAGGCTTCAAAAACACAAAAGAAAAAAAATTGGGTGATGCAATCAGAAAATGATATTATGGAACCTTTCATCAAGTGTGTTAGGAAGAATGTTAGTTGCCAGTATGATATCCAATGCAGAGAGCTGGGATAGGAAGAAGTACATGGGAGAATGGAGGGATTTGCTGTAGGACACCAGTGTGATGATCAGAGAGTTTCCACATATTGTCTTACAATAAATCAAAAGCAAAATAAAAAAAATTAAAAATGTTATAGTCTGAAGTCCTAATAGTTGGATCATGGTAATATTGGACATATTTTTTTCCTCCATAACCTGGAGAGAGAACAATAAAGGTGTGAAACCGCTTTGTTCAGAGGGTAAAATGAAATGTACTCAGCTAATCTTAATAATTTTGTGCTGATATGTTTATAAAAAGTGATGCAAAGATAAATAAAGTGTTAAAAGTGCCATAAGCCATACACTATATGGTCAAAGGTTGGTAGACCTTTGACCATCACAGCTTTTTGCACACCCCATTCTAAAATTAAGATAATTAATATGGAGTTGGTCTTCCCCTTATATGTGGTTACACCATTCGACACTCTCCGAGGAAGGCTTTCACTAAGATTTTGGAGGATGTCTTTTTTTTAAAAAAAATATTCTTTATTTTAATGTTTTCAAAAAATAATGTTTACAATAAAACATAAATAATTCTGCTTGTGTACATGAAGGAACATCACAGAAAGTTTAATTGGGACAAATCTTGTACAAATAAATAATGAATGCTATGGTAACACTACGAGATCTTGCATGAAGGTTGGCTAAGAAAAAATTGAAAAACATTTGAGAAGAAGCAGAAAGTGGTACAGAATTGTTCAGAGACTGTCCAGTTAAGTTTAAGTGTACAAGAAGAGACAAAATGGAAAGGGAGGGGGGAAGTAAGGAGGGGAGGATATAATGAGAAAGAGGGAACCAAGAAAAAAGGAAAAAAAAACACACAAAAAAGATACCATCCAAAACACCTAACTGCCTAAGTCTTGCGGTATTGTCCAGAGAATGCAGGTAACCCTCCAATTTTGTTTGTTGTCTTGTATGTCAGGTAGAAGAGATAATTATCCGGTATTCTGATCCAAGGGGGTGACCCAATAAGAGTGAAATGAAGCGATAACTTGTAAAAGAAGGGAACGTGGTAGGTAACTAATGGTGGATGAGAGAGGAAAATGGACCAAGATGTCTGGAAACTAGAAGCCACATAGTCATTGCATTTCCTTTCGATAATTAAAGAAAGGTACCTTATTATGGAGGATGTCTGTGGGAATATAGGTCTATTAAGCAAAGTAGAATTTGTGAGGTCAGGTTCTAATGGAAAAAAGACCTTGCTCGCTCGCCAGGCACATGTATTCCTTTCCATTAAAAACACCTAACCATGTCTTTATAGAGCTGTCTTTGTAACAGGTGCACAGTCATGATGGAACAGAAAAGGTAATTCCCCAAACTTTTACCATAAGGTTGAAAGTGCACATCTAAAATGTCTTTGTATATTGTAGAATTAAGAGTACACTTCACTGAAAACACATGCACTCACTAACTTGGCTGGGCATCTGTGTAATAAATTTAAAGATTTTAAAGATTATAAAATGATCAGCCATTACAGCCTCCTTTGCCACGAAAAGAACCCTTGTCCATCATGTCATGGACACCACTAGACCTCTAAAGGTACAATGCCTTGAAAAAGTATTCATCCCCCTTGGCATTTTTTGTGTTTTGTTGCCTCACAACCTGGAATTAACATGGATTGTTTGAGGATTTGCATCATTTAATTTACAGAACATGACCACAACTTTTTTTTTTATTGTGAATCAACATATAGGACAAAATAACATGAAAAGTCAATGTGCATAACAATTAGCCCCCCTAAAGTCAATACTAAAGTCAATACTTTGTAGAGCCACCTTTTGTGGCTATCACAACTCCAAGTTGCTTTGGATACGTCTCTATGAGCTTGCCACATCTTACCACTGGGATTTTTGCCCATTCCTCCTTGCAAAACTGCTCCAGCTCCTTCAAGTTGGATAGTTTGCGCTTGTGAACAGCAATCTTTATGTCTGACCACAGATTTTCTATTGGATTGAGGTCTGGGCTTTGACTAGGCCATTCCAACACATTTACGTGTTTCCCCTTAAATCACTCAAGTGTTGCTTTAGCAGTGTGTTTGGGGTCATTGTCCTGCTGGAAGGTGAGCCTCCGTCCTAGCCTCGAATCACACACAGTGGTACAGGTTTTGCTTAAGAATATCCCTGTATTTAGCACCATCCATCTTTCCCTCAACTCTGACCAGTTTCCCAGTCCCAACTGCTAAAAAACATCCCCACAGCATGATGCTGCCACCACCATGTGGTCACTGTGGTGTTCTTTGGGTATTGTGATGTGTTGAGTTTGTGCCAGACATAGCGTTTTCTTTGATGGCCAAAAAGTTCAATTTTAGTCTCATCAGACCAGAGCACCTTCCTCCATACATTTTGGGAGTCTCCCACATGCCTTTTTCGCAAACTTAAAACGTGCCATTTTGTTTTTTGCTGAAAGTAATGCCTTTCTTTTGGCCACTCTGCCATAAAGCCCAACTCTATGGAGCGTACGGCTTATTGTCATCCTATGTACAGATACTCCGGTCTCTGCTTTGGAACTCTGCAGCTCCTCCAGGGTTACCTTAGGTCTCTGTGCTGCCTCTCTGATTAAGGCCCTCCCTGCCCAGTTCATGAGTTTTGGTGTGTGGCTGTCTCTTGTCAGGTTTGCTGTTGTGCCATGTTCTTTTTCATTTGGTTATGATAGATTTGATGGTGATCCTAGGGATCATCAAAAATTTGGATTTTTTTATAACCTAACCCTGACTTCTACTTCTCAACAACATTGTCCCTTACTTGTTTGGAGAGTTCCTTGGTCTTCATGGCAGTGTTTGGTTAGTGGTGCCTCTTAATTAGGTGTTGCAGCCTCTGGGGCCTTTCAAAAAGGTGTGTATATGTAATGACAGATCATGTGACACTTAGATTACACACAGGTGGACATCATTTCACTAATTATGTGACTTCTAAAGGTAATTGGTTGCACCAAAGCTTTTTATAGGCTTCTAAACAAAGGGGTGAATACATACGCACATGCCAATTATCATTTTTTTATTTCTGAAAAATAGTTTTATGTATACATTTTTCTAATTTTAATTCACCAACGTAGACTATTGTGTTCTGATCCATCACATATAAATCAGATTTTAAAAAATTGAACTAAAGGCTAAAAAGCCAAGGGGGGGGGGGGGGTGAATACTTTTGCAAGGCACTGTATTCTGTGGTATCTAGCACCAAACATCATTAACAGATCCTTTAAGTCCTGTAAGTTGTGAGATGGGGCTTCCATGGATTGGATTTATTTTTCCAGCACATTCCACTGATGCTCAATAGATTGAGATGTGGAAATCATTGTTGTGTTCCTCAAACCATTCTGGAACCATTAATGCAGTGTGGCAGGGCGCATTATCCTGCTGAAAGACACCACTGCTATCAAGTAATACGATTTTCATGAAGGGGTGTACTTGGTCAGCAACAATGTTTAGGTAGATTGTACTTGTCAAAGTAACATTCATATGAATGGCAGGACCAAGGTTTCCCAAGAGAATATTGACCAAAACATCACAAGCGACACACACACATGTCCATCCACATAATGTAAAAGAAAACATGATTCATCAGACCACCTTCTTCCATTGCTCCGTGGTCCAGTTCTGATGCTCACATACCCATTGTAGTCACTAATGGCTGTGGACAAAGGTCAGTACTGGCACTTTGACTGGTGTGTGGCTACATAGCTTCAAGCACAACAAACTGTGATGCCCATTTTTCTGCTTTCAAAACATCAACCTCTGGGACAGTATATATACCTGCTGCCTAATGTATCCCACAGATTTTCAGATGCCATTGTCATGAGATAATCAATGTTATTCACTTTACCTGTCAGCGATATTAATTTTAAAGCTGATTGGTGTGTATCAATCTAGCAATAAAATACAATAAAATCAGTAAAGTATGCCTAATTCATTAAAATTAAAACTTTTTTTTTTTTTTTTGCAAAGGTTAACAAAAATGTTTGCAGTCGATTTTTGAATGAACTTATTCAGACCTAAAGTTTTTACTGATTTTAGGTCCACCTGCCCATCTCCTATACTGCTTACCTCCAGTAAAAGCTAAGAAAACCACCATATACTTACCTCTGATCTGGAAATGGTCATTCCCCGATACAGCATGCCAAAAGCCATAACCCAGGGACAAGAAATGATAAAGGTAGATACACTGACTGGTCTTTTTAGCTTTTCGAGAAGGAAGACAGATCAGGCAGAGTCTGAACTCAAGGCAGATTGTGACTTTATGTTGGCTTTAACCAAGAAATGAAATGCAAAAAGATGCAATGCAGCAATAACTGTGTGCCCTTCCCTGTTGAATTGACAAATCATACAGAATAGTGTTGCTTTATATAGAAATTGATGGAATTGCGTGTAATCCCTGGGAACTGGAAATGTTTAAAGATAATTTTGCAGGGCTTATTATTTTAGATGTTGGGATGTTATAATTAGATATGTTTTTTTTTATTATTCTTTCACAAAACCTTTTGTTAACTGTTTATTGGGAAAAAAAAGTAAAATGATTTGAGGACTGTAGGAAGGATTTGCCTCAATTTAAAGCTAATTTTTGTCCAGGATAAGGACATTCAAGTAATTACATTTTCTTAAAAAAGCAGCAACTGAGCTTTAAATCAAGTGACCTCTGTAACTTCAGACAGTTTGAAGCAAGTAACCCTTAAATTAACCCCAGAAGAACCTAAGTTGTCCAAGGATACTGTTTCCTCCCCTCCTTCGTCACCACCTTCCTGGAGATTAGATGGTTGGAATGCTGACAATCCAATAGGAGGCCGAAACAGAAAATGTGGACTGTCTAAGGCTGGCCATACACTATACAATTTACTTGTTCAACTTTCCTTTAGATTTACCAAAACCATATAATATGAGGTCAAACCTAAATCCTTTTGAAATTGTAATTTATCAGGCAGGCCCTTGCACTACATAGTTTAAGGTAAATCTAAAGGAAATTGAATAAGAAAATTGTATAGTGTATGGCCAGTCTTAGACTAGACTAGGATTTCAGTGCTTCTGCTGGAAGTTTTGATGATGAATTTACTCCACAGTGATTGCAGCTACAAAGGTCAGTAATAGCTTGTTTGGAAGCACTTTTAGTGATTAATAAGAGCATGTAGACATCTGAACGACCATAGCTTGCTTTAGTTTCACTTTAACCAGTTCAGCTCTTTGCTACTGCAGTGCCTGGTTTGATCATTCAACTCCTGACTTAAAATGTGAAAGTAATGCGGTGGCTCTATAGCCGCCAATCACTTTCACAGAGTGGGCATTGCGGTGCCGTCTCTCTGTCCCCCCCCCTGGTTTTCTGGTCCCTCCCACTCTTACCGGAGCTTGGGATTACAACCGCCCCCTTACTTTACACACATTTCAAGACCACAATACATATATATATATATATATATATATATATATATATATATATATATATACACAAGTCTTACTCACATGATTCATTACCATGGCAAAATTATAGCAAAAACAAAAACAAAACTGGAAGGCGGAATTGAGTGTTGTGACTGTGGAGCAGATGCTATATTGGAAATAAATATTGCACTATCAGTAAATAATCTATTACTACGAGTGGGAGATTAATAAAACACACACACACACACATATATATATATATATATATATATATATATATATATATATCAAGTGCTATCTATGATAGAATGAAGAATTCAAGTGAATATTGGTGAATATTGTAATAATTATAATATAAATTAAAATCAGTTGACAAAATTAAATTAATAAAACGTGATTCAATAGATAGTAACCTTACTATTAAAGCATGTCCCGAATGCGAAGCACAGCCCGCTGACCCGACCCGGAAGTGACGTCTGTCTGTGTACACCGCTGTTCGTAGTCCTTACCATCCAAAGGCATTGCAAACCAGCACTGTGACTGGATGAGGGACAACACCGCGGAGACATACCAAAATTATATAAATAATTGTGCCTGCGCTGAGAAGTAGATAATATAAAAATAAAAAAGTATGTGATAAATAATAAATGTCAATAATTCAATAAGAAAACTATAAATGTCAATAATCAAAGAAAAACAAACATATATACTAAGCAAGAATATGTGCAATTTGTCTGTGATATATGACCAAAGTGCAACATGCAAAAAAGTTATTAATGTAAAATCCAAGTGCTGATTGCATAACAATAGAGTATCCACGTCTAAGTTCAAAAAAGTTCATAAGTATCAAACGTAAAGTGCATAAGTATAGTGTCCATAAAAACTGGTATCCATCATGCTCATCCTTAACAGTGTGCAAAAAGCATGCTTCAGTGCTCTTCTGTGACCCCCACCGTGTATGCGCTCACCTCTGAGCGCGTGACACAGTAACTAAACACGCATTGGAGCCACTCCTGGGCTCATACAGGGTATGCTGGTGCTGATCTCCAACTCGCTCAAATAACATCAATGATTTCACATATAAGAAAGAAAAAACTGCATAGCGTAATATAGTCAGGGATTTATTAAGTAAAATAAACAATTCCCCTCACGAGGGTACTCACAATGTACAGGTGCGTGAGTGCACCATCCATCATGACATCGGAATCGGACTCCCCTTTCTCTGTATGCCTATCTATACCACACCTTTTTGAGTGGATTTTAATTATATTATTTATATTAAAAATAGTTGCTTACTGCACTTAGAGGGTGCTATTCTCCCGTGCTTTGTATCTTCTAGAGTTTCTTGCCTTCTGAACTTTGAACCGGCAGCCCTCCATGGACAGTTTCCATTGTATCTATTTTTTTCCTTACATGGACTAAGCCCTGAAAAAGAACTGATCTATTCCCCTATTTAACGCACACCCCCCTCTTTTTATGATATTGTTGTATCCAGAGTGCGCCGTATTCTCCTAGAGTCTGACTTCAAGGCAGATTGTGACTTTAGGTTGGGACTGTTTATGACTCAATGGGAAGATGAAACTGTGTTTACAAAGACACCAATGGAACTTGTCAGCTTCAAAAGATATATTGATGACATTTTTATTTTGTGGAAAGGTGAACAGAACCAGTTTGTATATTTCCTAGAAAAACTGAATAATAATGATAGAAATATTAAACTAACCTGGGACATCAGTAAGAAGAACATATTATTTCTGGATTTAGAAATAATACAAGAAGGGTGCATACACAGTTCAAAAACTAATTTTAAAAATGTAGATTAAAAACAGCTATCTCCCATTGGAGAGCTGTCATCATCAAAATTGGCTTTATAATATCCTGAAAGGCGAATTGATGCGCCTAAGACGAAACTGCACTCAAAGGAATGACTTTTTAGCCCAAGAAGATAAAATAGGACACAGATTTATCAATAAAGGATACAACAGCAAACATATAAAAGAGAAAATATTAGAAGTATCAGAAATTAATCGAAAAAAACGAATTCAAGACAAGAAAAAACAAGATTCTAGTGTAAATACAGTACCGATCATTTTGGATTACAATGCCCAATATAAAAAAATTGAAAGAATCATAAAACTGCATTGGCACATACTGATAACGGATAAACATCTTCAAGAACTCTTACCTCAGAAGCCTAAATTCATATACAAAAGGGCCCCCGATGATACGAGATAAGATTGTTAAAAGTATCCCAGATCCACCTTCGAGGGGATTCACGTTCTTTACAGGAAAAGGCTTCTTTCCATGCAAACTGTGTTTTGCATGCATTAAAACAAAACGCCCGGCTGAAAAGAAATTCACGTTCACATCTACCAGTACAGACAACACATATAAGGTCAACGACTTCATATTTTGTAATACAGAAGGAGCAGTTTACGCTTTGGAATGTAGCTGTGGGCTACAATGTATAGGGTTTACGAAAAGACCCCTGAAAGAACTCATTAAAGGGGTTGTAAACCCTCGTGTTTTTTACCTTAATGCATCCTGTGCATTAAGGTGAAAAAACACTTGGCAGTCACCGGCTCCCCAGCCCCCCCCCCCCGTTTTACTTACCTGAGCCTCTTCATCTCCTCGGCGGGGACGCACTGTCCCTCTCTCCGTGGCGTTCCGGCTCTTGATTGGATAGATTGATAGCAGCGCAGCCATTGGCTCCCACTGCTGTCAATCAAATCCAATGACATGGGGGACGGGGCCAAGTCTGGCATTCATGTTAGTGGATGCAAATGCTGGACTCGAGAGCGCACCCACAAGCACTTTTCCTAGGGTGTTAACTTTGCGGGGAGGAGCCACGAGAGCCGCCGGGGGACCCCAGAAGAGGATGTTTGAGACCACTCTATGCAAAACCAGCTGCACAGTGGAGGTACAGTACTATAAATTTTTAATATATATGATATATTTTACATAGTTTTACTTACTCTCTAGCTCTCCTCCTCTTTTTTGTACATAAGATATGTTTCACTCTCCCAATATCTATCAATCGAAGCACTGTTTTATGTATATATGAGATATGAGTTATTGACATCATTTCCGGTGTCCCCAGTACCCTCTGTCTTTGCCATTTCCCATACCTAAGAATAGATATACATCCAGAGATATAAACATTTCTATGTTCCTTGGCATCATCAAATTTGCTGAGATATGTGCCATCCAAGCAGTATATAACATCAAACTTAGCTTTCTATTTATTTTAGAAATTACGATTGTAGACTGTGTGTTTAATATTTGTTTCAAGATCAGCTAAAAAAATGGTAGCCGTTTTGGTTACTGACGGTAGACTACAAGAAAATATCAGCGGTTGAAGTTTTTTCACGAACAGCTACAAAAAAATGGGCGTCATACTGTTGTAACTATAGGACTAAAAGAAAATGGCCGCTCGTTATTACACAACATTAAACCTATTTAAGGACACTTCCAGTACTAATATTTATTCCCTGATGAAGTTACGTGATCGTGACGATACGGGTCAGAATAGACAGGCACCGGAAGTGACGTCAGGCCGCAAGCTCTGTTTTACTTCATTTTAAGTGCTTTTATGTGAGTACCTTACTTTGGCTGTAAGCAAATACATTTCTAGTTTTATATACTTCACCATTGGGGCCCCCTGCTCTCTTTTTTCTCTGTCTGTTGATGTATCCACCTGAGAGGTTCTCCATCGCTAGTAGCCCATGTAAAGGAGACACATATAAATAAGAAGCATCCACCAGGATACCAGGCTCTATATAGACCGCCATCCACAAATAAATATTCAGGGAGACCCATTGCAGGATCCAGGAATTTGGATTACTCTTGGTTATCTTTATGCTGTTACCTTACACCGGTAAGGTAAGGAGCCACTGCACCCTTAGGTGTAACCGCACATAAGAAAAGGATCGCTTATTCACATCATCACAACACATAATGCCAGTTGGAATTCAGTACTTAACACTATAATCACTAGCACCATTCTGAAGATAAATGTTTGCTTTGAACTTTGTGTCACTTGCACCTTATCCTGTTTAGGTTTGCGTCGGTCTGGATGCTGTACTATATTGGACTATTTACACCTATTGCACATGGGAAGTTCATCACCTATCTCTGATTATTTAGCACTTTAGATTCTGTATTTACTGTGTTTTTTAGTGTATGAATTTGTATAATTTTTTTGGAGTCCATTATCTTGTACATTTAGCACTTTATATGAATCACTGAGCACTTTATTTGTTTTCTATCACTTGGAGAGCAGCACCATATATTGATTTTTTATTATATTTTCTGCTGGGTAGTGTAGTGTGACCCAATCTGTGCTTGCTGCAACCAAGCACCATATTTATTTATTACAGTTTAGGCAGCGTGGGAATATTAATTTCATCTATCTAGTACTGGGCCTCTTGGCGTCCTAAATAGTGCCTCCAAATTGTAAACCTTAGGGCGACTGGGATATCCACCAAGCTCAATAAAACAGAATGGTACTCATAGTGAAGTACTGATAAAACTATTTATTGGGGCAATAATAAAAATCTACTTACAGGATTCCAAGTACAAATGGCATGAGACAATCATGAGGTTCTTCCAGGTTCACCACAGCTCAGTGTGTGTTCCACGGAGGGCGGAAGTGACGTTGTTGGTTACAAAACTGAAAATTACGGCAACGTGTTTCACCCTTCCTCCAGGGCATCATCAAGGACATAATTTCCGGTTTCTCAATGGTCTAATTTATACACAAGGAGACATTAATCCCTCTCGTGTTAACCAATAAAATTACATCATTTTTTACTTTCAAAATTTTTTTTTATTATTTGTACAATACATCCGATAAGGAGTTAACATAACCCAAATGCATAATAACAATAACAACTGTTTCGGTAAGGTAGGGCCACTAGCTTCTGGGTCAGCTCCCTCCTTGCTGCAACATACTCCGACCAGAAGGATTTAGCATCCAGGAACCTTGGAAGGCTCCTAAAGGGAACATACTGTGCCTGGTGGCTCCTCCCAAGCTGCTATAAATTCACATTTTCAATATTCTAGCCTAGAGTCAAACGCAATGTTTAGGGCTTCGGGAACTTAACTAGATCACTCCAATGGATGTGCCCTCTGCTAAATAAGCCTAAAGGCGCTCAAGTAGGAGGGTCTCTCCGGTTATCCTAGAGGGCCATATTGAGGAGGGGAGAGGAAGGGGTTAGAGGAAGGTTAGAGGGCAGAAGTAGTATTTTATGGTTGCACCCCTATAAGGGGGAGATGTCAATTACATCATTTTTTAAAGATTTACTTGCTTGAAGATATCGCTTCTCTCATGAACAATTACAATCAATATGAACACTATATTATGCAAATAGGCTCACAATATATAAACACCTATATACAATAATTGCAAAATAGAATAAAGATAAAAACAATAATAAAATTAAAAAGAAAAAATATATGTAGAAATTGATAACTATGAAAAAATATCTAAATACAAATAAAATAAAAATAAAAATAAAATAACAAAATAAAAAATAAAATAACAACAGAAAAAATAAAAAAATAAAATAGAAAAATGAATGAAAAGACAAATAATTAATGACAATTAGTAAATGATAAAAATGACAGCAATCTCTTGTGTGCATATCTATACCCATGTGAAAATATATTAACAAATGAAAAAAGAACAGATAAAACTCTATATATTAAAATATGCTCATTTATCTTTTGTTTTCCATTTTACCAGTTGGACAAAAAAACAATTTAGATCGAGTTCTACGTTCAACCCCAGTGGACTCATAGTTCCCAGCCGGTAAATCCATTGGGATTCAGCACTTTTTATATGGAATTTGGAGCACTGAGCACTTTATTGAAGATTTCTGGAGACTTTGTGTTTTGTTATATAAATATAACATTTTTTTGCACTGTTTTTTATATGCACTTAATTTAATCTGCGAGATCTGTATTATTGGGATTGTATTTGTGAGGTGATTTAGCACTTGGTGAACAGCAGCTGCAGAACGTTTTTTAGCTTTTACAAATCGAACAATGCGTGAATATTTATACATTTTCAATTTTTTCATGATTGACATATAACTATAGCGATCATATAGCATGGCAAAGCAGCAGTTAAACACACAGCTAATTATGGGTATGGATTAAATCATTTCAATCCAGTGAGAGGAAAATAGACACAACCCAATAAATAGAAACAGGAAGGGAGGAAAAAACAGAAAGATGGGAATGGAAATTAACAGAGCAGAGGCATTGGGGTAAATTTAATAAAAATAAACACAGGTAAACAACTGCATATTTGTTGGGCCTGGCCGCTACTTCAGACTTATTGGTCTGAGGTTCACCTCATGGTTTCTTCTGTAACCACCCTTACGCTGGACTTTACCACAGCCCAACTTCCGCTCCACCTCTCTCCCAAGGAAAGTGTATTTTAAGTTGCTGACAATGCATGTGGTAAATGCAGCCAGACTCTGTGTGCCTGTTTTCTGGGGCCCACCCACATTCTGACCTTCTGAAACTGACTCCCATGTAAAAAGGCTGACATGGAAGAACTAATAGCAGACAATCCCTCCAAGTTTACGAACACATGATCTTGCTGGACTCATTTCCAAATGATGCCAGAATAAAGCAGGCTTCTCGACTACACAGATGCTCATTTGCCCACCTGTCACTACTACTATGTACCTGGATAATAATGGCTTCCCTCCTTAGAAATGGGGGGCTGGCGACGGAGAGGGGAGGCAGGGCACTCCCAGGTGAGTGGGACATCCTGCACTCTGTACTTCTTTCCTACCCCTTTCCCCCCCACTACCTTGAGAGCCAGGCTCTGGGGAAGCGGCTAGTCCTCCAAACGTGTTAGCCTATTGGACCTTTATTTGTCCTGTCACATGTTATGATGTACTGTGGACTGAATGGTGCTATTCTTTGTGATGAGCTTTGATGCAATTGTCACTCTGTAAGTTTAATACTTACCACCTTTTATAATAATAAAGTTATGCTCTTAAGATAATTCACTAGGTCCGTGCGCACTCTGTTTTGTTTTGTGGTTTTAGTGGTTTCAGACTTCCCCAGTCTAATGAGGGCAGCAAGATGAGTCTTATCCATGAGAGTCAGGATATACGTACAGCCTACTAGACATCTTTGGGCCCACTCTCAAGCACAGGAGATTTGTGTGTATTACTACATGGATGATTGGTATGAAGCACCCTCTAGATAGGTGCTAGAGTTAGAATTTTTGTGAGTGCAGGTACATTTAAGCAGGCCTAGCTAGGACTTTTTGATTTGATCTGTGTGGGCTGGGAGTAGTTCAGAGTAGGCTGGTGACTCACAGATAGCATCACTTCTCGGTTACCTCCCTCTGGCTTCTATAGGTTTCTAGAAGAGAGGAGGGGAAGAGAGGTGGAGCTGCCTGGGGTGTTCTAAGGAGCCCTGACCAATCCCCAACTTGGATTGGCAGGGGGCAGGCCTCCTTAAATACCTAGGGTCAGATCATCTGGGGAATTGTTGTCCTGGGGAAAGAACTGAGGATGGAGTACTAGGCTGTTGGGGCCTTTGAAGACGCTCCCCATTCTGGGCCTGGGGACCTGGGTGATGGAAGGATGATGGAAGGATGATGGAAGGATCCCTTCAAGACCGCATGAAAGACCTGGACAGGAGGCACAGAGAGAAGTCAAAGAGGACAGCAGGAGCTAGTGCAGGCGGGCAAGTCTTCAGGGGGGAACCACCGGTGTATGCGCAGGCGGGATGGCTGGTGAGTGACGTGTGCTATCAGGAGTACTGGAGAGGCATGCCAGAGAGGACTGAGAGGCAACAGTCAGAGCTGGGTATGGAGCCAGTGAGGATTGCAATGTCACAGTCAGTGGAGTTGAGCAGCTGCAGCCAGGAGGGCTGGTAGGGCCTGAAGAGGGATTGCTGAAAGCAGTAGTCCCCCATAGAACAGCTAGCACTAAAAACTTTCTATTCCATTTTTGCCACACTAAAAGGGACCCGCGGTCCCTGCCTACAAATGGCAATTCCTAAGGCCTGACTGAGTCAGTGTTGGGCCTAACCATGTGCTAGCTGTGCCTGGAGTCAAGTGTTGTGCAGGAGGGAGAGAGTGATAGTCTGCAAGCAAGTGTTGTGCAAGAGGAGTTTAAATAAATGTTGTGTACAGGGAGTGTACAAAATTCTGTCCCAAATTGACTATTTTTTTAAATTCTTCTGGGCATCCCATATATTCCCATCCCTATCCAAGTTTAAATCCCTCAATAAAAATACAAAAACAACCACATGAACTGTTCATTGTCTCAAAAGTGACTGGAAAGTGAATGCTGGGCTGGGTGACAGGAGGGAACACAACTTTCAGCAGCCCCTATGGGGGTACCGCTACAGGTATCTATTGGAACTCTGTGACCACTAAAAATACCATTTGGCCAAAAAATGTCAAAGTAAAAAAACAATCACCCATAGGGCTTTTTTTATATAGTGGCTTGGGATTGTACAAACAGGTGGCTGAGCCCCCTGGCCCCCACCCAAATTCTATCATTACTTGGCAGGCTTTTCTTCATGGTCCAACATTTTTACCTAGGGCAGCAATATTTTAACAGATTTTGCCACCTGTCAAACGTAACCATTTAGTTCAACTGGTGTACACTGCAACCACAAACCAAATGCTTGGCTTGAGGTTGTGACACAATGTGAATAATTTATTTCTGATTACCAGAATTGTCCACACATATTCTGTGAAAAAGGGTGGATAAACAAACTTTTTTCACAACCATTTTAATAAAGACATTGAACCAAGTCTCACATAGGTTTCAGAGTTTAAAACATCAGAGTATGTTGGAAGTATAGTACCAGTATCAATCCTCATAAACAGGGCATACATTAGAATAATATTTTTACAAAAGTTATAAAGAAAAAAAAGACTAAATAATTGATTTGATCAGATTTACAGAGAGTGATATAGATTAGGAGAATTGCAATGATCAATCTATGACTGCAAAAATTTTAAAATAACAATGTGGAGTCAGGTCTAATGGATTTCATCTTCAATATAAAGATCTGACATGCAAGTTCAATTTAATGAAAAATGTATATCAGACATAGCTAAATTGTTAGAACTATTATAAACATTAGGAGTGGGATCATTGCTAAAACACTTATGTCCTCCCGAGAGATTCTCTTGCTGCTGTGTCTCCAATGGTAGGTTTTTATCATGTAGTAAGTGATGGCTAGGTATACCTTGTGATTGAAGTTCAGAGGGGATGTATGCGCATACCAGTGCCAGGATTGCATGGACAAGGATTTGGCCTTGATGTAGAATGCAAGTTCAATTTAACACCTTCCTATAGTAAAATGATGGCTGGGTGGGAGCACTGTTGTTCTGGGAGGACATCATATGACATCCTCAGCCGATGACTGATCACTGCACTGGCCTGCTGCCAGTGTCATATGATTGCTGTGACCAATCACCACAAGATACCATGATGAATAACGGGAGGTCAATAATAACGGGAGTGGTCGGGGTTTGGATTTGAGAGAAAAGAAGAAGAAAGTAGACAAGAGATTGGGTAGTGTCAGAGAGTACAGAAGAAGATACTGCAATAGATAGAAATAAAAAGTCGACTGAGTAGAGTGCTAATAGTCGTACTCCCTTAGTGGAAGAAAAGGGCGCAGCCTCGATGGTAGTATAGCCTGTGAACATGGGTCTTCCAAAAATACCAGCCATCTAAGAAGTTGTATTTTCTCACAAGCCGAGAAAAGGAACAGGTTCAGCAATTGAGAAAGATGATGGAGTACATCTTTCTGGATATGTGGCGAGAAGGTGTAACCCCATTTATATGTTGCCCCCATTGTGGTTGATGATTTTAGCTACAGCTTTTTTTAAGTCTTTATTCCTCAGGCTGTATATAATTGGATTTATCAGTGGGGTAACTACAGTGTACAACAATGACAAGAATTTAGTGATATCCCATGACTGCCCTTTACGGGGTACCAAGTAAACGCAAACTAGAGTACCATAATAAATGCAAACCACAGTCAGGTGGGAGCTGCATGTTGAGAAAACTTTCTGTCTGCCGGTAATAGACGGGATTTTAAAAATGGTGATTATAATATAAACATACGACACAATGATTATAAAGAATGGGATAACAACAAAAATGAAATTCAGTAATGTCACTTCAAGCACAACATTAGCAGTATCAGAGCAGCAGAGTTGTAGGATTGGCTCAAGATCACAGAAAAAGTGATCAACAATATCGGGACCACAAAAATGTAATTGTGATATTGTTAAAGTGAGAATCAGTACTACTAAAAGACTTAACACCCAACATGTGATAATCATCAACCAGCAAAACTGGAAGTTCATTGCTAAAGTATAATGCAGTGGTTTACAGATGGCCATATATCTGTCGTAACACATCACTGTTAGAATAAGACACTCAGAAGTTTCTGAAACACAAAAGAAATAAAACTGGGTGATGCAATCAGAAAATGATATTATGGTCCCCTTCATTAAAACAGCATGGAGCATGTTAGGAAGAATGTCAGTTACCAGTAAGATATCCGATACAGACAGCTGGGAGAGGAAGAAGTACATGGGAGAATGGAGAGATTTGCTGTAGGACACCAGAGTGATGATCAGGAAGTTTCCACATATTGTCACACAATAAATTAAAAGGAAAAGAAAAAAGATCAAAAATGTTATACTGTGTGGAGTCCGAAGTCCTAATAGGTGGATCATGGTAATGCGGGACACATTTTTCACCTCCATAACCTGGAGAGAGTACAATAACAATAGAAGCAGCTCAGTTTAGAGGGTAAAATTAAATTATATTATTTCATTCAATTATTTTCTTAACTATTTTGTACTAATATGTTTATAAAAGATGAGGCAAAGATATATAAAATGTTAAACGTGTCATAAGGCATACACTATATGCTCAAAGGTTTCATATGCCTGTATGCAGAGCCCGAAATGACTAGGATGGCCTCTTGCACAATTCCCATCCAAGCACCCCTAGATGTTAAAACAGGGTCTGCAAGTGTGAAGGAAAGGCATAAGTGCCAAGGTGTAGACACCTTGAGCAGGACCTGGGGAGCACTGGTATCAGGCAAGCAGAGGTACAGTTGGTGATACATCTTGAAGATTCCAAGCCATGCCCAATTGATGGTGCAGTCAGGTCCCACACCTGGTTAAGTGACAGCTGGATGGAAGAACACCAGAGAGTAAGCAGAATCACAGCCAGAAACAGGGGGAAGTTGGCAACAATCGTCAGCAAGGTACAGATTCACTAGGTGGAAGTCTGGTCAATAGTCCAGGCTGGGGTCGGTGGGAGAGGCAGACAGCGAACATGAGCAGGCAAGGGTAATCCAAGAGCAAGGTCAATAGGAAACCAGTTCAGTAACTGGGTCAAGGATGTATATCAGGGACTGGATCACAGGAACAAGGTTGAAGACCATACAGCAATGAACTAGTGCAGAGTTCAGGTTTGAATAGGCTGCTTTGCAACAGTGCACATGCATGCATGTCCATTATTATTATTATTATTATTATACGAGATTTATATAGCGCCAACAGTTTACTCAGTGCTTTACAATGTATAAGGGGGACAACACAATTACAGTACAATACAAAAGGTACAGGAGGGCCCTGCTCGTAGAGCTTACATTCTAAAAGGGAGGGGGTGGTGGTACAAAAGGTAATAGCTGCAAAGAATGATTTGATGGGGGTGGCTCAGGGACAGTTATGTGGGTGTGGGATAGGCTTCCCTGAATAAATGAGTTTTCAAGGATCTCCTAAAGGTGGACAGGGTAGGGGCTGATCGGACATACTGGGGCAGGGAATTCCAGAGGATGGGAGAGGCTCTGGAGAAGTCCTGAAGGCGAGCATGGGAGGAGGTAACAAGGGAGCTAGAGAGCAGGAGGTCCTGGGAGGAGCGGAGGGGGCGATTTGGGCGATATCTGCAGATGAGGTTGGTGATGTAGATGGGGGCAATGTTGTGAATGGCCTTGTATGTTATGGTTAGCATTTTGAATTTTACACGGTGGGGTAGGGGAAGCCAGTGAAGGGATTGGCAGAGAGGAGCAGCAGTCACGGATCGATTAGTGAGGTGTATTAGTCTAGCAGCAGCATTCATAATAGACTGAAGGGGGAATAGCCTGCTTAAGGGTAGGCCATTAAGGAGAGAGTTGCAATAGTCGAGGCGGGAAATAATCAAAGAGTGAATAAGTTGTTTTGTAGTGTCATTAGTCAGAAAGGGTCGAATTTTGGAGATGTTGCGGAGGTTAAGGCGGCAGGATTTAGCCAGTGATTGGATATGGGGGCTGAAGGAGAGGTCAGAGTCAAGGATTACACCCAGGACTCTGGCATGTGTGGAGGGACCAATGGTTGTGTTGTTGATATTAATGGTGAAGTCACAGGAGGGGGACCGTGAAGGAGGAAATATAACAAGCTCAGTTTTAGAAAGATTAAGTTTGAGGAAGTGGTGTGACATCCATACCGATATGTCATTCAGCAAGTTTGAGATCCGTGAGGAGATAGTGGGGGTGAGTTGGGGAGTGGAGAGATAGATCTGTGTGTCATCGGCATAGAGATGGTATTGGAAGCCATGGGAGGTGATCAACTGGCCCAGGGAAGAGGTATAGAGTGAGAAAAGGAGAGGCCCAAGGACAGAGCCTTGGGGTACCCCAACAGAAAGAGGAAGGGGAGCAGAGGAGGTGGAGTTGTAAGTGACGCTGAAAGTGTGCTGAGATAGGTAGGAGGAGAACCAGGATAATGCAGAATCACGGAGGCCAAGGGAGTGTAATTTGCTGAGGAGCAGCAGGTGGTCAACTGTGTCAATGTGTGCAAGCATGTGTGCAATGTCCATGTGTGCAAGCATTGATGAACAGTGATAAATATGCATTCCATCTTCTATGCTCATGTGCAATCTAATGCTTACGTGCACCCACATTAGCCAAACGGCGTGTCTAAGCATTATGGTTCGCACTATGTTCCTGACAAAAGGTTAGTAGGCATGTGACCATTGAAAGAGCATAAACTTGTTGGACATCCCATTCCAAAATCATCAGAATTAATATGGAGTTGCCCCCGCCCCCCTTATTATTTGCCATTATAAAAGCCTACAATCTTCTGTGAAGGCTTTTTCCAATATTCTGGAGGATGTCTGTGGGAATATTTGCCTATTATGCCAAAAGACCATTTGTGAGGTCAGATACTGATGTTGGAAAAAAGATCTGATTTGCAATTGTCAATCAAATTTATCAAAAAAGGATGTTTAGTAGTGTTGAGGTCAGGGCTCTGTGCAAACATTCCTTCCCACTAAACACATCTAACAATGTTTTAGTGGAGCTGGCTTTGTACACAGGTGAACAGTTATGATGGAACACAAAAGGACCTTCCCTAAAAAGTTATCAAAAGGTTGGGAGTGCACATGAAAATGTCTTTGTATACTGTAGCATTGGGGTTTATTTACTAAAACTGGAGAGTGCAAAGGCTGGTGCAGCGGTGCATGGTAGCCAATGAGCTTCTAATTTCAGCTTGTTCAATTAGGGTTTGACAAAAAAAAAAACCTGGAAGTTGATTGGTTTCTATGCAGCACTGCACCAGATTTTGCACTCTCCAGTTTTAGTAAATCAACCCCATTAAGCGTATACTTCACTGAAAACGTGAAGTTAATATTTTGTATGATTTGGGCCATACAACATAGGTGTGCAGAACAATGGCTTGGTGATCAGCTCTTCTCTTCACCAAGACACTATTTGTATGGAGTTTGCATGTTCTTCCTGTGCTTGTGTGGGTTTCTTCCCACACTACTGGTAGTTTATTTGTCTCCTGTCTAAATTTTCCCCCAATATGTGTAAGTATGGATGGGAGACAGGGACCTTGGATTGCAAACTTCCTAAATGGAAGCAATTGATGTGAATGTAAAATGTGGTGTAAATTATCCATGCTACATAAAGATCTGCAGCATAAAAAAGGTCATGTGTCCACAATCATATGTTATATGTTATAAGCAAATATTTCAAATACAGTATGTAGTGCTCGAGCTTGATGCTTGATCTCATAACCTTAAATAAAGGATCTCATCACAGCAAACATTGTAGTGTTTTGGTGCTGCAGCTCATTACCTGAGATAAAGAACCCCACTGCTGCCACTATTGTAGTGCTTGGCACTTGGACTATTGTTTCAATAATCAGATCTTTAAGGGATCTCAAATTGTCTGGCACTGTTGATCCATTGATTAGATCTGGATGAGATCTCCAATTGCCTGGTACTACTGAATTAAATTAATTTGTAATGGCCCAAATGAGACTGGTTATATGTGTGATTTAGGTCTTTCAACATAGTACCCATGTAATAACACACACACACATAAAATAACAATTATGGATGACAAGGTATAGAAATAGCAGTCTCAGGTCTCACTCTCAGGTTATGTCCATCTCAGCAAGCACCAAACCTGTTAGCATGCCTGTGGGAGTTTCAATAGTCATGATGCCATTTCACACAACTTAAAGCCCTTCCCAGCACACTTTTGAGTCCTGGTATAGTGATAAAGTGACTGTAAAGTTATTTAAAAAAAATAAAAATATTAACAATGTGCTCTGTGCAATGGTTTTGCACAGAGCAGCCCTGATCCTCCTCTTCTTGGGTTCTTCGTCGGGAATCTTGGGTACTCCTCTTCTTGGTGTGTCGCTTCCTATGGTTGCACATTTTCATGCTAGATCTTGAGCCCTCTTTGTGTGTTTTTTAAGACACACAGAGTGCGGCTCAACCTCCCCTCCCACTAACCTCCTCACTGGCTGTGATTGACAGCAGCAGGAGCCACTGGCACCTGCTGCTATGCCTGAACCAATGAGGAGGGAGAAAGTCAAGAGAGACTCAGCTCTTATGCACATTACTGGATTGAGATCAGGCTCAGAAAAGTATAAGGGGGGAGTTGGGGGGAGCAGCATGCAGAAGATTTTTTACCTTTATACATAGAATGGGTTAAGGTAAAACACCTTCTGTCTTTACAGCAGTAATGTCAATCCCAAATTTAAGACCCCAGCAGCAGTTGCACTCTAAACCCTTAATAAAACACTGAGCTACCTGCTGATCTCTTTTCACTGTAGTAGACACACCTGTTAATCTGTAAATTCTACTATCAGTTGCAGTTTGAGCTTAATAACCATATATGAAGATTATATTTTTATCTAACAGTAAATAACAAAATCAGTACAGAATATTTCATTCATTTAAAGCTAACAAGTGGACATTTCTTGCAAAATGTTGACAAAAATGTAAATTTTTCAATGAACTTTTTATAGATCTTAAAAACTGAATTTAGGTCCACTGCTTTCCGCAAACGATAACGAAAGTACAGAATCCGAAAAACGAAAGATTCGACATAAACAAATGCTTTATTTTCATTTTCGTCGTGACAACAGTTCAATATAGATAGGAGATTCGACATGATGCTGACAATAACAATCTGTGTCTATCAAACCTGTGGTCGAATGTGCCTAACCTTAGCTCTATTAGTCCAAGATTATTCTACATAGAGATAAAAGATTTGATGTAGGGGAGAAAAGATTTGACTTAAAGAGAAAAGATCGCTGCTGGAATTGGGTGGGGGAAGCAAAATAAAAATAATGATGATGATGAATGTTATTGGCTGATTGTAACCAAAGAGGAGAAACAGTAAAATAGCTAGAACTAAGTACACACGGACAGCCAACCAATGACATCCCTAGGGGGGCCAGAGGGGGCCCTGACCCCCCAATATTATGCTGGGCCCCACCATGTGCCCCCCCCCCCCAAAAAAAAAATATTTTAATTTTTTTTACAAAAAGGCAATGTCTTTTTGTTTGCATTCATATCGGATGCGCCACATCTTACTCGGGCCACCGCTGGAGTAACACAGTCTCTATTGAGAGGGAGAGCGTCCCCAGTCAGCTCCTGCGGATGATTCCACCCTCCTCCCTCTCCTCGATGACACTGCATAATGTGAGCGCTCACACAACCATGGCCACCCGTTCTGCTCCTTCCCCTGCATCCTCATTGGCAGGGAGAAGAGCGAGTTGCAGGAAGGACTCCACCAGGACTCTCAGTTACTGAAAAAACAGACTGATTTCTCCCGTCCTTAGGACAGGAGAACCAGCCTGTAAATTCCAAGAGATGCCAGACCAGTGCTGTCAATAGCAGGGGCAGGACAGCAAGAGGAGGCTGGGGAACCCCACAGTGGCAGAACACCAGGGCCCGGTGGCAAGACAACCTTTGCAATCCTGATAGTTCTCCCACTGCTTTGGACCCTTATATTTTCTTGGTATGCTGGTGACATATATCTCTTGTTTTCTGCCAC
Organism: Lithobates septentrionalis; assembly: GCA_037952835.1. NCBI lineage: Eukaryota > Metazoa > Chordata > Amphibia > Anura > Ranidae > Lithobates > Lithobates septentrionalis. The sequence continues at coordinate 1,066,226 of JBBDGP010001614.1, read as the reverse complement.
CCTGGGGGGAGCCCTATACAGTAGGAAGGGAGCTCACTGCAGAACATGTGAAAGGGTCGTTGTGGGATCGTAGTAAAGGGCCCCAGGATAGATAGATATAGAAAAAAAATAAAATAAATATATATATATATATATATATATATATATATATATATACATAGAGAGAGAGAGAGAGAGAGAGAGAGAGAGAGAGAGAGAGAGAGAGAGAGATAGATAGATAGATAGATAGATAGATAGATAGATAGATAGATAGATAGATAGATAGATAGATAGATAGATATAGATATATATCTATCTATATATATATATATAGAGAGAGAGAGAGAGAGAGAGAGAGAGAGAGAGAGAGAGAGAGAGAGAGAGATCTATATATCTATATATCTATATATATATATATTTGCATTTTATATTGCCCCCCTATTTTTGTCCCTGTCCCCCCATGTGCCCCCCCTAAATATGAAAGCTGGAGATGCCACTGCAGCCAACTTACTTTCACTTACGATTTGCTAGCAGAGAGAGACACACACACTGAATCATTTCAGAAGACAGTCAATCTTAGCTGGTCCGTTTGTCAGAAAACCTGAATTATTTAGCAATTAAGCATAAGCACAGCAGCAGAACAATAGTGAATCAAGCTACAGTTCAACTTAACTTTTTCATGATAATCTGCTGCTATTGTGTTATGCCCCGTACACACGGTTGGATTTTCTGATGAAAAATGTGTGATAGGACCTTGTTGTCGGAAATTCCGATCGTGTGTGGGCTCCATCACACATTTTCCATCGGATTTTCCGACACACAAAGTTTGAGAGCTGGCTATAAAATTTTCCGACAACAAAATCCGTTGTCGGAATTTCCGATCGTGTGTACACAAAGTGCCACGCATGCTCAGAATAAATAAAGAGATGAAAGCTATTGGCTACTGCCCCGTTTATAGTCCCCATGTACGTGTTTTACGTCACCGCGTTCAGAATGATCGGATTTTCCAACAACTTTGTGTGACCGTGTGTATGCAAGACAAGTTTGAGGCAACATCCGTCGGAAAAAATTCTAGGATTTTGTTGTCGAAATGTCCGATCAATGTCCGACCGTGTGTACGGGGCATTAGTGTTGTGAACTTGATAGTGATACTAGTGTTGCTAGTGTTGTGATAGCCTCAGAGGCTGCCCGTGTTGTGGGGGGGGGATTTATTATTATAGATTCTATATAATAGATTGAGATTCTATATAGGTTCTATATACCCTATCTTGTTACCTGTCTGATCAGTGATCACTATCACCAGTCCGTTTTGCTATTTGAACTATATACATTCAACATGAACGACAAAGATTCGACAAAGCAGCGAAAAACATACAAACGTCGAATCTTTGGCTTATGGTGTCTGTCGAAAGTTCTAAGAAGATTTGACGGAGCAGCTAAACTATACGGCGTCGTACAGTTTAACGGCGCCGTCGAATCTTCTTTGAACATTCGACAGACACCATAAGCCTTCGATGACAGATTCGACCTTAAATAATTTGGATTTTCAGACGAATGCAATTTTTAACAAAAAACGAAATAAATAAAAACGAATTTCGGGAGTAACTAAATAAATTTATTTTTCGGACGAAATTCCTAAACGAAATATTTCAGTGTGCACATGTCTAATATGTATTATTCCTCTAAAATACTGTACTGTACTGCAAGTACACCGCTTCCTCCAATCGGGACCTTCAGATTTCAGATATTACAGCCCATATATTGTAACTAAAAAAACAGACAAGACTAGCTCAGTTACACAGCTTGAACATGGAATCTTTATTGGAACAACCTCACCCAAATATATACACCAGGAGGACACCCCCCCCTTCTGATCATATTACCTTAGCAATACAAATTGTAACCAGAAAAATAATTAACATAGATAATTAACTAGTCTCTTGAAGCAGCTGAGGTGACTCCATGCCCACCTGCCCATTGTTGTGATTAGTCGGGATTTCACTACAGGTCAGACTTGTTGTTACTGAGCTTCACACAGTAGATTATACATTATCATAAGTATAAACGCAGCAAACCTTCAAACAATAGCAGACAACCTAATTACAATTAGCGATACAAACAGTGGTCTCCCCGTCCTCAGCCTAGTAGGCAACAGACTATAGTAGGAGTAGACTGTCCAGCTCCTATACCGTTCTAGAGGCCTGTGATCAGCTCTTTCAATTAACATGTCGAGTTCAGAACCAAACAAACCAGGAATAGTCTTTATATATATATATCCTGGGAGAAATTGTGAATATATTTTACTGTTCCATTTTAAGTAACCATCTTCTCATTGTCCATTAAACAGCTGTCCATCCTTTTTCTCAGTCACTCTATGCCCCAAATGGACAAAGGGTGATTTAGACATAGGAGGTGCATGGCGAGCTGAAGCAAAGGTTTCCCAACCTCTCCAAGGGATTCTGTGTTCCATGGGCCCCCCGCCCAAAGTGACTCCTGTCACAGCTATCCTTGTTATCCCCGACCATATGTTGGTATCTGTTTAAAGTACTTGAGCAGAAATATCATTGTATTTCTCTGCTATTGAATCAATCTTTGTAACCCTCTGGGTTTCCTTTTTGTTTTCTTTTACTCAATAAAACAGATTTCAAGTAAAAAAAAAAAATCTAAGTAGACCAGCTAAATAATTACCTCTGATCTGGCGTTATTGATTCCCTGGTACAGCAGGCCAAAGCCCTGACTCAGGGACAAGAAATGTGAAAGACAGATACACTTATGCCCCGTACACACGGTCGGACTTTCCGACGTAAAATGTGCGATCGGAGCTTGTTGTCGGAAATTCCAACCGTGTGTAGGCTCCATCGGACAGTTTGCATAGGAATTTCTGTAGCACAAAATTTGAGATCTGGTTCTCAAATTTTCCGACAACAAAATCCGTTTGCGCAAATTCCGATCGTGTGTACACAATTCCGACGCACAAAGTTCCACGCATGCTCGGAATCAAGCAGAAGAGCAGCACTGGCTATTGAACTTCATTTTTCTCGGCTCGTCGTATGTGTTGTACGTGACCACATTCTTGACGTTCAGAATTTCCGACCAACTTTGTGTGACCGTGTGTATGCAAGACAAGTTTGAGCCAACATCCTTCGGAAAAGATCCTAGGATTTTTTTTGTGGGAATGTCCAATCAATGTCCGATCGTGTGTACAGGGCATAACAGTTTTTTTAAACTTTTCATAAAAGAAAAAAAAAGGATAAAAGAAAAAAAAAAGCTTTTCATAAAAGATCAGGCACTGTTTAGCCCCAAGGCAGATGGTCACATTAGGTCTGCTTTATCCGTCATTTTATCATTGTAATGAATATTTATATCAAATGTATTCTTATGTACTTACGGTATTGGGATAATCCGTTAAGTTATAAAATGTAACAAATAAAAATCAGAAAGATTCAGTGCAGCAATGAGTGTTTGCCCTTCGCTGTTGCATTGACTTATTATACAGAACAGCGCTGGTTTAAATAGAAGTCGATAGATTTACATGTAATCCCTGGGAACTGGAAGCGTTTAATGATAATTTCACAGAGCTCATTATTGTTGATTTCACAATATTATATTTAGATATATTTTATTTTTAATCTTTAAAAAAAGCCATTTGTTGACTATTGATTGGAAACACATAAAATAACTTGAGAATAATAGGAAGAATATACAGTGAATTAAAATGAATGTGTGCCCGGCTATGGACATTTCACATGATTCTAAAGGGAATTTTTTTTTTACTTTAATGCATCCCCCCCCCCCCCCAGCTCCCCCCTAAATACTTACCTGAGCCTGATCTTAAACCAGCAATCTGCATGAGGGCAGAAGCTCAGTTGGCTCTCTCCCCATTGGCTCCTGCTGCTGTCAATCACAGCTAAAGAGGAGAAAATGGCAAGTGGAGCCGAGCCATACTCTGTGTGTCTTAGTGGTACACGGTGCAATTTCTGATTGCCATGTGCAAATCTAGTGCAAATTTGTGGGCGGAGTCGTCCCATCTGCAGTTTTATTTCTATAAAATCTAGGCAAAAAATAAATAAATGCATTCGCAGTGATGTGAACACTGGACTGCGATTTCAAACCGGTCCTATAAAAGTCAATGGAGCTGAAATTCACACCGCACCAAACTCGCACAGGGCCCTTTTTTGAACCGGTCAAATTCGCATCACATATATGTAAACAGCCTTCTTTGGAAATAATGCTTTTTTACATGACATGCAAATCTATGCTTTTTGGATTACATCTGCATCCGCATAGAATTAGCATAAGTCTGAACTGGCGGCACTTATGAATACACGGAACTGGCTCGGCAGTGAGCACGCACTAATCCTTCCATAGCAAGCAGCTTTCTATGGGGGAACTTGGCAGGTAGGAGGGGCCAGGAGTTCCAGCGAGGGACCCAAGAAGAGGAGGATCGGGGCTGTTCTGTGCAAAACCACTACACAGAGCAGGTGCGTATGACTTGTTAATTATTTTTTAAAAATAAAAAAGTGAGCCTTTAGAACCACTTTAGGTTTTTGCATATTCCTAGAATGAGATGTGGATTACATACTTAGTAGAATATGGGATTACTTTCGCTTGAATTAATACTGAAGATGGACATCAATGATAAATAGGTGTGACTGTACAGATGAGTATTTACAGTGCCTTGAAAAAGAATTCATACCCCTTGAAATTTTCCACATTTTGTCATGTTACAACCAAAAACGTAAGTGTATTTAATTGGGATTATATGTGATAGACCAACACAAAGAGGCACATAATTGTGAAGTAGAAGAAAAATGATAAATGGTTTTCAAAAACTTTTAAAAATAAACATCTGCAAAATATGGCGTGCATTTGTATTCAGCCCCCTTTACTCTGATACCCTTAAGATCTAGTGGAACCAATTGCCTTCAGAAGTCACCTAATTAGTAAATAGAGCCCACCTGTGTGTAATTTAGTCTTAGTATAAATACAGCTGTTCTGTGAAGCCCTCAGAGGTTTGTTAGAGAACCTTAGTGAACAAACAGCATCATGAAGACCAAGGAACACACCCGACAGGTCAGGGATAAAGGTGTGGAGAAGGCTATAAAAACATATCCTAATCTTTGAACATCTCACGGAGCTCTGTTCAATCCATCATCCAAAGATGGAAAGAATTTGGCACAACTGCAAACCTACCAAGACCTGGCTGTCCACCTAAACTGACAGGCCGGGGCAAGGAGAGCATTCATCAGAGAGGCAGCCAAGAGGTCCATGGTAACTCTGGAGGAGCAGCAGAGATCTATAGCTCAGGTGGGAGAATCTGTCCACAGAACAACTATTAGTCATGCTCTCCACAAATCTGGCCTTTATGGAGTGGTAAGAAGAAAGACATTGTTGAAAGAAAGCCATAGGAATTCCTGTTTGCAGTTTGTGAGAAGCCATGTGGGGGACACAGCAATCATATGGAAGAAGGTGCTCTGGTCAGATGAGACCAAAATTGAACATTTTAGCCTAAAAGCAAGATGCTATGTGTAGTGGAAAACTAACACTGCACATCACCCTAAACACATCATCCCCACCGTGAAATATGGTGGTGGCAGAATCATGTTATCGGGATGCTTTTCTTCAGCAGGGACAGGGAAGCTGGTCGGAGTTGATGGGAAGATGGATGGAGCCAAATACAAGGCAATCTTAGAGTCTGAAAGAATTAGAAAAAAGTGGAAGATGTATCCGCCTCTATCCCCCACTCCTCTGCGCCAGGTTTTAATGAGAAATCTGATGTAGACAGAGCAGCTGCGTAAGTGAAATCAACACATGTATGTAGGCAATAAAATCATAGAGAACAAATCATAATAACGCCCGATGCCCAAAGAAAGTCTCTAATAACTTATTGCAGCAGCGCTATGTGTCAAGATGGTCAAAACACATGAGGAGTGACATTAAAACTTTTAACGATAAAGGAGATCCAGGAAAGTTCAAGTAGCTGTGGTCTATTGTAGTGGAGAGCCTCTTTCACCAAGGAAAATCACCACGTGCAGGGGGTATCACCCCAATGGGATTGCACTCACTAAAAGATCAGCATACATAAGCCTTTAGATTAAACGCTTCCTTTCTCCTTCATCCAAACACCAGATGTCAGTCATATTCCGCAATTCTCCACAGCTGATAACAGCTGTGGAGAATTGCAGAATATGACTGACATCTGGTGGTTGGATGAAGGAGAAAGGAAGCGTTTAATCTAAAGGCTTATGTATGCTGATCTTTTAGTGAGTGCAATCCCATTGGGGTGATACCCCCTGCACGTGGTGATTTTCCTTGGTGAAAGAGGCTCTCCACTACAATAGACCACAGCTACTTGAACTTTCCTGGATCTCCTTTATCGTTAAAAGTTTTAATGTCACTCCTCATGTGTTTTGACCATCTTGACACATAGCGCTGCTGCAATAAGTTATTAGAGACTTTCTTTGGGCATCGGGCGTTATTATGATTTGTTCTCTATGATTTTATTGCCTACATACAAATCTTAGAGTCTGCAAAAGACTCTAGACTGGGGCGGAGGTTCACCTTCCAATAGGACAATGACCCTTAATATACAGCCAGAGCTACAATAAAATGGTTTAGATCAAAGCATATTCATGTGTTAAAATGGCCCCATCAAAGTCCAGACCTAAATCCAATTGAGGATCTGTGGCAAGACTTATAAATTGATGTTCACAGACGCTCTCCATCCAATCTGACAGAGCTTGAGCTATTTTGCAAAGAAGAATGGGCAGATATTTCACTCTCTAGAAGTGCAAAGCTGGTAGAGACATCCCCAAAAAGACTTGCAGCTGTAATTGCGGTGAAAGGTAGTTCTACAAAGTATTGACTCAGGGGGGCTGAATACAAATGTACACCACACTTTTCACATATTTATTTGTAAAAAAATTTGAAAACCATTTATCATTTTCCTTCCACTTCACAATTATGTGCCACTTTGTGTTGGTCTATCACATAAAATCCCAATAAAATAAATTTATGTTTTTGGTTGTAACATGACAAAATGTGAAAAATTTCAAGGGGTATGGATACATTTTCAAGGCACTGTACACGCAAGCATGAACTTTGGACATTAAAGCACTACATTACAAGGCTGTGTGGAGCTCAATACCTTTTCTATGGATTAGGATTTTTTTTTAAGGCTTGACTCTGTGTTTAATACCTAAGATGTACAGGCCACTTCCAAGGAAGGTATGTGGAGTTTGATCACACCATATATTATGATGGTTATTGTGGACACCAATTTTAAGTGTATTCTCAGAAAGGATTATGTTACCCTGGCATATTTATAGCCGTCAGCAGATCTGGGAGTGATTAAATATATTTATATAACAATATTTAAAATCTCTCTTATTAGGTTAACTAATGACATATGATTACTGGAGGTCTTGTGATGCTCAGTACAGGTACATGTTGTGGGGGATTCACTAGGAGGAGTTTACCTCTGACATACAGTGTGTATGATTATCAGCAAACTTGGGAGTGTTCCTGAACATGCAGCACACAAACTTTCTTTGGACAAATCCATGATACACGAGTATCGGAGATCCTGTGGTGCTTGATATTTGTGTCCAGCAGACACCTTTAATTCATAGAGTGGAATATTGGTTATATCCATATAACTTTGCATTTTTAAATCTGCACTGGGTTTTGTCTACTTACCTGGAACCACTTACTGCGGAAGATTTACCAACAGGGCTGCTGTTAGAAACCCCATATAGACAACCTGACACCGGGCCCCATATAGTCAATGCTTCAGTTATGAATGAACACAGTGAATGATCCGTACCAATTTCTCATTGTGTTCATTCAGGAAAGAAAGGGGCTGGTAAATATGACATATTTACTGGACTCTTCCCCCAACATTTAATCTTGAAGGATCATATTGTGTGCTTGCAGCTGCTGGTGGGAAGGAGAGGAGGGAAGCCGACAGCACTGCAAGGGTAGGGGGGCACACAGGGGAGCCTAGGCAGCAGGGTGAAACATATGGTGCATAGAGAGGGCTATTGCTGTGGCGCGGGGGGGGGGGACAATTACTGTAACCAATCCTTTGTATAGCTCTCTCTGCAGCAGCTGAAAGCCAATGGGAGGGAGATTGGAATAAGCCAGCTTTCAGCTGCTGCAGAGCCAAACAGGGGATTGGTTGTAGTAATTGCCCCCTGCTTCCTGATCACCTTTCCTACCCACATCACCCTGCTGTCTGGGCCACCTGCTGGGCCCCATACAGGAGGACTGGTGGTACCTCCTTAGCCACAGCCCTGTTTACAAATATTGATACTCACCTTCATCATAGGAGATCTGCCATATGTACAGTGGGGACGGAAAGTATTCAGAACCAATTAAATCTTTCACTCTTTGTTATATTGCAGCCATTTGCTAAAATCATTTAAGTTCATTTTTTTTTCCTCATTATTGTACACACAGCACCCCATATTGACAGAAAAACACAGAATTGTTGACATTTTTGCAGATTTATTAAAAAAGAAAAGCTGAAATATCACATGGTCCTAAGTATTCAGACCCTTTGCTGTGACACTCATATATTTAACTCAGGTGCTGTCCATTTCTTCTGATCATCCTTGAGATGGTTCTACACCTTCATTTGATTTAAGCTGTGTTTGATTATACTGATTGGACTTGATTAAGAAAGCCACACACCTGTCTATATAAGACCTTACCGCTCACAGTGCATGTCAGAGCAAATGAGAATCATGAGGTCAAAGGAACTGCCTGAAGAGCTCAGAGACAGAATTGTGGCAAGGCACAGATCTGGCCAAGGTTGCAAAAAAATTTCTGCTGCACTTAAGGTTCCTAAGAGCACAATGGCCTCCATAATCCTTAAATGGAAGATGTTTGGGACGACAAGAACCCTTCCTAGAGCTGGCCGTCCTGCCAAACTGAGCTATCGGGGGAGAAGAGCCTTGGTGAGAGAGGTAAAGAAGAACCCAAAGATCACTGTGGCTGAGCTCCAGAGATGCAGTCGGGAGATGGGAGAAAGTTGTAGAAAGTCAACCATCACTGCAGCCCTCCACCAGTCGGGGCTTTATGGCAGAGTGGCCCGACGGAAGCCTCTCCTCAGTGCAAGACACATGAAAGCCCGCATGGAGTTTGCCAAAAAACACCCTAAGGACTCCAAGATGGTGAGAAATAAGATTCTTTGGTCTGATGAGACCAAGATAGAACTTTTTTGCCTTAATTCTAAGCAGTATGTGTGGAGAAAACCAGGCACTGCTTATCACCTGTCCAATATAGTCCCAACAGTGAAGCATGGTGGTGGCAGCATCATGCTGTGGGGGTGTTTTTCAGCTGCAGGGACAGGATGACTGGTTGCAATCGAGGGAAAGATGAATGCGGCCAAGTACAGGCATATCCTGGACAAAAACCTTCTCCAGAGTGCTCAGGACCTCAGACTGGGCCGAAGGTTTACCTTCCAACAAGACAATGACCCTAAGCACACAGCTAAAATAACGAAGGAGTGGCTTCACAACAACTCAGTGACTGTTCTTGAATGGCCCAGCCAGAGCCCTGACTTAAACCCAATTGAGCATCTCTGGAGAGACCTAAAAATGGCTGTCCACCAACATTTACCATCCAACCTGACAGAACTGGAGAGGATCTACAAAGAGGAATGGCAGAGGATCCCCAAATCCAGCTGTGAAAAACTTGTTGCATTTTTCCTCAAAAGACTCATGGCTGTATTAGATCAAAAGGGGGCTTCTACTAAATACTGAGCAAAGGGTCTGAATACTTAGGACCATGTGATATTTCAGTTTTTCTTTTTTAATAAATCTGCAAAAATGTCAACAATTCTGTGTTTTTCTGTTAATGTGGGGTGCTGTGTGTACATTGAGGAAAAAAATGAACTTAAATGATTTTAGCAAATGGCTGCATTATAACAAAGAGTGAAAAATTTAAGGGGGTCTGAATACTTTCCGTCCCCACTGTACACGTTGCTGGGCCCAACTCCTGGATAAACTGGAGGGTACAGTTACACTCCAAGTTCAGTACATCCTGTTATTAAACTATTTATGTGCTACATTTATATTCATGCAGATGCCAGCATAGAATTGTAACACTCCTATGTGTATTGAGAAGGATCCATTGTTCAAATTCATATTTTGAAATGTGTAATAATTTTTGCTATTTGTTTGCTGGATATGTGGATGGTTAGGAGGGTTACTAGTTAACATTGAAAGCACTTATGGGGGATGTGTGGTCGGTCGGGTTTTTGTACAATAAATGACCTTTTTAAGGGAACATGATTTGTGTTATGATAAATGTGTTGGTTTGTAGTGGGACATATTGGTTTATTCTTACGTATAGTTCATATCAGTTTACTAACAACAGTTGTGTTGTAATTTTTTTACCTATAGTAATCCAACTGTAAACTGTGGACTGGTGAGGAGTTGGTAGACCAAGTTTTTTTTCTTTTAATAATTGTATTTTTTTTTTCAAGATGTAACAAAAGAAATATAGGTACAAAATAATTTCAATATCAAGAAGAATGATTCATGTGCATCCAAAATCTCCATATACATAGATCAAGATTCTACAATCCTCATAAAACAATTTCAAAGTATACAAAAAAGTACTAATGGGCAAAATCCATATACAGGGTAAGGTTACGAAAAGCATGTTAGACACATCAGGACAGGAGTAAATATTAGTAAAGAGCATTATATTGGTCCCAAATATCCCAAACCTTGTTAAATTGTGGTAGGTTATCAACCACGGTAGCTGTAAGATATTCCATTCTCCTGATGTCAGCTAGCTGAGTTTAAGATGGTGGGTCGGTAGATAGCCAGCACAGTAGATTGGCTCTCTTAGCAGTTAAAGGGGTTGTTTTTTCACCTTAACGTATCCTATGCATCAACCACTTGCCGACCAGCCGCCATCATTATACGGCGGCAGGTCGGCACGTTCCCGCGAGTCGATGTAGCTATACGTCGACTCCTCTAAGCGGGATAGCAGGCATGCGCGCCCACTGCACTGCGGGGGGGACCGATGCTCGTGACCGGTGGTCGCGATGACCGCCGGCCACGAGCGATCGCGGGCACGAGAGGCAGAACAGGGATGTGTGTGTGTAAACACACACATCCCTGTTCTGTTCTGAGAGGAGATGCAGATCGTGAGTTCCTAATAGCTAGGAACCATGATCTGTCATCTCCTATAGTCAGTCCCCTCCCCCTACAGTTAGAACACACAGTCAGGGAACACAGTTAACCCCTTGATCGCCCCCTAGTGTTAACCCCTTCCCTGCCAGTGACATTTATGCAGTAATCAGTGAATTTTTATAGCACTGATTGCTGTATAATTGTCAATGGCCCCAAAAATCTGTCAAAAGTGTCCGATTTGTCCGCCATAATGTCGCCGGTCACAATAAAAATTGATGATCGCCGCCATTACTAGTAAAAAAATAATAATAATAATAAAAATGCCATAAATCTGTCCCCTATTTTGTAGATGCTATAACTTTTGCGCAAACCAATCAATATACGCTTATTGCGATTTTTATTACCAAAAATATGTAGAGGAATACATATCGGCCTAAACTGAGAAAAAAATTTGATTTTTTTTTTTTTTTTTAAATTGGGGATATTTATTAAAGCAAAAAGTACAAAATGTGTTTTTTTCAAAATTGTCGCTCTTTTTTTGTTTATAGCGCAAAAAATAAAAACCGTAGAGATGATCAAATACCACCAAAAGAAAGCTCTATTTGTGGGGAAAAAAAGGACATCAATTTTGTTTGGGTACAACGTCGCAAGAATGCGCAATTGTCAATTAAAGCGACGCAGTGCCATATCGCAAAAAATTCTCTGGTCATTGAGCAGCCAAATCTTCCGGGGCTGAAGTGGTTAAGGTGAAAAAACACCTGGCAGTCACCAGCCCCCCAGCCCCCCATTTTACTTACCTGGGCCCTTTCATCTCCTCGGCAGGGATGCGCTCTCCCTCTCTCCACCGGGTCCCAGCTCCTGATTGGATAGATTGATAGCAGCCCAGCCATTGGCTCCCGCTGCTGTCAATCAAATCCAATGACGCGGGCTCTGGGGGTGGGGCCGAGTCCGGCATTCGTGTCTATGGATGCAAAAGCTGGACTCGGGAGCGCACCCGCAAGGTAACTCCCTCCGGAGAGTGCTACTCCTAGGGGGTTATCTGATGTGGGGTGGAGCCGAGAGAGCCCGCGGGGGAACACAGAAGAGGATGTTCGGGGCCACTCTGTGCAAAACGAGTTGCACAGTGGAGGTAAGTATGATATGTTTGTTTTTTATTTTATTTTTCAATAACGATCCTTTACAATCACTTTAATAAAATGTAGGCAATCAGCATTTTAACACATTGATACCCAGGAAAAGAAGGCCAAGTAATAAACAGGGTCTAATGGGAAGGACATATCAAATAGTCGTTGGCGCATCAATATTACTGTAGCCCAAATGGGTTGGATACGTGAGCATTGCCAAAAAACATGGTAATGTGAGCCTATTTCTTGATGGCATCTCCAACATTGCTTGGAAATTAATGGATTACAGTTGTGGAGAAGCTCAAGTATTTTATACCAGACCAACATGTTTTTGTAAGTAGTCTCTCTCTTTTCACCACACAACATAAGGTAGACCAGGTTTTATCTGCTTTGGAGTAATAACTTGCGACATGGTGGTTGGGAGGTGGTAAAACTATTTTGAGAAAAAATAGGAAAAGGGGAATTGGGAAAATAGGACTTTATATGATCCACATCACTTAGGTTGAATCAATCAATCAATTAATAGTAGAAATATTTATTGTTAGCCATATATCATTAGTCTCTTTACTTTTATATTGCCCAAGCTCAGTCTACATGTCCCAACCAGCTGCTCTCCTTTGATTACTAAGGACTTTTTTGCATACTGGCGCATCTAAATCTTCTTGTTGTTACCTATTATGCATTATTTATGAATGAAGTTCATATGCTTGGGTTGAATCTGTGGCTGAGTGAGGTGGCCATCTGCGCATGTCTTTGACAATATTGTCTTTTTAATTGGTGATGGTACCTGTCTTCACAGTACATTTTTTGGACTGGTGATTATTGTGATTATCCTATTAAATAATTTATATTCATAAAACTGTCTACTGCATGTTCCTCACTAAAGAATTCCCCTTTTTCTTGTTTTTTTGATATATGCCACTTGAATTCAGAGGAACACACCCACACTCTGCAGGTGATAGCAGTAGCCCTTAATTCATACAGACTCGGTTGATATCATTCCCAGTCTGTCTTACTAATATTTGCGCGCAGAGCTCATACTGGTTCCCTTTTTGCTTTTTGTTTGGTTTTCCATATATCATTAGGCACTGTATACCGGTAACATTAATAGTAATAGATCAATATGTACAATACAGAATAAAGAAGGACATGATAAGTACATCATATAACAATCCAGGTAATATAGTAGAAGTTGTTGCACACATGAAATAATGAACCGGCAACATCCCCAATGCATAAAAGGACATAATAGGGAATAAAGTAGCATAAAAGATTACATGATTGATTCAAACAGTACCTTTTTTTCAAAGGTAAAACTATTTTAACCACAATCTGGCCGCGTGTGTAATTAGTCCCTTAGAATGTATTGATTTTCTTAATTACCTTGAACAACCATAAGCCTTCCACCCATATATCTGGTGGTCATAGCTTTTCCTTCAGGCCAGACATGCTGTTTTCATGTGAGCGCCTATGCAATCTCCATAACAGGGAACCATGGTTATTAAATATTCAGGAGTGTCAATAATATCATCAGTCAGAAAACTGTGCAATCTGTCTGGAAGTTGCATAAAAGGTTTTTGCTGATCCTTTCCTTCTAATGCCGCGTACACACGAGCGGACTTTACGGCAGACTTTGCCCGGCGGATTTTTCGACGTACTTTACGACGGACTTTCTGAATGAACGGACTTGCCTACACACAATCCACCAAAGTCCGTCGAATTCGTACGTGATGACGTACGACCGGACTAAAACAAGGAAGTTCATAGCCAGTAGCCAATAGCTGCCCTAGCGTGGCTTTTTAGTCCGTCGAACTAGCATACAGACGGCGGACTTTTCGACCGGACTCGATTTCAACGGATAAATTTTAAACAAGTTTCAAATCTAAGTCCGTCCAACTTTTGAGAAAACAAAGTCCGCTGGAGCCCACACACATCGAATTGTCCGACGAAATCCAGTCCGCCGGGCAAAGTCCGCCGTAAAGTCCGCTCGTGTGTACGCGGCATAAATCCCGATTGCTACTCCATGAGGAAGATTTACTAAAGGGAAACAGACTGTTCACTATGCAGTGAATTTTCACTTCGCAAGGTAATTTATTCTTAGCTTAAGCTAATGAGGTGAAGCTTTGCTACCTTCCATCATCCAATCATGTGCAAGCAAAAATAATTTTTTTTTTTCCTTGCACATGATTCAGTATACTTTGTAAAGTGAATTTACTCCACATTCACTAAACTATGGAAAAATTCCCCTTCAAAGTGATAATTCCCTTGAAAACTTAACAGCTTATTTCCCTTTAGTAATCAAACCCTATGACTCTGGCGTGCCTTCTAGTTTCCCACAGTTTTCCAACTGCTTTGACCTTCTTCCCATGATGCAATCTTCTTGACCCATGCCACCTTCTGTCTTCACTTTGACTTGTCAGCAGTGAAGCCACAGGTTTCTGTTGGTCTTTGGATTGTACTGTAAATCCCAAATGTCTCTGGCCAGCTATCTGGTTTTGGATGTTTTTCAGCTGTCATTGATGTTCTAATTTTGATATGATTTTGCTAGACCCATAACACATTACGCTCGCGCTTTATCCTATAATTCAGTTTCTCCAGAAGCAGCTATGCTCTGACCTTCACAGGTCCAGCTGGTGAGGGCATTTTTTCTTATAACTTTATTGTTTTCCAAATGAGAAGGAGGAAAAAAAAAGTAAAATGGAACAAATATACATACTTCTCATCTAGTATCTATTCCCTGTCCAATATAACATTTTAGAGAAGTAAGTAAAACAACATAAACTAGGGGGGCGGAGCCGGCAGCCAGAGCGGATGGTAGTGTGAGGAGAGAGCTCTGACACAACGGCTTCTATAGAGCGGCTCACAGCAACACTACACCCTGCAAAATACATCCACAGAGAGGAGAGACACAGGGGAACCCAGCGGTTAAGATGTACAAAAGAAAAACGAGAGAAGCTCCGAAAAAATTGACCGATTTCTACCCCCTTACGGCCGGCCGAGATTTCCAAGATGACGCCCGCTCCGAGAATAGAAATGCGGCATCCCCTGCACACTCCTGCAGCCATCCGTCGCCATCCTCGGGTGAGTCTAATCTCACACAACATCCAATAACATCCTCACCCTCTGATAGCCCAGTTAAGCAGAAAAGGAGGATTGGGGTGGAGGAGGAGAATCAGGATGAGGCAGGGGCAGAGGAAGACATAATGGAGGATTCATCCTCTCATAGCCAGCAGTTAGATGCCTTTCCCACATCAGGGCAGCCCATCCTGGATACCACAATGAAGGAAATGTTATTAACCCTCAGGGGGGCCCTCCAACAGGACATGTCAGCATTTATGCACACTACAAAAAAAGAACTGTCAGCGATTGGTAGCAGAGTCAAGTATGTGGAAAAAAAAATGGAAGAATTCACACTAGCTCATAATGAGCTGGTGGATGCGCACTTTGATGTAGAAGATGAGATAAAATCTATGCGCCTAAAAATGGCGGACATCGAAGACAGAGCACGCAGGAACAACGTAAAGTTCAGAGGGATCTCTGAATCGATCAAACCAGCAGAACTTACGGCGTACCTCCAAAAGCTCATGACCACGGTTCTGCCGTCTTTGGGGCCTAACGACATAATCATAGACAGAGCCCACAGACTGCCAAAACCCTCATTCCTGCCGGACCAAATTCCCAGGGATGTCATCGCTAGGATCCACTTTTACCACATAAAAGATCAGCTGATGCGATTTGCCAGACAGCACCCCACGCTCCCTGATCCATTTACCGGAATCGCATTGTATGCAGACTTATCGCAAGCTACACTAACGGCAAGGCACAACTTAGTCCCTATTACAAAAATCTTACGCAATCACAAGATTCTGTATAAATGGGGATTCCCTGCCAAACTGCTGCTGGAAATGCACGGCGAATCGCACGCAATTACTTCACTGGAAAAAGGGATGGATCTCCTCAGAAAATGGAGACTTCTACCGCTGGATGGAGAAGCTGCAGACCCTGATCCACTGCTTGACAGACGAAACAACTACCGTCAAAACAGAAGAGGCAAGTAAATCCTACTCGGCTACACGGTCGTCTCAGTAGATGGCTCTTATACACGCGTGGCACTTCTCTCAGGATCCACAACCCCTGATGCCTTCCAACTCTTCCATGCACTCAGGTGTAGGCTCCAGAAGCAGCCGTTGTTCGGCTAATATGTTTCTTAGATATTCCCCTTCTTCATTTACAGGATGACACCTGTGACCTGTTCTACACAAACTTTAATGTTTGATTGGTATATAATGCTGAATAAGTCAGCTTGGTTTTTTGTTCATGTTTTTCTTTTTCTTTTTACTATTCTGACATTTTTTTCAGAATCTTTATTTCAATCCTTACACATACCCAACATCAATCCAAGAGCATATTGTTTATTGATCTCCACCACTAGATGGCAGCAGCTTGTACTCATTGAATGGAATGAATCTTAAAATAGTATCACACAATGTGAGAGGTTTAAACAGCCCCTACAAGCGCAGGGCTATGTGGAAGTCAGCTCTGGACCTGAAATGTGACATCCTGTGTGCACAAGAAACACACTTCGCCAGCAGCAAACCTCCAAAGTGCACGCACAATAAATTTTCCAAAGTATTCACTGCTAATGACACTTCGAAAAAAAATGGGGTATTGATCGCTATTAAGGACACATTAACCTTTTCTTTATTGCAGATCCATAATGACCCCCATGGACGCTATATTATTTTGATCGCAGAAATAGATCGGGTCCTCTATACACTGGTAAACTTATATGTCCCAAATGTTAAGCCAATGAAGTTTATCCGTAAGGTTGTTAAACATGCCAAATCCTTGCAAAAGGGCAATCTAATAGTATGTGGGGATTTTAATATGGTCATGAATGAGGAATGTGACTCCTCCTCGGTGGCTCTGAGGAAGAGGCCCTCTTTAAGCACTTGGTGTCATGAAGAAAGGCTCTTTGATCCCTGGCGCTGCCTTAGATCCACCGAGAGGGACTACTCTTATTACTCTATGGTGCATAATAGCTACTCTAGAATTGACTTTTTCCTAACAGACATGTATACCCTGCAGAAAGTGATTAAGGCTGATATCCTCAACATTACGTGGTCTGATCACGCGCCTGTGGCCATTGAGGTTGAAACTAGCAATAAAACATCCCACAAACCACTATGGCGTAACAATACCTACCTACTGTCTTGTCCTCACATTAAAGAGGAAGTAGAGAAGAAACTTAAAGAATACTTTAGTATCAATTCCAATGGGGAATGCTCCCCAACAATGATCTGGTGTGCTCACAAAGCATACGCTAGGGGTATTCTTATTCAGATTGCTTCAAGAGAAAAAAAAAAGAAATCACATCGCTTAGCGAAACTCCATAAAGATATTGCAGAACTAGAGGCTCAACACAAGGACCCCAGCACCGCATCCCCCAGTATCTTAAAATGCCTTAATTTTTGTCGCGAAGAACTGCGACAGGAACTTAGGGCAGATTACGATCTATATTTCAAAAGGCTGAAACTATCATTTTACTCCCAAAGCAATAGGGCAAGCAAACTTCTGGCCTCGCAAACTAAAAAAAGACATGCAAAATCCAACATCACTCATATTCAACACCATAGCTCTAATACCACACTCCACAATCCTAAGGACATAGCCAATGCTTTTGGAGACTATTACAAAACCCTTTACAATCTCAATAAGGATCCATCCACCTACCAACCCACAGATAAAGAGATAGATGAGTTCCTTCAAGGAATCCAACTCCCCTCAGTAGACTCAACAACTCTTCAAACCTTAAACTCCCCAATCACCGATGCAGAAATTGAGGCAGTTATTAAAACTCTCCCCATGCATAAATCCCAGGGAGCGGACGGTTTTTCTGCTGAGTATTACAAGGCATTCAGCTCCCTGCTCGCACCAAAACTAGTAGATGTTTTCAATAAAGCAGCCACAGGAGGATCCTTCCCAAAAGAAATGCTCCAAGCAATAATAGTAACACTACCCAAACCCGGCAAAGACAACTCCCACCCCCAAAATTATAGGCCAATATCCCTACTCAATTGTGACCTAAAGATCTATGCGAAAATATTGGCCAACAGGTTATTATAAATTACCCCCTCCCTAATAGGATTGGATCAGGTGGGATTTGTAAAGGGCAGACAAGCACCGGATGGAACTAGAAGGATGTTAGACCTACTACGTTACGCAGAACTTAATCAATTACCAAGTATTTTTCTTGCATTAGACGCTGAAAAGGCATTCGATAGGGTGCATTGGGGTTACCTATCGAAAACTTTACAAAAATTTGGAATATCAGGAACAATACATTCGGCAATTATGTCCCTATACTCAAACCCTTCCGCCCAAGTCTATACCTCTAGTCTCCTATCTGATCCTTTCCTACTATCTAATGGTACACGACAAGGTTGCCCCTTATCACCAACAATCTTTTCACTCATTATAGAACCTCTGGCACAAAGCATTAGGTCCAATACTTCCATCAAAGGCATAACTATAGGTAAAGAGAGTCATAAAATAGGACTCTTTGCCGACGATATAATATTAACCTTATCCGAGCCAACAACCTCTATACAAGAAATTAAAAAACTATTGCATAATTTTAGTAAAGTCTCCTTTTACAAAATCAACACAAAAAAGTGTTTTGCTTTAACACTCAATATACCCCTAGATGAACAAAGCACGATTAAACATTTGTTTCCCTGTAATTGGGACCCCCCCTCAATTACGTATCTTGGTGTGCAGCTCACCTCCTCTTCCGCTAAACTATACTCCAGCAATTACACTCCTCTACTTACAAAGGTGGAAGAAGAAATGGCCCAAATAGGTAAACTGCATTTATCATGGATGGGGAGGATAGCTGCATATCAAATGCAAATATTACCTAAACTTCTATACCACTTCAGAACTATGCCCATACCTCTCCCTCAAACATTCTTCTCACAACTAGCGAAAAACTTAAATAAATTTATTTGGGCAGGAAAAAAACCTAGAATTGCACTGACTCATCTATATAAACCCAAACAATTAGGAGGAGCAGGTCTCCCAAACGCACACACTTATTACCAAGCTGCTATATTGGAACAAACCCGATATTGGTTCGCATGCCAAACTGACAATAAATGGTCTGAATTAGAACAAGAGATTACTCCCGGCCATAATCTACCAGCCCTGGTGATAGCAGCTGGCTTACACCATAGACCAATCACTCCACTATACCCTACGGTACAAGCTTCTATAACAGCCTGGTCCTCTTTGCTAAGACAACCATTTAAAGATACTCCTATGCAGGAAATGCAAATCCCTTTGGCAACATACGAATACTTGATTCCAAACATCTCGACCCATACTTTACAAAATAGAGGGGAACATTTCCACACACCTGACCTACAAGGACAGGAAACAATGGAAAGCTATCAACTGTTTCAAATAAAGCACTACCTCAAACATAACAACTCTAGACCACTTAGATTACCCCAAATACTGTGGCGCTTTCTATTAAACAAAAACCCGGGGAAACACAAGGGAATATCGTTATTCTACAAATTCGCTACCCCTCTATACTTCCAAGCTAAATTGCCTAACATGAGAAAGTGGGAACAGGACCTCAAAAAGGAATTCCCATTACACCAATGGCAATTAGCGGTAAAGAGTAATAGTAAATCTTCAGCGTGCATAGACCACTGGGATAATGCATTGAAGATACTACACAGGTGGTATCTTACTCCCCTACGTATTCACAAAATGAATCCGAGCTCCTCCCCAATATGCTGGAGAAAATGTGACAATACCGGCAACCTTCTACACATATTGTGGAGCTGCAAAGTAATAAAACCTTTCTGGCAGAAAGTAGCTTCCATCATTCACACAATTACAAACACCACGAGCCCACTAAATCCTGAACTTTCCCTCCTTAGTTTGGGCATAGACAACTTTCCTCATCTGACGAGAAAGGTTGTTATAAATATTCTATTTGCAGCACGCATATCCTTAGCAAGAGAATGGCGCTCTCAATCACCCCCAAAAATCGAAGAAGTAATTTCCAGAGTGAATGCCCACTACACAATGGAAAAAATGCTAGCGTATAAGGAAAGAAGAGTCCCAGACTTCCACAAACACTGGGAAGTCTGGAAATCTTCTCAGTTTGCTCCCTCTCACTTGTGAAACTGAGTACTGTGTTTCATGATATTTAGGCTAAACGACTAGGCTTATAGTGGTAAAAGTGTTTAAATAATTAGATAAAGCAATCAGAATATTAATAAACAAATCGTCATCATTAGAAGTAGTCAAACCAAAAGAACCATCCCAGACTATATTATTGAGTGACTGCTCTAAAAGGTATGTGTTTTCTGTTCTTAATGTACTAAGAATATATCTATGTTTGAAGTTCATAAGATAGCTGTCTACAAAGTTCAATATGAACATATATAGTGTTTCCTCACTATTGACCCTCATTAAGGTCATTAGAGGGCTGCCTAGTTTAAGACTACTAGAGGTTCCTGCTCACAGTCTGTACCCAGTCGGGGTGACAGGGCCTACCTCCTGTTGAGGTCGTTAGCTATGTGGTTATAGGTGGCTCACGTAGATTTATCTCTTTGTGGAATTATGACTGTCAGTCAATTCTCACCCTGTTTATGTCATATACTGTAAACAACGCTTTGTACTTTATGTATAAACTGAAATTCTTTAATAAAAATCTATGGTTAAAAAAAAAAAAAACAACATAAACTATACAAACTATACTAAATTCACAAACATTAACTATACAAACATACTTCCAAAAACAGTATCATTGGGAATTCATTGCTACATTTAGTCATTTTTTTTTACCACACTTATCGTTCTCCCTTGGAGCATTGCTTCCTGAGTATTTGTACCTTAACCAAAAGATTAGGGGCCCATTCACACTATGTTGGTCTTTTGTACTACATTAACACATGTTGTGTCATTCATTCATTTAGAATGGGCTGTGAAGACACCAGAATGAACAAAAAAACAGCAATTTTTCTGGCAACCAACTTTAGAGTCTCTGCTGTGGCATCTATGTCTCCCATTTAGGTGTATTTCACTGAGGGTCCAAGTCAGGCTAAAAGTCCATCCTGACTCCATGTAATCCACAGAACAGGGAGAGAAAAATCTCAGCCACAGCACACCATACAAGCCCAGTGTGTAATAGGTGATAACAGCCTCAACCTAACTCCAGCCAGGCCACGCTCCCAGCATGTTTCGCCCCACCCACAGAGCTTACTCATGGATGTCTCCATGAGTAAGCCCCATGGTGTGAAACATGTTGGGTGGCAAGGAGTTGGGCTCCTGGATGGAGTTAGGCTGAGGCTGTTATCACCCATTACATGCCGGGCTTGTATGGTGTGCGCTGGCTGAGATTTTTCTCTCCTAGTTCAGCACTTTTTCTGATGCAGAACACATATTGCAGCCCATGTGCATTTAAACCTATCAAGTAACTTTGAGTGCCACTCAAAGTGATGATAACAATACTCCGGTGATCCAATGGACTGGCGTCTGTGGTATTTATTCAAACCAACTAAGTAATATTGAGTGCAAATATGCTCTGCATTTCCTCTCGGCCCATGTACAAGGTAAGGATCAAAAAACCTTAGCAACGCCCCCAACATGTTTCACTTTGCCCACAGGGATTAGTCATAGCGTTATGACTAAGTTCTATGACTGAGCCCTGTGGGCGAGGTGAAATGAATCAAGGAGTGTTGCCGGAGAGGAGCCGAGGCCATTTTTGACCTTTACCTTGTACAAGGTCTGATAGGCGGTGCAGCATCTTTGCACTCAATATTACCATGTGCATTGAAGCTTAGTTGTCTTAGTGCATTAAGATACCATTCAAAATAAAGCTAATATTGGTATACATTTTCCATCTTAAAAGAGGACCCTGCTATGGGAAGTGATGCCCATTGTATTCTAAGATAAAATTCTACAAAACAATTGATAATTCTTTCTAAAGGCATTTTTAATATCTTTGTTTCTCAAGCTATATATAATAGGGTTCATTAATGGAGTCCCCACAGTGTATAGCAGAGATAAGACTTTGCTTATTTTGAGGGATTGCCCCTTGATTGGAAAGCCATACATAGAGATCAAGGTTACATAATAGGTAGACACAACAGTGAGGTGGGAGCTGCAGGTAGAGAAGGCTTTCTGTCTCCCGATATTGGATGGAATCCTTAGAATGATCTTGATAATATGAATGTATGAGAAGGTGATAATAATAAAAGGAATAACAAGTACGGGAAAGCTAAGTAGGGTAACCTCCAACTGAACTAACGAGGTGTTCGAACATGATAATTCTATCAAAGGGGAGTAATCACAGAAGAAATGGTCAATAATATTACTGCCACAAAACTCAAGTAACCCTAGAGACAGGGCATTGATGAAGGATATGGAAATACTCAACATCCAACATGTCACAATAAGTTTCTTGCACAATATGTTATTCATGATTGAAATATAGTTTAAGGGGTTACAGATGGCCAAGTAGCGATCGCAGGACATGACTGTTAGAAGAAGACACTCTGAACATTCTGAAAAGGAGAAGAAGTAGAACTGAGTGATGCAGCCAACAAAAGATATATAAGTTCTCACGTTGACCACCACATGAAGCATTTTGGGCACAATATTTGTACTCAGTATAAGGTCTGATAAAGAGAGTAGAGTAAGGAAGAAGTACATGGGAGTTTGGAGGTTTTTGGTGTTGACCACCAGTGTGATGATCAAAAGATTTCCACATATGGTCATAACGTAAATCAAAAGGAAAAAAGTGAAGAGATAATTCTGTAAACCGTAGAGCTCTTGAAATCCCAGAAGAATAAACCCCATAGACAAAGAGGTGTTCATCTGTAGATGTAGGAATTATTGCATGGTAATGGTAAAATATATATATATATATATGTTTTTAAAAAATTTTCACATAAGTTGACGTTTTGTGGTGGTATATGTAGGTAATGAAGGCAATATTGTTTACACATTCTAAAACAAGCAGTAATAGAATACAATTTTACAAAATATAAAAAACATTTTATAGTCTTAAGCTGGCCATACATGTAAAGATTCCCTCATTTCCCCATCCTCACTTAACAGCTTAGATGGATGAATCTTCTCTGCTGGCTGCTGTATTCTGACCGTTGGCACTCACCGATGTTAAAATACCCGGACAGTGACTGCAGCTGATTGGCTAAAATCACTGTTTAGATGACTTTTTTCTACCAAGATTCTTAAATTTCTTACTTGTCACCCACTGCTCCAATTTCAGCTGAAGTGAATGAATCAGCCAAATTTGAGCTGTGTATGGCCAGCTTAACCACATAAGGACCGGAAGATTTGCCCCCTTAATGACCAGACCATTTTTTGCGATACTGCACTGTGTCCCTTTAACCTCCCTGATGGTTTTCCCGAGTGTGGCTTGGGGTTAAATTTCTGCACCATTAGCGGTAACCCCTAGCCACACTCGGGATTACATTGCAGGATCCTGGTGCGCTGTACTTACCTTGTCCCCAGGATCCTGCAATGTCCCCCCGCGCTGTCTGCGGGCTCTGTCTCCTCTGAAGCCTCTCTGTGCCAGGCTCCGTTCCCTGCGAGCGTCACAACGCACGGGGGCGAAGCCTGGTGGCAAATTTAAAAAAAAAACAGCAAAAATCATAACACATACAGTACTGTAATCTTACAGATTACAGTACTGTATGAAATTATTTCACATCCCTTTTGTCCCTAGTGCTTTGTCCAATGCCCTGCATGCAGTTTTATATTATATATACTGTTCTTTCTGCCTGGAAACTGGAGATTGTCCATAGCAACCAAAAAGTGTCCCTTTACGTCAAAAGTGGCTTTAGACCAGCTAGAAAACAGCGATAGTAAATTAGAAAACTTGCAGAATTGAGCGATAGTGAATCGTGGGGAAATTTATTTTATTATTATTATATTATTCTTTTTTTTAATTACCGTATTTATATTTATTTATTATATTATAATTTATGTTTTTGTGTTTCAAACTTCATCATACCCGGGATATTTACTAGACTCTTGGTGGACAGATATAAGTGTGTTATTGTTAAGAATTACAGACCTACAATATAAAACGCCAAATTTCCATGCAAAATAATTGTACCGCTTTCAGCACCTAAAATCCGAAATAAGGGAGGTTAACTGAAAATTGCGTGGTCGTGCGATGCTGTACCCAAACAAAATTGATGTCCTTTTTTTCTCACAAATTGAGCTTTCTTTTGGTAGTAGTTGATTACCTCTGCGGTTTTTATTTTTCAAGCTTCAAATAAAAAAAGACAGACAATTTTGAAAAAACACAATATTTGTAACTTTTTGCTATAATAAATATCCCCCCCAAAAATATCGTAATGGGCGATCGTGTGTATGGGGCATTACCGTGGGGGGGGTAGTGACTGGAGGAGGAGCGAGATTGCTGCTCCTGATCACTAGGAACAGAAAATCTTTCTACTTCCCAGACAAAATGGGGATCTGAATGTTTACATTGACAGATCCCCATTCTGGCTCTCTGAGGAGTGATAGCGGGCCCCCTATAGCGCACCCCTATATCCCCTAAAGGGGCCACCGTACAGCTACGGCGATTCGCGCAGGGGAGTCAACCTGCTGCCGTATAACGGCGGCGGCTGGTCAGCAAGTAGTTAAAGGATACCTTCACCTTTACGAGAATGTTAGCATTCCTATTCAACCACCTCCCCCACCAGCGTTACTCTCTCTGTGACAATGGCCAGGTGTTGCTCTCCCCGCACCTATTGTCACATTTTTAAAATGATGCGGCTGTGTGGTACTCAGCCGTATCATTCATTCACAGCAATTTGTGAATGACGTCCCATCTGGCACTGCAGCAGACAGACAATGAGCCGTGAGTTTGCTGATCAGCACTTTTTCTATGCCAAAGGTTTTTTGGGGAAAAGTCCCCTTGCAATTAAAAAAAAAAAAAAAACACCACAAAGGTAAACAAAAATAGGAACACAAAGGAAACACATTTACGAAAATCATTTAAAACCCTTTAAAAACACCTAAAAAACACAATAGTTTGTATTTCATGTTGACTCCAGTGCATTTTAGTGAAAGCGGAAAATTTGTAATTTTCTTTAGCAATTTTCCTGCAATGACGCCTGACGACGTTCCTATTGGACAAAACGCCACGTAGGGTGGAGCACTGACGTCACAACACTGTAACGTGCCGACTGCGGCCATCTTTGTGGTTGGAAACATCTGCTATCCATGACAAACTGTAACTTTTGATATGCCTGTTTTTATTAATCAAAATGTGAGTACCCTGGCTTTTTATAAGAAATAAATGTACCTTGGTTTTAAATACTACACCATGAGGAGTTGCTTTCTTGTATCTTATGCATGTACCTATGAATTACCATTGAGTGGGACTACAAGATCCAGCCTTCTATGATTGAATTGAAGTGGTTCTGTGGCGCTGTGGATACATCATGCTTGTTTGACCACTTGTAATTTAGTGGTCCATTTTCTTTGGTAAGAGGCCCGGTGTGTTGATGTTCGGTGGAGGATCATCTCACCTTATTGTATCTCTGTCTGCACTGTGGGTGGTTCCGGTATTTTCCCAGAACAAAGACTCTGTTTTAACACTATGGATCCTTATTTTATAATTTGATGCTTCTAGCGCTGCATATATCTAACCTTTATGCTTTTTATTGTCACCATACAATTTATGTCAGCTGCTTTATTATTGTTAGCGCAGCGATTCATTTTGAATTTATTAATTGGCCAATGTTGCTCATGTCTACTGACATCATCATCACTAGTAATAATACGATTGTCCCGATACCGATACTAGTATCGGTATCGGCACCGATACCGAGCATTTGCCCAAGTACTTGTACTCGGGCAAATGCTCCCGATGCTTCCGCCGATACTATGACAGTCAGCAGTGATCGGCGTGTGGGGGAGTTACTAGCTTCCCCCCCACGGCTTTCAGCGGCTTTCAGTGACATACAGCGGTGATCGGTGCTTGTAACTTCCCCACGCGATCACCGCTGACTGTCACTGCATCCTCCTCCATGCCCACTCCGTTCCTCTGTCCCCCTCTCCTCTGTCTCCCTCCGTTCCGTTCCTCTGTCCCCCTCTCCTTATCTGTCCCCCTCCGTTCCGTTCCTCCGTCCCCCTCTCCTTATCTGTCCCCCTCCGTTCCGTTCCTCCGTCCCCCTCTCCTTCTCTGTCCCCCTCCGTTCCGTTCCTCTGCCTCTCTGCTGTCCCCTCCGTTCCGTTCCTCTGTCCCCCTCTCCTTATCTGTCCCCCTCCGTTCCGTTCCTCCGTTCCTCCGTCCCCCTCTCCTTCTCTGTCCCCCTCCGTTCCGTTCCTCCGTTCCTCTGCCTCTCCGCTGTCCCCTCCGGTCCGTCGTCCTCCTCCTCCTTCCTTTGTGTATGGAGAGAGTCAGCTGACTCTGTCCATTCACATAACTGAAACATTGTAATCTCCTGTGATTACAATGTGTCAGTTTATGAATGGAGAGGAGCCGCTGTCTTCTCTCCATTCATTCTCAGTGCAGCTGACGCTGCAGAGAAAGGGACTGGGGAATCTCTATCCTCGGTCTCTTTCTCTGTCTCAAGGGGGAGATATCAGGGGTATATTAAGACCCCTGATATCTCACCAAAGCCCCCCAACAGGGCTGATTTAAAAAAAAAAAAAAAAAACATATTGCAAAAATGAATAAAAAAATTATTATTGTAAAAAATAAAAATTGTAAATAAAAAAAAAAAAACACACAGACACCGTTCACCCCTCCCCCCCCCTGAAAAAAAAGAAAGCATTGTTAAAAAAAAAAAAAAAAAAAAAAACTGTCACGTGACATAAAAAAAAGTATCGGTAATCGGTATCGGCGAGTACTTGAAAAAAAGTATCGGTACTTGTACTCGGTCCTAAAAAAGTGGTATCGGGACAACCCTATACACAATACATGTTTTGTAAGTTATTGGTAATTAGCGGTATTTTTATTTATTTTTTAAAAAAGTGTATTATTTCCAATTGTAAGAAGATATTTTAGACCTTGCACCCTATCCCTGTATTTAAATGCACTTCATGAGCAGTTTCAGCTCACCTTTAGTAGATTAAGCCCAGTTCACCTAAAACCTGGGGTCATTTATGTAGGCTAATTTAGGCTGAATGCCAGGCAGATTAAATAAACAACCATATTTGTTTCTGTATTTATTATTACATCATTCATTTTTTTTTTTTACATGTATGTTGGATTAGTACTTGAATTTGACCGGATATCAGCCTCTTGCAGTCTCTGTACAGCAGAACTGAAAGAAAAGAAGAGGAAACAGCTCATTAACAGCTTAAGGAATAGCCTCCGCAGTTATACTGCGGCAATGTGTCTCGATCCCGGAAAGTCACCGTAGGTGTACGTCAGCGATTTTGGGCGCGCACCCACTGGCCATCGGGGAGATCCAATCAGCGGGTGTGGCGGGCTCGATGTCCGCCGGCCACCCGCGATCGTTCCCTGCAGTGACAGAACGGGAATCCGCCTGTGTAAACAAGGGACAGGGGAGATCCCACAAAGCAAAAGGAGGAAAGAGAAGCGCCAAGCCAATCCTGTGTATGTTTCCTCCTGAGATCACACAGTCCTCCATACAGTTAGAACACACAGTGAGGGAACACAGTTGACCCCTTTGATCGCCCCTGATGTTAACCCCTTCCTTGTTTCACTAGTACAGTAACAGTGCATATTTTTAGCACTGTAGTAATGTCACTGGTTCCCAAAAAAGTGTCAAAAATTAGGTGTCCGGCCTGTCCGCCGCAATGACGCAGTCCCGCTAAAAATCACTGATTACCGCCATTACCAGTAAAAAAAATGTAAAAAATAATAAAAATGCTATAAATCTATCCCCTATGTTGTAGACGCTATAACTGTTGCACAAACCAACAGCTTAGCACGACCGCGCAATTGTCAGTTAAAACTACGCAGTGCCATATCGCAAAAAATGGCCTGGTCATTAGGTGGAAAATCTCCTGAGGCTGAAGTGGTTAACTGTGCTACAGTGTCAAGAGCATGCTGATAGGAAGAGAGAGCAGAGTGAAAAAGATATATGCTTCTCAGTGTGCTTCCTCTGTTATTGTCAAGCTGTGGGGGGGGGGGGGGGGGGCTGTAAGTGTTACTGAACTGCAGCAGGGAAAAACAAAGTCTCTTGCACTGCCAGACAGGGCTGTTTTGTGTGGCAAAGCTGTTAAAATCTCAGGACCAGAGTTTGGTTTTTGGAAGAAAAAAAAATGAAGAAAAATGGAGGTTCACTTGCAAATGATCAGGTGGCTTGAAAGAATATACTCTGTGTTGCCAAAAGTATTGTGACGCCTGCCTTTACATGCACATGAATGGCATCCCAGTCTTAATCCGTAGGGTTCAATATTGAGTTGGCCCACCCTTCGCAGCTATAACAGCTTCAACTCTTCTGGGAAGGCTGTCCACAAGGTTTAGGAGTGTGTCTATGGGAATGTTTGATCATTCTTCCAGAAGCACATTTGTACGGTCAGGCACTGATGTTGGACAGAGAAGGTCTGGCTCACAGTCTCCGCTCTAATTCATCCCAAAGGTGTTCTATCGGGTTGAGGTCAGTCAAGTTCCTCCACCCCAAACTCACTCATCCATGTCTTTATGGACCTTGCTTTGTGCACTGGTCCAAATCATTTGGTGGAGGGGGGATTATGGTGTGGGGTTGTTTTTCAGGGGTTGGGCTTGGCCCCTTAGTTCCAGTGAAGGGAACTCTTAAGGTGTCAGCATACCAAGACA
The DNA here is from genome assembly GCA_037952835.1 of Lithobates septentrionalis. NCBI lineage: Eukaryota > Metazoa > Chordata > Amphibia > Anura > Ranidae > Lithobates > Lithobates septentrionalis. Next base: position 1,037,154 of record JBBDGP010001614.1, on the reverse strand, counting down.
TTTTGGACAATTTAATGCTCCCAACTTTGTGGGAACAGTTTGGGGGATGGCCCCTTCTTGTTCCAACATGCACCAATGCACAAAGCAGGTTTCATGGATGAGTTGGGGTGGAGGAACTTGACTGGCCTGCAGAGTCTTGGGTCCTGACCTAAATTCGATAGAACACCTTTAGGATGAATTAGAGCGGAGACTGCGAGTCAGGCCTTCTCTTCCAACATCAGTGCCTGACCTCACAAATGCGGTTCTGGAAGAATGGTCAAACATTCCCATAGACACACTCCTAAACCTTGTGGACAGTCTTCCCAGAAGAGTTGAAGCTGTTATAGCTGCGAAGGGTGGGCCAACTCAATATTGAACCCTACGGACTAAGACTGGGATGCCATTCATGTGCATGTAAAGGCAGGTGTCCCAATACTTTTGGCAATACAGTGTATGTTCTTTCAAGCCACCTGATCATTTGCAAGTGAACTTCCATTTTTCTTCATTTTTTTTTTCTAAAAATCAAACTCTGGTCCTGAGATTTTAACAGCTTTGCCACACAAAACAGCCCTGTGTGGGTGAGAGTTGAAGCTGTTATAGCTGCAAAGGGTGGGCCAACTCAATCTTGAACCCTACGGACTAAGACTGGGATGCCATTAAAGTTTACATGCATGTAAAGGCAGGCGTCCCAATACTTTTGAAAATATAGTGTAGTTTCATGTAAGCTTTTATCTCCTTCAGTGAACCAAATTAGTTTTTTCTAATCATAGCAAGATAGCATCCCATTGTAGTTTATTATTTCTATTGCAAGAGTTTTGTAGAATACATCTTTTTATTACAAAAGAACAATAAAGTTGCATGTTTGTTAAAAATTCTGTATTTCAATTACAGCATATGCCATGATTTACTGAACACATACTTACCCTATCTCCTAAAGAAAGAACAATGTAATGTAGCTACAATTCAATTAAGTGCAATCCAAAATATGCATATCGGAAATATACAGAGTAGATCTAGTAGAACTAAAAATAATGCATATTTTTCCATAAAATCAGTTTAAAAAAATGTAATGAATAAAAAGTAATATATGAATTTTGTAAAATGATTTAAGATATTTGTACCAAATAAGCATTAAAATAATAAATGATCTGTTTAGTTCTCTGTCTGTAGTATCATTTATAAGCATAGTCACATTCTACTGATAAAAGAATGTGCCCCTATTTATATACAGAAGAAGCATACACTACCACCTGGGATTGTTGCAAGTCTATAGAGAGCACTTCTATTTATTTTGTTTACTTTCAATTATTGTGTTTTAATGAAAATAATAGAGTAAAATAAATAGGAATAAAGCAAATAATAAAGTATTAGAAAGTAGTCATATCCTTCATAATAAAACATCACAATATGGATAATTTATTTAAAAAAAAAAAAAAAAAAAAAATATATATATATATATATATATATATATATATATATATATATATATATATATATATAAATAAATATCTATCAACTTTCATTCACACAAAGGAATATTTAAAGGATATAATTACAAAAAAGGACAACTAAGAAATTGCCTTACTTGGATAAAGAAAAATAAATAAATGAATAAAATAAAGTATATATAAACCCTAACAATAAACCTCTCTTTGATATAGGTTAGGGTTTTGGTATGCAATCATTTGAATAAAGATATTTTTTATTATTTTTTATTGATTTTTTTTTTTTTTTTAAGGGTTCACTGTTACATAATACAATAGTACAATTGTCTATATAACAAAAATGGTATTTCACAGAAATGTGTATGTAACAGCAGCGTATAAAGTCAGGATTCACATGTTTTTAAAGAGTAACTCCATTTTGCTGTGAAAAAAAAAATCCTCTCTAGGTGATCAATGTAAACTGCGAGGATGTTAACACATTTTGTTGCAGATTTCCCACCTGTTTCTGCTCTGAAGAAAAAGCTGTGTGTTTTAGGTCAATGTGCAAAGTGAGTCTGAATGAGAGTGATTTTTTTTATTATCAATCAGCTGATGCACTTGCAGTCTTCTAATGAGGAAAGTTGCAGCGTCAGCATCCCTTTAGAAAATATTAAAACTTATCACCATGACATTTTTATTGCAGAGGATGCCTAAAAATGAATTTGTATCTTAGTGCAGACTTCTGAGAAAATTAGTGAGCCAGTAGCAGGAAATTACATCTCTGGGTGCGTTCTGTACAAAAACTGTGTACAGAAGGCCTCCAGGTTGCCATATTGCATCGGATTTTAAAGCGCTGGAGATTGAACAGGAAAGGTGATTTTTAACCACTTGACCTCCGGAAGGTTTTACCTCCCTAATGACTAGACCAATTTTTGCTATGCAGCACTGTACTAATTCAACCACTTGTCGGCCGCGTTATAGCTGAATGACGGCTACAGCGCAGTCTTCCATTTCTAGGAGGGTGTCCATTGATGTCCTCCCAGAACTGCGCCTAATGTGCCCCTGAACCTGGCGCACTCTGTTGTTGCTGTGTCCTTTGGACACAGCTGATCACAGATCAGGGTAAAGGGCCAGGCGGGCGTTGACGCTTTACCGTAATTTTAGCAGCGCTATTTGGCCACTAGCAGGGCAGCTTTCAATGGGCAGGGGCGCTTTAGGAGCGGCATATACACCGCTCCTACAGCGCTGAAAAGATGCTCCTTGCAGGACTTTTTTTACCGTCTTGCAAGCGCACCGCTCCAGTGTGAAAGCCCTCGGGCTTTCACACTGGAGAGGCAGGAGAGGCTCCTTACAGGCATTATTTTTAGCGCTGTAGCGCCTGTAAAGAGCCTTACTGTGAAAGGGGTCTCCGACATGCTCTTATGGAAAGTATATCTCCAAAAATTAAACTTTTGTTGCAGGGGATGCCTGAAATCTGATTTGTATCTTAGTTAGATTTCTGGGAAAATTGCTGAGCCAATCACACAAGCAGGAAATGATGTTTCTGGGGAGTGGTCAACACATTCTGTGTACAGAACAGCTCCAGGTAGTCATATTGCATTGCATTCTCAGAAAATTACAGCGGCTGCAGACTGAAAAGGAAAGGTCATTTTTAATAACATTCAATTACAATATGATTATTGTCGCAATTGTATGTGCTATATTATTTTTTCTTTATTTGCTATTTTTTTTTCCCCACGAAAGTGGAGTTACCCTTTTAAATGACTAGAGAACAGCAGATCAAGAAAATATATATTCTTCTAAAGGTAAATCTGGGCTTACTATCAACAAAGTGTTGAATGGCTTACCTTTACATAGACTATCCCCCCTTCAATCCATCATTAATGCTGCTGCCAGACTCATCCACCTTACAAACCGCACAGTGTCTGCTACTTCTCTCTGCCAATCCCTCCATTGGCTTCTGCTCACCCAACAAATTAAATTCAAAATACTAACAATAACTTACAAAGCCATCCACGACTCAGCCCCCAGCTACATCACTAAAATAGTCTCAAAATACCATCCCTCCCGTTCACTTCCTTCCCCCCAAGACTTCCTGCTCTCTAGTTCCCTCATCACCTCCTCCCATGCTCTCCTCCAGGACTTCTCCTGAGCCTCTCCCAATCTGTCCGACTATCTCCTACTCTGTTTGCGTTTAGATGAACCCTGAAAACCCCTCTCTTCAGAGAAGCCTATCCTATCTCCACCTAACAACTGTACTTTTGTTTTCTCCAACAACTCATCCCCCACAGTTATTACCTTTTGTATCACTTGACCCTCCTTCCTAGATTGTAAGCTCTAACGAGCAGGGCCCTCTGATCCCTCCTGAATTGAATTGTATTGTAACTGTACTGTCTGACCTCATGTAAACACGCAGCACAAACTGTTGGTGCTATATAAATCCTGTATAATAATAGTAATAACAATAATAATAATAATGATAGGAATGCTAGTAAGAATCTACCTGATTGTTATCTTAGAGGGCCTCCACTTTCAGCTGCTTCAGCAGCAATTGCTTACCCAGGTGCACTGCCTAGCTAATGTCTCTCTCCTTCATGGTAATCACTCACCTTTATCCAATCAGACCCATTACTGGTGCTACCTAGTCCAGACTCTAAGGACCCTTTCACATGGGCAGGATCAATTTTTGCTCAGCAGGGGATCTGCCTGCTGATTCCCTGCTGAGTTGAGCCGTGTGGGCAGATGACAGGTCCGTACCCGCTCCCCTTATGCAGAGCAGACACAGATACAGCCTGCTCGGCTCTATGGGCAGCCTGATGTAAACAGACCATTCCAGGCCGATCCAGACAGCCAGAGGGGAACAGACCCCCTTCCGTTTTATTTTTTTGACATATCGGATCGGATCCAGAGGTAGCCGGGTGTTAACGGACACAAGAGAATTTACATCCGGCACTCCAAAGGAGGAGAATGGAGTGTCCGATCGGGACCAGCTAAAAAAACAGATATCAGGACCTGATTAAATCTCTTGTATGAAAAGGGGCCTAATTCCGTGTACACACGATCGGAATTTCGGCCCCCAAAAGACCAATGAGAGTTTTTCGTCGGAAAATGCAACCGTGTGTATGCTCCGTCGGACTTTTGCTGGCGGAATTCCAGCCAGCAAAAGATTGAGAGCACGCTCTCAGTTTTTCGGTCAGGAAAAGTTCCTATCCGAAAATGCGATCGTCTGTGGCAATTCCGACGCGCAAAATCCCTACGCATGCTCGGAAACAATTCGATGCATGCTCGGAAGCATGGGCTTACTATCTTACTATCTATGGCTTACAAAGCCATCCACAACTCAGCCCCCAGCTACATCACTAAAATAGTTTTAAAATACCATCCCTCCCGTTCACTTCCTTTCTCGGCTCGTCGTAGTGTTGTACGTTACCGCATTCTTGACGGTCGTAATTTCAGCAAACTTTTGCGTGACCGTGTGTATGCAAGACAAACTTGAGCGGAATCCCGTCGGAAAAGCCATCATATCTTTTTCCGACGAGAAAAACGATCGTGTGTACACGGCATAATGCCCCGTACACACGGTCGGACTTTGTTCGGACATTCCGACAACAAAATCCTAGGATTTTTTCCGACGAATGTTGGCTCAAACTTGTCTTGCATACACACAGTCACACAAAGTTGTCGGAAAATCTGATCGTTCTGAACGCGGTGACGTAAAACACGTACGTCGGGACTATAAACGGGGCAGTGGCCAATAGCTTTCATCTCTTTATTTATTCTGAGCATGCGTGGCACTTTGTCCGTCGGATTTGTGTACACGCGATCGGAATTTCCGACAACGGATTTTGTTGTCGGAAAATTTTATAGCCTGCTCTCAAACTCTGTGTGTCGGAAAATCCGATGGAAAATGTGTGATGGAGCCTACACACGGTCGGAATTTCCGACAACAAGGTCCTATCACACATTTTCCATCGGAAAATCCGACCGTGTGTACAAGTCATTCTTTGCTTGCCAACAATGGCTCTGCTAGTGTCTTTTAACACGTAAAGTAACCACATATTGGTGTTGACTTACTAAAGGCAAATCAAGGCTGTTCAGTTTGCAAGTGAGTTTTCCCCAGAGCTTAGTGAATGAGGTGTAGTTTGCAAAGAATACCCAATGAAGTGCTAAGAAATAGTTACATAGTACAGTAGGTGAGGTTGAAAAAAGACACAAGTCCATCAAGTCCAGCCTATGTGTGAAATAATAAAGAACAATTTTTTTTCCTCTGCATGATTGAATGATGGATGTTAACAGAGCGTCACCTCATTCACTAAGCTTTGGGGCAAATGTGCCTGCAAAGCGCAACTTCCCTTGAAAAGAGAACAGTCTATATACCTTTACCTTTACAATTGGGTTGATTTACCTATAGTAATCAATAGACATGTGCACTGACAATTTTTTTTTTTCGTTTTCGCTTCATTCATTTTTTTTTTCCTTTTTTGGGTCATTAATTATGATCACGATTCGTAAATTCGAAAATCCAAAAATAAGAAAGAAAATCAGAAAATGCCAAAGAATAAGATATTGGAATTTCCTTTCAAATTTGGCTGTTAGTGAACGCAATGAATATGAATTTATCCAAAGTTGCAAATTATCCGAAACATAACGAATGCCACATCTAAACAACATGTGAGTGCAATATAGCATTTTTATTAATAAAGCAGTTTTTTTAAAGCTTACTACACTATGAGGCGCATTCACTTCTATTTCATGGGCCAATTCATATACATGGAACGGGGGGGGGGGGGGGGGGGTGGAGAGTGTTATATATCCTGCTTCCAGTCTGCTACATTTGCTGGTGTTCGATGGTCTGTGGCGGTTTGAAGTTTCCCTCTTCCACACAATGCTTATTCGACCTGTAATAAGGGTCCAAAGAGGAGGGTAAGAGGCAGTGTGCCTGGGTGCCGGTGGTGGTGATTTTCTCCCATACGATTTTCTGCTGTACCCTATGGAGGGGTAGGGGTATGAAGGGGGAGGGAAAAGGATACGGTCATATATTCATAAATATTATATAGAAAAAAATCTGCGCTAGTGTGTTACCAAAATTAAATGCAGCCGCTGTGCACTAAAACCTAAATAGCAGGTCAATCAAAAATGTATGTCCTAAAAGTGCAGCGCTAAATAAAATTACCATGTGCAAAACACTATATATGACATGCAAAATCTTTGAAGTGAACAGAAAACCCAACCAAAATATTATTCAATCCAAAAATGTCCTTATGCAAAAGTGCAAAATATATTATATTCATAAAGTGCAAAGTTCATAAATTGATCACTAAGGTGCTCCTGTGCAAACAATTCATGCATGCCAGTGTCCCACACTGGATAGATCGATCCTGATGGCGCAATGCTCAGACATTCACCGTTGTGACACCTTCACCATAAATCAGATGGGGGCTTACCAGATCACCAGCGATCTTCCTCACTTAGGAAGATTATTCAGCGCTTATTGGGATCTCTGATCATCAGATGGAAATCCGGAAATGTTCCCCCCGCCAGCCTCACTGTGTTCCCCTTATGGTGACAAAGATGATCCAGCTCAGCATCTCAGATGGGATGGATGGGTGAATCCTCAGAGTTAAAATGGGTAAAAAACAGGGAGACTCCTCATAGTGTAATATGGTCTTAACCGTTTTATTTTAAAATCAGTGCACTTACATATAAAACAAAAAATGCTGCTGGCTGTAAATCTCTCCATTATAGCCAGTAATCTATCCTATCCTTCAAACAGTCATACATACAAAAAAGCATCTGTGCAGCAGCGTATGTGCACATACATATTCATTAAATATTGTTTAAGAGTTGCCGAGATCCTTAATGCGGCGTACACACGGACGGACTTTTCGAAGGACTAGGTCTGGCGGACTTTTCGACGGACTTTCTGATGGACTTTCCGAATGAACGGACTTGCCTACACACGATCAACCAAAGTCCGATGGATTCGTACGTGATGACGTACGACCGGACTAAAACAAGGAAGTTCATAGCCAGTAGCCAATAGCTGCCCTTGCGTCGGTTTTGTCCAATGGACTAGCATACAGACGAGCGGACTTTGCGACCGGACTCAAGCCCGTCGGAAAGATTTGAAACATGTTTCATATCTAGGTCCATCGAACTTTTGGGAAAAAAGAGTCCGCTGGAGCTCACACATGATCTAATTATCCGCCGGACTCCGGTCCGTCGGACCAAGTCTGCAGTAAAGTCCACTCGTGTGTACGCGGCATAACTCTTCCCAATGTTGCTACATTTTTGGAGTTTGTTTATTTCATTTCTCCACCAACATAATCATTTCCTCCATGGATTGCATCTCGTTCATCTCACATACCCATTCTACTATTGTAGGACTTTTCGGAACAGCCAAAGTTGAAAGGAAATTCCAATAACCTATAATTTAATAGTTAAGTTATTATTAGTTAGTTATTATTTCAGATTTTTGAATTTTCGGATTTTCGAATTTCGAATATATGAATTTGCAAATTTACAAATTTGCCAATATTCGATTATATTCCAATTTATGAATATTCGGAAAAAATTGTCAAACGGGATTTCGTTAATAAATATATTTCCGAATTTGTCGAAAAATTTGTTAAAAAATTAATTCGGAACGGAACGAATTGCACATGTCTAGTCATCAACCCCATTGTATCATAGCTAACCACGGGGATAATCCTGAAGCTACAGAGTTCTTGAAATCCCAAAACAAAAAAAACAAAAAACTCATAGATATGATGCAGTGATTTGTAGAAACTATACAATCACCCCCCCCCCCCCCCCATAGCATTTGTGCTGCAAGTAATAAATAATTAGAACCAATGAAAGGCTAGTGTTATAGGATACCAATGACTTGTTGTTAACAATTGTGCTGTAAGGAATTAATAAATGCAATCAATAAAAGGCCTGTGTTATAAGATTCTGATGGCTTGTACAAGAGTAACTGGGCATTTGGCTTTTACAGTATTTAGAGATTGCTACTAAATCTGTATTTTCAGCAGCTATTCATCTGATCCAATGCATAAGTGGTTGTAGCTGTTCAAAACATACAAAGCAGTGGGGTCATCAACAACAGGGGTGTTGAAGGACCCAAATATAGAGTATACCTTAGGTATTTCAACCAGGATATTTTAGGGCATACACAATACAGCATCTAAGGTCTAGACCTGGTTAAATATGGCTAGATTTGCCAGGATGACCAACATTGATCTAACATATGCGGGCAACAATAAATCAGCTTGCATTCTTTCAAAAGGGGAAAAGCATTTTTTTACAATGTCAGTATGTACTGCTTTTCTTGCACACAGATAGGTATTTCCTTATGGCTGATTTAATTACTTGGTTCCTCAAGCTGTATATGATGGGGTTCAACAATGGTGTGACCACAGTGTACATCAGAGATACCACCTTGTTCATGTTCAAAGAGTGTCCTCTTGAGGGAACCACATACATGACAAACAGTGCCCCAAAGTAGGTACATACAACGGCCAGATGAGAGCTACAGGTGGAGAAGGTCTTCTGCCTCCCGCTGGCTGAGGTTATCTTTAAGATGGTCAGAAAAATATACACATAGGTAACAGTGATAAACACAAATGGTATAAATGTCAAAAGAATAGAAAAGAAGAACACATCAAATGTAATGATGGAAACGTCTGAACAAGATAATTCAAGTAGGGGGCCAAGGTCACAGAAAAAGTGATCAATTACATTGGGGCCACAGAACCACAATGTTTGCAATAAGAAAACTGTGACGAGTGTTATGACAAATCCTAGTGACCAGCAAGCTACAACCAGGTAAAAACAGAGATTAAGATCCATAATCGTTGTGTAATGCAATGGCTTACATATGGCAAGGTAGCGGTCATAGGACATGGCTGAGAGGAGAAGACACTCTGTGATTATCACAGAACCATACAAGTAAAACTGAGCAATACAGCTTCCAAGAAGTACATAACTGCCCTCTGATGATATTACATGGAGCATGCTTGGAACAATATTTGAAGTCAGCAACACGTCTGAAAAGGACAAGTGACCAAGAAAGAAGAACATAGGAGATCGAAGATGATTACTGGTCAACACCAACAGAATAATGACCACATTTCCAGTTATGGTCACTATGTAAATTAGGAGGAACCAAAAGAAAATGAAATGCTTGAAACCATGAATGTTTTCAAAGCCAAGGAGCAATATTTCATTAATGTGTGTCTTGTTCATAGTTTACACTACAAAAAAAAAAAATATATATATATATAATAGAGTTGCATTATTTCTAAAATTCACTACATATGTGTAATCTTTTGGAAGTATAACAACTAATTCAGTATTACTTTAGAAAAACACTTTATTTTAGGAAGAAGTATTTCAGTTACTTATATGTAAAAAGTGCAGCGCTGGAAGAAGTGCATGTATGCAAAATACAAACACAATAGTGTCAAAAATGTGCAACTATTAACATGAATGAATATACTCAATAAAGTGCATACAAGTTATACATCAACATAATAAACTGCATATGTACTAAAGGATTAATTCCCTAAATGACAAAAATGACTTGAGTAATCCAAAAAAGTGTATGATATAAAGGACTAGTCCACAAACATCCGTGTAGGAATAAGCTCACAACACACTATCAAGTGTGAAGGAGTAAGGAAAAGTCAGTGCAAATAAGGATAGTGGGCAACCGTCTGTAGAAGACACCCGGGACTGTGCATCCACCACCCAAGGAAAGGGGTAGGTACTTCTTACCAGAAGATGTGGACACACACGCCAGCTGCGGAGAGTCAAACTGGGGTTGAAGTCCCTTAGGACGAAACGCGTCAGTTTATTACTTGTCAGCTCTGCACATTGCGCTTGTTCATATTACTTTATGATAACATTGCTTTTATTGTACACATCGTTCAGATGTTAGTACCTTTTAAATAAACCTGCATACATTTTTTGACCTACACCATGTGGAAGCCTTCTTCTTTTTTATGAGTTTATTTCCAATCGGTTGATGGATGAGAGATTTGTGGGTGTCGCTTGGACTTCTGGAAACTGTGGTTCCTGATCCTGTTTCCATCCCATGCCAGTTCGACTCACAGTCGCTGGCGTGTGTATCCACATCTTCCGGTAAGAAGTACCTACCCCTTTCCTTGGGTAGTGGATGCACAGTCCGGGTGTCTCTTCCACAGACGGTTGCCCACTATCATCCTTATCTGCATTGACTTTTCCTTACTCCTTCGCACTTGCTAGTGTGTTGTGAGCTTATTCCTACATTCCTATATTTGTGGACTTGTCCTTTATAACATACACTTTTTGGATTACTCAAGTCATTTTTGTCATTTAGGGAATTAATACTTTAGCACAGGGGTCTCAAACTGAAGGCCCTCCAGCTGTTGTGAAACTACAAGTCCCATCATGCCTCTGCCTGTGGGAGTCATGCTTGTAACTGTCAGCCTTACAATGCCTCATGGGACTTGTAGTTGCGCAACAGCTGGAGGGCCACCAGTTTGAGACCCCCGCTTTAGCACATATGCACTTTATTATGTTGATGTATAACTTGTATGCACTTTATTGAGTATATTAATTCAGTTTAAAAGTTGCACATTTTTGCATTAGTGTTTACGCACCTATTTTTGACACTATTGTATTTGTATTTTGCATAAATGCACTCCTTCCAGCGCTGCACTTTTTACATATATCCCTTCACAACTTGTCATGTTATAGTGTTACCCTGTTTCCCCAAAAATAAGACCTAGCGTGATTGTCATTGATGGCTGAAATATAAGCCCTACCCCCCAAATAAGCCCTATCCTGTTTCCCCAAAAATAAGCCCTACCCTGAAAATAAGACCTACAACGACTTTAACTAGGGCTTATTTATGGGGTAGGGCTTATATTGCAGCCATCACAAACAATCACGCTAGGTCTTATTTTCGGGGAAACAGCGTAGCAGCTATTCACATCCTTTGTCCGGTAGAGCAGTAATTTCTATACTCCAATGTCAGTTACTTGACAGCGTGTGGTTTAGTGACACCCTATTACCAAAATATCAGATAAGCTTCAATGTGTATATGATATTTCAAAACTTGTTAAATATTTATTTATATTTATTTATTACTTTTTTTACATCTGCAGCTTTCATTAAAACATTTCCTTGTAATCCTCTTGTGAAGACACTTTCTTTCATAGGGTGACAACGGTCTTCCAGTTGTGCTCCTGTGTTGTCCCCCTATCGCATGTTTAGGACTACAAGTGGTCAAGAAAACACACATTGCACAGGGGACTGTCTACTATTGTCTAGCAAGTCAGTTTGGGGTAATGATGGCCAGCCAGCACTGCGCGAGAGCGTGTCCGGACAGGAAGGAAGAGTCTGAAAGATGCAAAAGAGGATAAGAAAACAGTGGGGTTGATTTATTAAAAACAAATAGGTTGTGCACTTTGGAATTGCAGTTTCTTCAGAGCTTAGAAAATGAAGAAAAGCGCTGCTGACTTTCATCATCCAATCATAGTTACATAGTAGGCGAGGTAGAAAAAAAGACACAAGTCCATCAAGTCCAACCTATGTGTGTGATTATATGTCAGTATTACATTGTATATCCCTGTATGTTGTGGTCGTTGAGGTGCTTATCTAATAGTTTTTTAAAACTATTGATGCTCCCCGCTGAGACCACCGCCTGTGGAAGGGAATTCCACATCCTTGCCTCTCTTACAGTAAAGAACCCGCTACACAGTTTAAGGTAAAACCTCTTTTCTACAAATTTTAGTGAGTGGCCACGTGTCTGATTAAACTCCCTTCTGCTAAAAAGTTTTATCCCTATTGTGGGGTCACCAGTACAGTATTTGTACATTGAAATCATATCCCCTCTCAAGTGTCTCTTCTCCAGAGAGAATAAGTTCAGTGCTCGCAACCTTTCCTCATAACTAATATCCTCCAGACCCCTTATTAGTTTTGTTGCCCTTCTCTGGACTCTCTTAATTTCCAGTACATCCTTCCTGAGGACTGGTGCCCAGAACTGGACAGCATACTCCAGGTGCGGGCGGACCAGAGTCTTGTAGAGCGGGAGAATTATCGTTTTATCTCTGGAGTTGATCCCCTTTTTAATGCCAATATTCTGTTTGCTTTGTTAGCAGCAGCTTGGCATTGCATGCCATTGCTGAGCCTATCATCTACTAGGACCCCCAGGTCCTTTTCCATCCTAGATTCCCCCAGAGGTTCTCCCCCCAGTGTATAGATTGCATTCATATTTTTGCCACCCAAATGCATTATTTTACATTTTTCTACATTGAACCTCATTTGCCATGTAGTTGCCCCACCCCATTCATTTGTTCAGATCTTCTTGCAAGGTTTCCACATCCTGCAGTGAAGTTATTGCCCTGCTTAGCTTAGTGTTATCCGCAAATACAGAGATTGAACTGTTTACCCCATCCTCTAGGTCATTTATGAATAAATTAAATAGGATTGGTCCCAGCACAGAACCCTGGGGGACCCCACTTTTCATTTGCAAGCTTTTTTTTTTGCATATGATTTGGTATTCTTTGCAAAGTGAATCTTCAGGTCTTTTATTAAAGGGGGACAGTATTTTTTTATCTCAATGCATTCTATGTATTAGGATAAAAAACCTGTGTGCAGCAGCCCCCCTAATACTTACTTGAGCCCCATCTCTGTCCAGCAATGTCCATGAGTATAAACAAAAAAACTTTGCGTCAAAGAAAATAAAAAAGGATCAAATAAACAAGCAATTGCCAGCAGCAGTGTAAATGTTAGCTGACTGGCGTCACTATGAAATGAAGTGGTTAGACACCGCTCTGATAAAAAGTTCAAACATATTAAAACATAAATAGGTGAATCAAACATAACACTTTTTTATAAACGCCCCACTTTGTAAAATAAAGTGCTTGTGCATAGATAAATAATCGGTGCTCCGATGCTCAGTGTTTAGACAGAAGTGCCCCACCTGGATGTACACTCACCCCTAAACGTTGACCACCTATCGCTAGAGTGGTCACTTGCGCTTTGTGGGGAATATAGACCCCTACATGGTTTATTCCTAGGTCAGCTGTACTTAGGATGATCCTCCATGAATGAGAAGAAAAAAAATGACAGAAGGGGGCCTCCCATAGTGTAAAACCATAATTTATTAAAAAAATTCAAAGTAAAACATATAAGATGCACTCACATTATTTGGTGCCTGTGCCTAGCACTCTGTGTGATCAGCAGGTGTTTTAATGAAGGGTAATCCAGCCAGTCTCTATTGGACGCCGCTCAGTTGCAGTGAGGCTCAGTCCCCTGTACTCGCTTTTCAGGCGGATCTGGTGTTGCGATCAAGACTCAACGCGTTTCAGCCAATAGGAAAGGCCGTCATCAGGAAGCTGGAAGCACAGGCACCAAATCATGTGAGTGCATCTTATATGTTTCACTTTGAATTATTTTAATAAATTACGGTTTCACACTATGAGAGCCCCCCTTCTGTCATTTATTTCTTCCCATCCATAGAGGATCATCCTAAGTACAGCTGACCTTGGAATAAACCACCTAGGGGTCTATATTCCCCACAAAGTGCAAGTGACCACTCTAGCGATAGATGTCCATGAGTCCCTCGGCCATCCGGGACTCTCCCTCCTGAGACACAGCTGTGGCGCCATTGGCTCCCGCTGCTCTCAAAGTCAGTTAGCCAATCAGGAGAGCGAGGGGGGCAAACCGCAGCTCTGAATGGACACACGGAGCTGCAGCTCGGCTTGGGTGCCCCCATAGCAAGCTACCAGGATCAGCAAAGAGGGGCCTGAGAAGAGGAGGATCCAATGCACAGAGGAAGTAAGTATGACATGTTTGTTAATTTAAAAAAAAAATTTAAAAAATAAAAATGAGACTTTACAATCACTTTAAGCTCTGGGGCAACTGCACTTGTAAAGTGCACAGTCTATTTGCCTTTAGTAAAGCCCCGTGTTTTGCATAAGGAAAAAATATATAATTATCTATAAATATTTTTATCCAGGATTAACATAACTTTCATCTAAGATTCACACATTTCCCACATAAGATTATACTGTATCAGAAAGGTGTGAAACTTGTGTGAATTTTGGGTGAAAACGTTCATAAAAACCCAATAATGACCAACTGAGAAATGCATCCCAGCTTAGTCTCTCTATAAATTTATGGCAGCTTATGGGGTGGCGCAGACAGGGGCATGGCACAGACATCATGGCTCTTTCCTGAGTGGCTCTGTCATGAGTGATGCGCAGTTTCACCGACGCAGTTATCAATTCTGATCATGTCTTCTCTGCTCTTTTACAGGTAATTGTCTCCTATCTCCTATCCAACTGTACATCCCTACTGAACTGACTTTGCTGAATCTGCTATTAATATTTTTGGTAATTGTCTCCTATCTCCTATCCAACTGTACATTCCTACTGAACTGACTTTGCTGAGTCTGCTATTAATATTTTTGGTAATTGTCTCCTGCTGCCATATCTTTAAACTTCCATATTTACTGCTAGCTCTATAACAAACACACTGCAATAGCAATATTAGGCTGGGTTCACACTGGTGCGACACGACAGCCGTCCTACTTTGGATCCGACTTTGTCCTGCGACATGAAGCCGGCATATGTCCGACTTTCAATGAACGGGGATCCGACTTGGATCCCCGCCAATGTGTTTGGTATGAATCTTTAGGGGGAACTCCGCGCCAAATTTTAAATAAAAAAAACGGCATGGGTTCCCCCTCCAAGAGCATACCAGGCCCTTGGGTCTGGTATGGACCTTAAGGGGAACCCCCTACGCCGAAAAACGGCGTGGGGGTCCCCCCCAATCCATACCAGACCCTTATCCGAGCACGCAGCCCAGCCGGACAGGAATGGGGGTGGGGACGAGCGAGCGCCCCCCCCCCCTCCTGAACCGTACCAGGCCGCATGCCCTCAACATGGGGGGGTTGGTGCCTTGGGGGAGAGGGGGGCGCGCTGCGGGCCCCCCACCCCAAAGAACCTTGTCCCCATGTTGATGAGGACAAGGGCCTCTTCCCGACAACCCTGGTCGTTGGTTGTCGGGGTCTGCGGGCAGTGGGCTTATCGGAATCCGGGAGCCCCCTTTAATAAGGGGGCCCCCAGATCCTGGCCCCCCACCCTATGTGAATGAGTATGGGGTACATGGTACCCCTACCCATTCACCTAGGGAAAAGTGTCAATAAAAAAAAACCACAGTACACAGGTTTCAAGATTAATTTATTAGGCAGCTCCGGGACCTTCTTCCGACTTCGGGGGTCTTCTTCCGACTTCTCCCGGTGTTCCGCCTCTTCTCCCGGGCCCCGCCGCTATCTTCTTCCAGCTCTATTGCCAGCGAGGGGCCCGGTCTGCTGCCGCTGTCTTGACGCCGCTGTCTCGCCGCTTCTTCTCTTCATCTCTTCTTCCGATGTTGACACGACGCTCTCTCCGGCTAGAATGCTCTCTGTGCGCTCTGCTCTGACTTATATAGGCGGTGACCCCGCCCCCTTATGCCGTCACAGTCCCTGGGCATGCTGGGACTGTGACGGCATAAGGGGGCGTGGTCATCGGGTGATGACCACGCCCCCTAAAACGTCACAGTCCCAGCATGCCCAGGGACTGTGACGGCATAAGGGGGCGGGGTCACCGCCTATATAAGTCTGAGCGGAGCGCCCAGAGTGCATTCCAGCCCCAGAGAGCGTCGTGTCAACATCAGCAGAAGAGGGCAGAAGGCAGAAGATTGAAGACCGGGCTCCTCCGCTTTAGCAAAAGAGCGGCAAAAGAGCAGAAAATAGCGGAGGAGCCCGGCAGAAGATCCGGAGAGCGCGGAGAAGAACCGGAGAGACCCCCGAAGAGAAGAAGGCAGCAGACCGGGGTCCTCTGCTATAGCAAAAGAGCGGCAAAAGAGCAGAAGATGGCAGAGGAGCCCAGCAGAAGACCCGGAGAGCGTGGAGAAGAACCGGAGAGACCCCCGAAGTCGGAAGAAGACCCCCGGAGCTGTCTAATAAATTACTTTAAAAATCTGTGTAGTGTTTTCTTTTTTTAATTGACACTTTTTCCCTAGGTGAATGGGTAGGGGTACCATGTACCTCATACTCATTCACATAGGGTGGGGGGCCGGGATCTGGGGGCCCCCTTATTAAAGGGGGCTCCCGGATTCCGATAAGCCCCCCGCCCGCAGACCCCGACAACCAATGGCCAGGGTTGTCGGGAAGAGGCCCTTGTCCTCATCAACATGGGGACAAGGTGCTTTGGGGTGGGGGGGCCACAGCGCGCCCCCCTCTCCCCTAAGGCACCAACCCCCCCATGTTGTGGGCATGCGGCCTGGTACGGTTCAGGAGGGGGGGGCGCTCGCTCATCCCCACCCCCATTCCTGTCCGGCCGGGCTGCGTGCTCGGATAAGGGTCTGGTATGGATTGGGGGGGACCCCCACGCCGTTTTTTCGGCGTAAGGGGTTCCCCTCAAGGTTCATACCAGACCTAAGGGCCTGGTATGCTCTTGGGGGGGAACCCATGCCGGTTTGGCGCGGAGTTCCCCCTCAAGATCATCTGAGCACAAGTCGCGTGCCGAAGTCGGATCATGCAAGACGGCGATCCGACTTTGATCCGACTTCAATGATAGTCAATAGGCTGAAGTAGGATCAAAGTCGGATCAAAGTAGTACAGGGAGCATTTCTAAAGTCGGAACGACTTGTGTCGGACCAGTTAGGACGGCTCCCATAGGGAAACATTGGATTTCACACGTCATGCGACATGAGCTCCCAATGTCGGAGCGTTTGTCGGACCAGTGTGAACCCAGCCTTACTGGTGATTGATTCTCAACTCTATGTGGCTTGAGTGATCAAGAGAGGTAATTAGCTTTACGACCCTAGCCTGTGTCTGTAGCTGGCCTGGCCCTGGCCATCTCCTCCCCATATTCAGGTGTCTCACATCAGACCCAATAATGACCAACTGAGAAATGCATCCCAGCTTAGTCTCTCTATAAATTTATGGCAGGTTATGGGGTGGCGCAGACAGGGGCATGGCGCAGACATCATGGCTCTTTCCTGAGTGGCTCTGTCACGAGTGATGCGCAGTTTCACCGACGCAGTTTAATGAAAGCAGGATAACTAAAGCTGCATGAACAACAGGAACTCTACTCCACTCTGCAAGACGACAAGCAAACCACCTTTGAAATTTATTTTATATTAGGTTAGTTTCCCACTCTCTATCCACTAACATGCTCCTTATTCTCTTCCTTCTCACATTGGTGTCTTCTATCCTCAAATTATCTTTACTCTACCCCTCCTCTCTTCCCTGCAGCATGCACATATCACCCTCACTCCTACCCTCTCCCTACTATGGCACCCATCATCTCCTGCAGTTGCTGCACCCACATGCTGACATAAACACCAGGGCCAGTAGACACGTGCGCTCATGCACATCCCACTCCCACCTTGCCTTCCTCACCCTCCTCCTTCTCCTAGTCTCAGGTGACATTTCTCCTAATCCTGGTCCGCATTTTCCAAATGCAAGCCACATATCCAATACCCCTCCCCCACTGGCAACCACCGCAATCCACTCAGTTTAATTTCTATCCCCCTGCTTCCTGAAAGCACCCCACCAATCTCATGTGCCCTTTGGAACGCCCGCTCCATCTGTAACAAGCTAACATCTGTACATGACCTCTTCATCTCTCATGGCTTGAACATACTCGCCATAACAGAAACCTGGCTGCAAAATTTTGACTCAGCTTCTCCTGCTGCCCTCTCCCATGGTGGTCTCCATTGGACTCACTCCTCCAGACCCAACAGACAGAAAGGAGGTGGAGTTGGCTTCCTTCTGTCCCCACAAAGCACCTTCCAAGTCCTTCCTGTCCCTCCCTCTCTATCCCTCTCTTCTTTCGAGATGCACTGTATTCGTCTGTTTTCTCCCATTTCTCTGAGGATTGCAGCAATTTATAGGCCTCCAGGACCGGTATCGCGCTTCATTGATGACTTTGCTGCCTGGCTACCCTACTTTCTCTCCTCTGAAATACCCACCATTATTCTTGGTGACTTTAACATTCCTGTCAATGTTAACAGCCCAACTACAGCTAAACTTCTCAACTTAACCTCATCTTTTGACCTAACCCAATGGACACATACTTCCACTCACTCCAATGGTCATACCCTAGACCTTGTATTCTCCCATCAACCCTGGCAACCTCACCAACACCCCCTTTCCTCTATCTGATCACAACCTCATTACTTTCACTGTATCCTTGCCTCCAACCACCCATCCCTCCAAGCAGCAAACAATTACTTGTAGAAACCTTCGCCACTTTAACCCTTCTCTTCTCTATTCTGCTACTGACCACCTATATGACATAATCTCTCCCCTGTCCTGTCCTGACCTGGCCACTTCTGTCTACAACAGTTCACTCTCATCATCACTAGATGCACTTGCTCCTCTAACCACACGCAGAATTAGACCCCGACCATTACAACCCTGGCAAACTGACAACACTAGAAATCTCAAGAGACATTGCCGTGCTCTTGAACGACTGTGGCGTAAAACCAAATGCCTGCAAGACTTCACCCTATATAAATATGCCCTTCTAAAAAACAATTCATGCCTCCATGCTGCCAAACAAGCCTACTTTGTCTCTCTTATTAATTCCTTGTCATCCAGTCCCCGTCGGCTCTTCTCAACCTTTAACTCTCTGCTTCGTCCACCACCCCCTCTACCCACTAACTCACTCACTGCCCAAGAGATTGCCAATCACTTCAAAGACAAGATCGATGCAATTCGTGAGGACATCTCCACTGTGTGTACGTCTTCCCCACCCATCATACCTTGCCCAGCAGCACATTCAACACTCTCCTCTTTTGAATTGGCTACTACGGAAGAGGTTACAACAATTTTCTCGGATGTCCACCTAACCAATTGTCCCTTGGATCCTGTTCCCTCACAACTACTACGGTCACCCTCTTCTTCTATCCTATGCTCCCTCACCCACATCTTCAATCTCTCCCTTTCTAGTGGCATTTTCCCCTCCCCTCTAAAACATGCACAGATCACTCCCATTCTTAAAAAGCCCTCACTGGACCCTACCGACCTGAACAACTTAAGACCCATTTCATTACTCCCATTCACCTCTAAACTTCTAGAACGCTTAGTCTACAATCGTCTTAGCTCCTACCTCAATGAAAATAACCTTCTTGACCCCTTACAGTCTGGCTTTCGCTCGCAGCACTCCACGGAAACTACCTTACTAAAACTCACTAACGATTTACTAACTGCTAAAACCAACAGCCAGTACTCCATACTCCTACTACTTGACCTCTCTGTGGCCTTTGATACTGTTGACCACCCGCTCCTTCTCAATAAACTACATTCCCTTGGCCTCCAAGATTCTGCTCTATCCTGGTTCTCTGGCTATTTATCACAGCGCTCCTTCAGTGTCACCTACAACTCTGTCTCCTCCTCTCCATTGCCCCTTTCTGTGGGGTTCACCCAAGGCTCGGTTCTTGGACCCCTTCTCTTCTCTATCTACACCTCCTCCCTTGGTCACTTAATAACTGCCCACGGCTTCCAATACCACTTATACGCTGATGACACCCAAATCTACCTGTCTACTCCTCACCTCACTCCTTCAGTCTCCTCTCGCATTACTAACTTACTAACTGACATATCAGCATGGATGTTGCACCACTTCCTTAAACTAAATCTCTCTAAAACTGAGCTATTAATATTCCCCCCCGCCCGTGCCCCCCTCCATGACTTTTCCATCAAAATCAACAATGCAACCATCAGTCCCTCCCCTCACGCCAGGGTACTAGGTGTAACCCTAGACTCTGACTTGTCATTTCAGCCTCAAATCCAATCGCTGTCAAAAGTTTGTAGAATTCACCTCCGTAACATCTATAAAATTCGCCCTTTTTTAACAAATGAAACCACCAAGCTCCTCATTCACTCCCTCGTTATCTCTCGCCTTGACTATTGCAACTCCCTTGTCATTGGCCTACCGCTCCATAGGCTATCCCCTCTTCAGTCTATCATGAATGTTGCTGCAAGACTTATCCACCTTACCAACCGCTCAGTGTCTGCCAACCCTCTACTTCAATCCCTACACTGGCTCCCAATCACCCAGCGAATTAAATTCAAAATTCTAACCACAACATACAAAGCCATTCACAACTCTGCCCCAAGCTACATCACTAATCTTGTCTCCAAATATCACCCAAATCGACCTCTTCGCTCTTCTCAAGACCTCCTGCTTTCAAGCTCTCTCCTCTCCTCCTCCCATGCTTGTCTCCAGGATTTCTCCAGAGCCTCTCCCATCCTCTGGAACTCGCTACCTCCATCTATCCGGCTATCCCCTACTCTTGCTACCTTCAGGCAATCCCTGAAAACTCATCTCTTCAGGAAAGCCTATCACATCTCCAACTAATCTCCTACCACTTCCACCAGCTCATTCCCCACAGTTACAACCTTTTGTACCACCTGCCCCACCCTATTAGATTGTAAGCTATTCTGAGCAGGGCCCTCTTAATCCTCTTGTATTGTATTGTATTATAACTGTATTGTCTCCCTTTTATATTGTAAAGCGCTGCATAAACTGTTGGCGCTATATAAATCCTGAATAATAATAATAATAATAATAGATAGACAGCTAAATGTCATTTTGCTATGGTCTAGAATAGGGATGCACCGATACCATTTTTTTTTACGAGTATGAGTACTGATACTTTTTTTTGGACTTGCCAATACCAATTACCGATACCTACCGCAACTGTTTTGTTTGCACTTCAGCTGTCAGCAATGGTACAAAGCATTGAAAAGTTATTTACAAATTAAATAAACAGATTTTTTTTTTATTTAGCACTTTTTCAATGTGAAATGTGTAAATATATGTCAATATATATGTGTGAAAATATCCACTAACAAAGCAAACAAAAAAAAGTTTTAATTGTTTATCGTTTATAAAATTGACGTGAACAAAAGAAAAAAAAAAAGGAGGAAAATAATTAAATGGAGGAGAATAGGGAGTTAATTCAGGCTGATTAGAGTAAATTAGGGGTTTATAAGGGGTTAAACAGAGGAACATTTGTTCATCCCTTTGATCTGCAGATGAAGAAACAGAAAGATTCAAAAATAAACAATGGGGGTTATTTACGAAAGGCAAATCCACTTTGCAAAGTGCACTTGAAATTGCATTTGGAAGTGCAGTCGCTGTAGATCCGAGGGGGACATGCAAGGAAAATAAAAAACAGCATTTTAGCTTGCACATGATTGGATATAAAAACCAGCAGAGTTTCCCCTTATTTCAGATCTACCCCTCAGATTTACAGCGACTGTACTTCCAAGTGCTCTTTGCACTTGTAGTTTGCACTTGTAGTGCAAAGGGGGTTTGCCTTTCCTAAATAACCCCCCAATGTTTCTTTTTATTTTAGTGTTCCAGCGGCTGAGCAATGTTGTTAATTAACATTTCCGGCTGCTTTTTTTTTTGACAGCTCCAATTACCGGACTTCTTTAGCACTTCAGCCGTTAACAGGGGAGACCCACTGACAGCTCTAAGAACCGAGCCGGAAAGTATCGGTTTCAGGTATCGGTACATTTGCACGAGTACCGATACTTGTGCAAGTACTCGGTATTG
The DNA here is from genome assembly GCA_037952835.1 of Lithobates septentrionalis. Taxonomy (NCBI): domain Eukaryota; kingdom Metazoa; phylum Chordata; class Amphibia; order Anura; family Ranidae; genus Lithobates; species Lithobates septentrionalis. Next base: position 1,015,139 of record JBBDGP010001614.1, on the reverse strand, counting down.
GCACCGATACCGATACTAGTATCGGTGCAACCCTAGTTTAGAATATAATAAATAATTATTGACTTACTTAATAAATCATTGTTGACCTACTAAAGGGTAAAGAATAGTAACTTGCAAAGGTTAATATTCACTTAGCTCAGGGAATGAGAATAAAGCCGTGTTCACTTTGAATGGTCAACCACGTGCAAAGAAAATACTGACATTTTGACATTGAATGTAATAACATAGGTTTTTTTTTTTTTAACTTACCAATATTATATTTTCAGGTTTCCTTGTTACATATGATGAAGCTGCATTCAAGGATTCTACACAGTATTTGTGGGTAACCTTACACTTTCATGGACTGAGAGTTTCATGCACTAATTCCCATATTCATTGGAGCCTTATATATACAATTGAGAATTCTCTATGGAAGAAAACCTTGCTATTATAAGTAATCCCCAGAAAACAGTGTACCAGTAAAAATATGAAGTATTTAACTCTTCCTGTCTTCCCAGTCTGTTATCTCTAATGACTTTAATTATGAGCCCACAACAATTATTTTTTTTTTTGTAAATATCCAGTTAAAGTGGTTGTAAAGCCACTTTATTCTCTTCACACAATTCCCTGTGTTAAGATAAAGTTACAGAATGTGCCCACTGTATGTGCTTTATTAAAAAAATGCAGTTTTATACCTTATTTCAGAGCGCCACTCAGGGCTCACATGACCGCCCGTCGCACTCCTCTCCCGATCTGACAACTACAGCAGGGGGGGAGGCTAAGAATTCCCCACTGATGTCAGCCAGGAGGAGGGGAGGAGAGATCAGCGGGCGGTCATGTGAGTGCCGCTCTGAAATAAGGTATAAAGTGGCATAAAGCACATACAGTGGGGCACATATCTTTATCATACACAGGGGATTGTATGAAAATAACAAAGTTATTTTAGTAGCAGGAGGGGAGGGGCGGGCACTGACACAAGCTGACAGGCAGGGAGGGAGGAAGAGAGAGGGCGGAGGAGAAACAGCAGGCTGACGGAGGCACGTAAACTGACCATGGTATCATGGATCATCAGCCATGATAAATGTAGTCAGTTTACAGCAGGCTTTCTCAACCTTCTCAACACAGAGGAACCCTTAAATTAACTTTTTGGTCTCAGGGAACCCCTGATAAAAATTACTATATCTACAACTTGTGATAAATTAGTGTGATGGTCAGTGGGAAGAATGCTGCTTACGCTTGTAGTCACTGGGAAGAGTTACCCCTTTACATATGGCTAAAAAGATTAATGGTGTCAGTGAGAACTTATCGAAGAGGCAGAAATTGCTCATTGCTCAAGGAACCCCTAGCAACCTCTGAAGGAACCCTAGGGTTCCATGGAACCCTGGTTGAGAAACCCTGGTTTACAAGGTGGAGGGCAGCACCAGACAGGATCAGCCAGGTATTTTAGATAATAGAAGGGAAGAAATTACACAGCACAAGCACTATGCTGTTATCCATGCTTTAACTATTTAAGGACCAGCCGCTGTGACAGATTGGCTCCCCTGGGCGAATCTCCGTCATGTCAGCCGCTTTAAAAGCTCTAGGGGCGCACAAGCCGCGACGCCGGAGCCAAAGCGTGTGGCTGGCGGTAGCAACTGCCACCCACGATCGCTCCTGACAGAGACAGAACGGAGATCTGTCAATGTAAACAGACAGATCTCCGTTCTGTCAGGGGAGGGGAGACAGATCTGCTGTTCCTAAATATTAGGAACAGCGATCGGTCTCCTCCTCCAGGCAGTCTCCTCCCCCACAGTTAGAACACACATGAGGGAACACATTTAACCCCTTGATCGCCCCTAGTGTTAACCCCTTCCCTGCCAGTGACATACAGTCAGGTCCATAAATATTGGGACATCGACATAATTCTAATCTTTTTGACTCTATACACCACCACAATGGATTTGAAATGAAACGAACAAGATGTGCTTTAACTGCAGACTTTCAGCTTTAATTTGAGGGTATTTACATACAAATCAGGTGAACGGTGTAGGAATTACAACAGTTTGTATATGTGACTCCCACTTTTTAAGGGATCAAAAGTAATGGGACAGATTAACAATCATCCATCAAACTTTCACTGCGCTTCACAGTGCAGATGGACAAGACAAAACTGAAGGGAAAATGCCCCAAGAACAAGCAGGAACTGAAGACAGTTGCAGTAGAGGCCTGGCAGAGCATCACCAGGGATGAAACCCACCGTCTGGTGATGTCTATGCGTTCCAGACTTCAGGCTGTAATTGACTGCAAAGGATTTGCAACCAAGTATTAAAAAGTGAAAGTTTGATGGATGATTGTTAATCTGTCCCATTGCTTTTGATCCCTTAAAAAGTGGGAGGCACATATACAAACTGTTGTAATTCCTACACCGTTCACCTGATTTGGATGTAAATACCCTCAAATTAAAGCTGAAAGTCTGCAGTTAAAGCGCATCTTATTTGTTTCATTTCACATCTATTGTGGTGGTGTATAGAGCCAAAAAGATTAGAAATGTGTTGATGTCCCAATATTTATGGACCTGACTGTATATATATATATATATATATATATATATATATATATATATATATATATACATATATATATATATATATACATATATATATATATATACATATATGTATATATATACATATATATATATATATATATATATATAATATGTATATATATGTATATATATATATATATATGTATATATATATATATATATATATATATATATATATATATATATATATATATATATATATATATATATATATATATATATATATATATATATATATATATATATATATATATATATATATATATATATATATATATATATATATATATATATATATATATATATATATATATATATATATATATATATATATATATATATATATATATATATATATATATATATATATATATATATATATATATATATATATATATATATATATATATATATATATATATATATATACATATATATATATATATATATATATATATACATATATATATATAACATATATATATATATACATATATATATATATATATATATATATATATATATATATATATATATATATATATATATATATATATATATATATATATATATATATATATATATAGATAGATAGATAGATATATATATATACATATATATATATATATATATATATATATACATATATATATATATATATATATATATATATATATATATATATATACACAGTAATCAGTGGCTATTTTTAGCTCTGATTGCTGTATAAATGTCAATGGTCCTAAAGGATTGTCAAAAGTGTCCGATCTGTCTGTCGCAACGTTGCAGTCCCGCTAAAAATTGCTGATGGCTGATGGCCGCCATGATTAATAAGAAAAAAAAAATTATAATAAAAATGCCACAAATCTATCTCCTATTTTATAGATGCTATAACTTTTGCGCAAACCAATCAATATACGCTTATTGCAATTTTTTTTTGTCAAAAATATGTAGAAGAATACATATCGGCCTAAAATGATGAAGAATTTTTTTTTTTTTAAATTGGGATATTTATTATAGCAAAAAGTAAAAAATATAGTTTTTTTTTTTTTTTTTCAAAATTGTCGCTCTTTTTTTGTTTATATCTTGTTTATTATGTGTTTTAAAAAAAACACAGGAGGTGATCAGATACCACCAAAAGAAAGCTCTATTTGTGAGAAAAAAGGAATGCGATTTTGTTTGCTTACAGCATAGCACGATCGCGCAATTGTCAGTTAAAGCGATGTAGTGCCGTATTGCAAAAAATGGCCTAGTGATTAAAGGAGTAAATCCTTCCGGTCCTTAAGTGGTTAATGGAACATGAACTTTTTTTAGGGTAACAACCGCACATAACATGTTGACTTAACCACTAGACCGCTGGAAGGTTTTACCCCCTTTATGACCAGAGTATTTTTTTGCTATTCAGCGCTGCACTACTTTAACTGTCAATTACACGGTCACACAACACTGTACCCAAATTAAATTTATATCATTTTTTTAACACAAATAGAGATTTCTTTTGCCTGTATTTGATTACCCATGGATTTTTTTTTATTATTATATAAACAAAAAATTACCTAAAAATAAGAAATTAAAAAAAAACAACATTTTCTACTTTCTGTTATAAAACATATCAAATACAAAAATAAGAAACAATTACATTTTTTTGTAACTTTAGACCAAAATGTATTCTGCAAAATGTCTTTGGTTATTTATTTATTTTTCTTAATAAGTGTATATTAATTGGTTTGTGTGAAAGTTATACCAACTACAAACTATGGTGTATAGACTAGGATTTATGCAGCTATAGACTCTGGTAACGACGGTGATCAGCAACAGGGACATTGATTGTGTGGTGGGCAATCTGGTTGGGAGGGATGCTAACTGGCTCTGATATTGCTAGTGACACTAATACTGTACCCTTTACTAATGACTCTGGCTGGGACGGGGTTTACATCAAGGGGCAATCAAGGGGGGTTAACACAGAACTTTATGCTGTGATTTGACACAGATGATCAGCAGGTTTCAGCTGAAATCATTGGCTGAAACCTGCTGACAAACTTGTGCTGTGTCTAATCACAGCACAAGTCAGCAGGGGGCGTGCCCAGGCACACCCCAAATCTGGAAGAAAACCAGCAATTTAAATATAGCCTGCACCTGCTACGCGCTCGCAGGATATTTACTGTAAATGGGTCGGCAAGCAGTTAAACAGAAAGTAAGAGCTAGTGTCACTGATACTCACCTTGCTAGTGTTGTTGCTTCCTCCATTGCTGCCAACAACCGTATACTGTATGTTGCTTTCAGGTATAGGAAGCATGTAATATTCTGACATTGCTCAGGTCTAGCAGCAAACTGCTTGGCCATGCACAGCCGTGTGACAGAGGCAGTGATGTGCTCCTCTTGCATCAAAAACCAGCCAACACTGTGGATTATAGTCCTGCAATGGAAGAAGGAGCAGCAGGGGTGCACCAGGAGGTTAGAGGGCTCTGTTGCAAAGACGCTGTTACTTTGCCCTGAATGGCCGAGGTGGCAGTGTCTCTTTAATTGCTAGATTTGCCAGGAACATTATCTTCTAGATATAAATATGAGCCAGTCAAACCACTGAAATGTTTCCGTTTTCCAAACTTGTTCTTCCAAGACACAACTGACAGAAAAAGGGATAAGGAAAAGTTTAATGTTTTTTTATTTATTTTAATTAATCTGATGGTTCTCACAATGGTGGGACTTGCGAACAATCAAAAATAAAGGGTCAATAACTTTGCTCAAAGAGAAATTGTATTTTGGGTCCTACATTCTTCATGAAGGGTTTACGTTAAAGGCAATTATCTTGAGTTAAATATATTCTCTTTGTATTTAGGTGGGGTTGTTCCCTAAATTATGGTGCTAGTGTGTTTATTAGTGTGGTAGAGACATTAGACCAGTCTTTCTCAACCTTTTTAAATATTATATAAACCAAAACCTCTGCAACATCTCCAAAATAAGCTCCTTCCTAATCAAGGACACCACAAAGGTCCTAGGTCACTCCCTGGTCATCTCCCACCTCGACTACTGCAACTCCCTCCTCACAGGATTGATTACCTTTACATAGGCTACCCCCCCTTCAGTCCATCATGAATGCTGCTGCCAGGCTCATCCACCTTTTCAACCGTTCAGTGTCTACTACCCCTCTCTGTCAATCCCTCCACTGGTTTCCACTCACCCAATGAAATAAATTCAAAATTCTAACAACTTGCAAAGCCATTCACAAATCCCCAGCTACATCACTAACCTAGTGTCAAAATACCATCCTACTCGTTCCCTTCGTTCCTCCCAAGATCTACTGCTCTCTATCTCCCTCATTACCTCCTCCCATGCTCACCCATAGGACTTTTCCCGAACCTCTCCTATCCTATGGAACTTCCTACCCCAATCTGTCCAACTATCTCCTACTCTGCTTGCTTTTAGACCATCCCTGAAAGCCCTTCTCTTCAGAGAAGCCTATTCTGCCTTCACCTAACAACTATACTTTTACTTTCTCCATCAGATCATCCCCACAGTTATTACCTTCTGTATCACTTGACTCCCTCCCTCCTAGATTGTAAGCTCTAACTTAATTTTGAGACCCTCAGCAGACGAATAATGGAATCTATTGAAAAGTTGGGCTACAGGAGGACATTTCGGACTTGTCATAGCTCTTGGGATTCCTAATGCTAGCAAGATGCTCACTGATGCGGATGCCCAACTGACGCTTGGTCTTTCCCACATAAAGCTTTTTACAGGGACACTCAAGGATGTATAACACCCTTGAGGTACTGCAGTTGATTAACTGCCTTTTGGGGTACATTTTTTGCGCATCAGCATCGGTGAAGCTAGCCGTACGTTCGACAAACCGGCAAATATGGCAAGGTCCACAAGGGAACATGCCAGGTGGACGGGACCTGTCGGATAACCAATTTGTTGTCAGAGTCTGAACAAATTCTGAGTGGACTAAGTTGTCTGGAAGATTTCTCGCTCTCCTAGATACCAGTAGAGGACGAGGACCAACAAGTTGTGACAAAGCATCAGATCTGTGTAAGACATGCCAGTGTTTGTTTAAAATAGACCTAACCTCATTCCACTGAGAGCCGTATCGAGTTATTATACAGAAAGGAGAGGTATCAACTGACAGAGGTCTACCTTCTATTGGCTGAATGAGATCTTCCCTTTTAGCAGATGATGCTCTTTTCCGTGCCCGTCTAGTTGTCTTATGGGAGTAGCCACTATTTCTGAACCTTCTGTAGAGGTCCTCTGCCTCTGACCTATACTTCATCAGAGCAATTTCTCCGGATACAGAGAAATTGACCTATGGGATTCCTCTAAAAGTGATGGTGGGTAATGACTCGAGGCCAGAAGTAAGGTATTGGCAGCTGTATGGCTTTCTCAAAGTTCTGGTCTTGAGTCTACCTTTGACGATAGAAATGGATAGATCTAAAAAGGTTAAAGTTTCAGTATGGAAGGTAAATGTAAGTTTAATGTTTTTGGCATTTACATTAAGTTCTGAAATGAATTGATGCAGTTCTTCTTTGGTCCCACCCCAGATTAACAGAACATCATCGATGTATCTTATCCAGAGCTGTACATGATGTAAATACAGCGATGATACATAAACATCACTTTGCTCCCACCTGCCAAGATGAAGGCAGATATAGGCGGGTGCCCACAAGGAGGTACCTGTAAGTTGATGGTAGTACATCCCTGCAAATTAAAAACAGTTGTGGGTGAGAGCAAAGTCGAGTAGGTCTAAGATGAACTCATTTTGGGAGCCCATGGTGGGATATTTTTCGTCTAGGAAATGGGCTTCAGCAGAGATGACACATTCGTGGGGGATGGATGGGTAGAGGGACTCAAAATTGATGCTGGCCAGCATTGAGCCCTCTGGCACCTCCAGACCCTTGTATCCTGAATGAATCAGGGTATCAAGGAACTGACCGATCTGCTCCAGTGGACCTTCATTGGCAGAGATTATTGGCCTTCCAGGTGGTTTAGATAAACTTTTATGGACCTTGGGGATCACGTATATAGTGGGAATATTGAAATCTTTAACCATAAGGAAATCAAATTCTTTTTGGTGAGTAATTGAGTTTCATAAGCAAGTTGAAGTTTAAAGTTAAGTGAGTTAATTATCCCAGGAAAGGGATTGGATGGAAGTTTAGAATAAGTTAGGTGATTGCCTAGTTGTCTCATTATTTCGGCTTCGTAGTCCTGCTCCGATAGGAGTAAGACATTCCCCCCCTTATCACTAGATTTAATGACTACATTAGGGGCCTCCCTTAGTTCTTTAAGTGCTACTCGTTCGTCTGGTAAAATATTGTCATTGGTAATTTTGTCCCAATTGATCCCATTAAGGTCCTCCTGGACTAGGTCAAGAAAAATCGCAAGCCAGCGATTATTCCTGAATTGTGGCATATTGGTAGGCTTGATTTTAAAATTTACTTGTATCTTCCATGGGTCACGAGAAAAGTCCTCCTCGTCTGTGTCTGAGGAGGGTTCTCCCATCAGAGAGACAAGGCTTGCTGTTCCCTGGTGTCCCCAAGAGGTTTCTGACTATTGCAGTAATGTGATGTTGTTGTAAGCTCTAACGGGCAGGGCCCTCTGATTCCTCTTGTATCAAATTGTAATGTACCTGTTTTGTTTGGTTCTTTTGTGGCCAATTTTCCTCCTCCTCTGCTTTTTACTTTTCTGGTGTTCTGGCCTCTGTCCATGGCTGGTGCTTTCAGGATTCCACGTTGTGGTGGTGACTCCTGTTGGCGGGCCATTTCCTCCTCTAAAAAAGTAACAGATCCGAGATCATCACTGTCGCTTTCAGATGAAGTGGGGGCTCCCTTGGATTGGGATCGCGAGCAATAGCAACGTCTTCTAGAACCGCTGCGGCCGCGATTAATGATCAAGTCAAATATCTTACGCGAGCCCAATCGTCCAGGTCACGTTTAAATTTAGACTGTTTAGTCAATCTAAGAAGTCTTTGTGCTTTGTCAATTTCTTTTTTAAGAATGTCATTGTGTCTGGAAAATTCAGGTTTATCTTTGTATGCTTCCAAAAGTTTAGTACTTTCCTCAATCTGCTTGTTAAGGTACAACATTTGTTTTGATTCCTCCTCAATTATAAGATTCATAACAGCCAGACCATGAGCAATGCATAACTCCTTCCAGTCTTTCAGGAACTGCTCAGTGTGGTTGGCACACAGGACACATTAGGCAGGGTGGTGAGGTTGGCATACAGGAGACATGGCAGGAAGGGTGGTGAGGTTGGCTCACAGGACACATGGCAGGCAGGGCGGTGAGGTTGGCACACAGGACACATGGCATGCAGGATGGTGAGGTTGGCACACAGGAGACATGGCAGGCAGGGTAGTGAGGTTGGCACACAGGACACATTAGGCAGGGTGGTGAGGTTGGCACACAGGACACATAGCAGGCAGGGCAGTGAGGTTGGCACACAGGACACATCTGTCAGGGTGGTGAGGTTGGCAAACAGGACACATCAGGCAGGGTGGTGAGGTTGGCACACAAGACACATGGCAGGCAGGGTGGTGAGGTTGGCACACCGGAGACATGGCAGGCAGGGTAGTGAGGTTGGCACACAGGACACATTAGGCAGGGTGGTGAGGTTGGCACACAGGACACATAGCAGGCAGGGCAGTGAGGTTGGCACACAGGACACATCTGTCAGGGTGGTGAGGTTGGCACACAGGACACGTCAGGCAGGGTGGTGAGGTTGGCAGACAGGACACATGGCAGGCAGGGTGGTGAGGTTGGCACACAGGAGACATGGCAGGTAGGGGAGTGAGGTTGCACACAGGAGACATGGCAGGCAGGGCGGTGAGGTTGGCACACAGGAGACATGGCAGGCAGGGTGGAAACCTTTAATTATCATTTTCTCTATTGCAATCGGTCATATATGTCACCTGCTGTTTATATAACCCTTTCATTTTCTTTTGGTGCGTGCTATCTTTCTTTAAATAATCTCTCTTTTATTGTCAACTGCTGTTCTGTAACTGTATTGGTGCTCGCTCGCTCCCGCCGTGGCTGCGCATGCGCAGTGTAGTCAAAATCGGCTGACTATGTTCTATCACAAACCCATTACACATAATGTGTGGAATGCATAGGGGCCATGGAACGCACTGTGGAACACATCACACATGCGCAGTAGGCCAGGTAGCGGGTTAGTGATGGGCAGCGGCTAACTGATAAAACACCACCTCATTAGTCCCGCCTCATCAGTGCCCATCAGTGCTACATATCAGTGTCGCCTATCAGTGCCCACCAGTGCTGCATATTAGTGCATCCTCATTAGTGCTCATCAGTGCCAACTCATTAGTCCCGCCTTATCAGTGCTGCATATTAGTGCTGCCTATCAGTGCCCTTCAGTGCTGCATATCAGTGCCCATCTGTGCTGTATATTTATCCATCCTCATTAGTGCCTATCAGTGCCACCTCATTAGTCCCGCCTCATCAGTGCCCATCAGTGCTACATATCAGTGTCATCTATCAGTGGCCTTCAGTGATGAATATCAGTGCTGCCTATCAATGCCCATCAGTATTGCATATTAGTGCATCCTCATTAGTGCCTATCATTGCCACCTCATTAATCTGCCTCATCAGTGCCCATCAGTGCTACATATCAGTGCCGCCTATCAGTGCCCTTCAGTGCTGAACAAAAAAAAAATAAAGAAATCTGTGTATACCCAGCTTTGGTGAGTAGCTGGAAGTTGTATTCATAATAACTTTGCCAACATTATCATTAAAGTGTTACTAAAATCAATTTTATTTTTCCTATTAAAATAACATTTTATACTTACCTGCTCTGTGCAGTGGTATTGCACAGAGTGGCCCCGATCCTCATCTTCTGGGGTCCCCGGCGGCAATCTTGGCTCCTCCTCTTCTTTAGAGGGACCACCATAGCCAGCCGCTGGCTATGGGGAGAGCGTATTCCCCCACGCTCCCGAACTGTGTATCTACAGAGCCGTGCTCCATAGACTTACACAGCGGGACTTAGGCCCGCCCCCCACTTCCTCCTCACTGCATCTGATTGACAGCAGCAAGTGCCAATGGCTCCTGCTGCTGCTGCTCCAATGCTGTGTAAAGAGGAAGTAAGGGGGGGGGGAAGATGCAGCTGTGCACAGCTCTGATCTCTTCTCCCCTCTCTTCTGTGTGAAGGGGGGGGGGGCACCGAGAAACTTAAAACATGTTTTACCTTAATGCAAACAATGCATTAAGGTTTGAAAAATATTTTTAGGTTTAGTAACTGATTGATAACTTTGCTAAGCGAACAGCTTCTACTCAGTTAGTAAATCACCTGCTTTTTTTTCAGTCTAAATGTATCTAAAAAGTTGCTGGTTCTACACCAGATTCATGCTAGCAACAAAAAGCAACCAATCAGCAGTGAATACATTTATATTTTATCTGCTACAGCAGGGGTCAGCAACCCGCAGGCCCACGGGCCGCACCCTGGTCCACCACCACTAGACGTCAGTGCCAGTGATTAATTCACGGGCACCCGGCCCGCGGACATTTTCTCTACTGTCCTCCTTATTGGACAACGGCGGTATCACACAGGGCTGGATGGGGGCGGGAACCACTGCAGTTAACTTTTTATATTATACAGCAGGTGATTGGTTGCTGGGTGATCCATCTACTGAGAAAGGCCTGTGATTGGCCGATACGCGTCTAGAAGGGAGGAGCTGATAGTCACGTCCAGCCAGGCACTGTGTATGTGGACACGGTGGTGCTACTCTGGAGGTTTTTATGTGATTTTAAAAGTTTTTACCTTGTAAGTGCAACTTGTCTGTTTGGGGGCTTTGAATACATTTGTATACGGAGAACACTATGGTCTCTATACTTATTATTTACATGTCCTGAACTCATGGAATCTTGAGCTAAGCTGGGAGATGATCCGCTTCTTTGGATATTAATGAGCTGAGTTATCATTAAGAAGAGAGCCATCTGGATTACCCACCATTGGTTGGGAAGAGGAAGTGAGAGCAAAGAACTTGTGGGGAGATCCGCATATGAGTTTCCACTCATCTGGGAGGTGAGCGCGCATTTTTACTGGTGGTGGTGTGCACTCCTTTGGAGGACGAACAATCACTGTGGTGAAATTGTGTGGATACACTGATCACAAGAAGAGTTTTTCATGTTTTATTTCTTCATTTCTTTATTTTATGGACTATTCATTTATATGTAGGATTTATTTATTTTAGAGATTTGCACTTTACATTTATAATTTTACACACAGCGCTACATTTATTTAATAGTTACATAGTTACATAGTTACATAGTAGGTGAGGTTGAAAAAAGACACAAGTCCATCAAGTCCAACCTATGTGTGTGATAATGTGTCAGTATTACATTACATATCCCTGTATATTGCGGTCATTCAGGTGATTATCTAATAGTTTCTTGAAGCTATCAATGCTCCCCGCTGAGACCACCGCCTGTGGAAGGGAATTCCACATCCTTACCGTTCTTACAGTAAAGAACCCTCTACGTAGTTTAAGGTTAAACCTCTTTTCTTCTAATTGTAATGAGTGGCCACGAGTCTTATTAAACTCTCTTCTGCGAAAAAGTTTTATCCCTATTGTGGGGTCACCAGTACAGTATTTGTAAATTGAAATCATATCCCCTCTCAACCGTCTCTTCTCCAGAGAGAATAAGTTCAGTGCTTGCAACCTTTCCTCATAACTAAGATCCTCCAGACCCTTTATTAGCTTTGTTGCCCTTCTTTGTACTCGCTCCATTTCCAGTACGTCCCTCCTGAGGACTGGTGCCCAGAACTGGACAGCATACTCCAGGTGCGGCCGGAACAGAGTCTTGTAGAGCGGGAGAATTATCGTTTTATCTCTGCAGTTGATCCCCCTTTTAATGCATGCCAATATTCTGTTTGCTTTATTAGCAGCAGCTTGGCATTGCATGCCATTGCTGAGCCTATCATCCACTAGGACCCCCAGGTCCTTTTCCATCCTAGATTCCCCCAGAGGTTCTCCCCCCAGTGTATAGATTGCATTCATATTTTTGCCACCCAAATGCATTATTTTACATTTTTCTACATTGAACCTCATTTGCCATGTAGTCGCCCACCCCATTAATTTGTTCAGGTCTTTTTGCAAGATTTCCACATCCTGCAGAGAAGTTATTGCCCTGCTTAGCTTAGTATCGTCTGCAAATACAGAGATTGAACTCTTTATCCCATCCTCCAGGTCGTTTATGAACAAATTAAATAGGATTGGTCCCAGCACAGAACCCTGGGGAACCCCACTACCCACCCCTGACCATTCTGAGTACTCCCCATTTATCACCACCCTCTGAACACGCCCTTGTAGCCAGTTTTCAATCCATGTACTCACCCTATGGTCCATGCCAACGCACCTTATTTTGTATAGTAAACGTTTATGGGGAACTGTGTCAAATGCTTTTGCAAAATCCAGATACACCACGTCTACGGGCCTTCCTTTATCTAGATGGCAACTCACCTCCTCATAGAAGGTTAATAGATTGGTTTGGCAAGAACGATTCTTCATGAATCCATGCTGATTACTGCTAATGAAATCATTCTTATTACTAAAATCTTGTATATAGTCCCTTATCATCCCCTCCAAGAGTTTACATACTATTGATGTTAGGCTAACTGGTCTGTAGTTCCCAGGGATGTTTTTTGGGCCCTTTTTAAATATTGGTGCTACATTGGCTTTTCTCCAATCAGCTGGTACCATTCCAGTCAATAGACTGTCTGTAAATATTAGGAACAACGGTCTGGCAATCACCTGACTGAGTTCCCTAAGTACCCTCGGATGCAAGCCATCTGGTCCCGGTGATTTATTAATGTTAAGTTTCTCAAGTCTAATTTTAATTCCGTCCTCTGTTAACCATGGAGGTGCTTCCTGTGATGTGTCATGAGGATAAACACTGCAGTTTTGGTTACTGAAGCCCCCCGATTCACTTGTGAAGACTGAGGAGAAGAATAAATTCAATACCTTTGCCATCTCCCCATCCTTTGTAACCAGATGTCCTTCCTCATTCTTTATGGGGCCAATATGGTCTGTCCTCCCTTTTTTACTGTTTACATACTTAAAGAATTTCTTGGGATTTCTTTTGCTCTCCTCCGCTATGTGTCTTTCATGTTCTATCTTAGCCATCCTAATTGCACCCTTACATTTCTTATTGCATTCTTTATAAATACTGAATGCTGAGGATGATCCCTCAACCTTGTATTTTTTGAAGGCCTTCTCCTTTGCTTTTATATGCATTTTTACATCGGAGTTAAGCCATCCAGGATGTTTGTTCGCTCTTTTAAATTTATTACCCAATGGGATACATTGGCTAATGCCCTTATTTAATATGCTCTTAAAGCAAACCCATCTCTCCTCCGTATTCTTTGTTCCTAATATTTTATCCCAATTTATGCCTTTTAGCAAGGTTTGTAGTTTAGGGAAGTTGGCTCTTTTGAAATTCAGTGTCTTTGTGTTCCCTTCATGTTTCCTATTTGTGTGATTTATACTGAAACTAATTGACCTGTGATCGCTGTTACCTAAATTGCCCCGTATTACCACATCTGTTATCAGGTCTGTATTATTGGTAATCAGTAGATCTAGTAATGTTTTATTTCTAGTTGGTGCGTCTACCATCTGACCCATAAAATTGTCCTGCAAAACACTAAGGAACTGGCGAGCCTTAAATGAATGCGCGGTTCCCTCCGCCCAGTCTATGTCTGGATAATTAAAATCCCCCATTATGATAACACTTCCCATCCTTGCTGCTAATCCAATTTGTGATAGGAGATCCGTCTCCACTTCCTCCCTCAGGTTTGGGGGCCTATAGCATACTCCCAGTATTATTTTCCCCTTAGCTTCATCCCTTTGGAGCTCTACCCATAAAGATTCCACCTCCTCCCTAGCCCCCTCAGTGATGTCATCTCTCACACTCACTTGTACATTATTCTTGATATATAGGCATACCCCTCCCCCTTTTTTACCTTCTCTATCCTTGCGGTATAGGGTATACCCTTGAATGTTTGCCAGCCAATCATGAGAGCTGTTGAACCAGGTCTCTGAAATTCCCACAAAATCCAAATCCTCCTTGTACAACCGTATCTCTAGTTCACCCATCTTGTCCGCCATGCTCCTGGCATTGGTGAACATGCCACATAGTTTAGACTGGTCGCATATTGTCCTCGTATTGGGTGTTTCAAGATTGCAACTAGGACTTGCTACTATACTCACCTTGCGTTTTTGTGCTTTGGTTAACCTACCACTAATGCCCCCAATACTACCCTCTGGAATATCTTCCGCGCTGGCTATCACTGTCTCTGGACCCTCCCCCCCATCGCCTAGTTTAAAAACCCCTCTAACTTTTTGGCCATCTTCATTCCCAGCAGATCTGCACCCTCCTCATTTAGGTGCAGTCCGTCCCTTCTATAGTACCGGTTACCGACTGAGAAGTCGGCCCAGTCCTCCAGGAACCCAAACCCCTCCTTACTACACCAGCTCTTCAGCCACTTGTTTACTTCCCTAATCTCCCTCTGCCTTTCTGGTGTGGCTCGATGTACCGGTAGTATTCCTGAGAATACCTTAATCACCAGCAATCACCAGCCTGTTAATGTGAAAAGTTAACCAGCAGTTCATGTCCCCATCCAGCCCTGTAATATTGATCTCTGCTCTGCACACTGTACACCTGTATAAGGTAGGTGAGTTCTATCTACACAGTGTGTGTGTGTGTGGGGGGGGGGGGGGTGGAGGGGGCAGAGGACACTATGGTGGCATACCTCCCAACTTTTTGAGATGGGAATGAGGGACACCTATCAGCAAAAGTATGCAGGCATAGAACA
The DNA here is from genome assembly GCA_037952835.1 of Lithobates septentrionalis. Classification (NCBI taxonomy): domain Eukaryota; kingdom Metazoa; phylum Chordata; class Amphibia; order Anura; family Ranidae; genus Lithobates; species Lithobates septentrionalis. The sequence continues at coordinate 999,757 of JBBDGP010001614.1, read as the reverse complement.
CACCCCTTGCCACGCCCCCTTAAAGGAGAATTGTACAAAAAACAAGATTGGTTAAACCCACAAGTGCTTTTTTTACCATTACTATTCCTTTATATTGGCTTTTGGAATTTACAAATGCAGCAATTTAGAAATCAGATGAAAGGTTTAGCTCTGGGAAACACTTTTTGATAGGTAAAAAGTGCATTTTATATACAACTATATAGATCAGACCAAAATGAGGGACAAATGAGGAGGAATGAGGGACAGAGGGACATTGCTCCAAACATAGGTGTGCGCAGCCTCTTGCATTAGGGTGTGCACCCCAAAGCTCAAATACATATGCACGTGTATATGTACTGATGGTGTCAGTAGGGCAGTGGACAGTGTCAGTAGTTTTATTTTTATTCTTTTTCGATTATTTTTTTTTGTAACATTTTTTTTTTGGATGAAATATCAGTGGTCTAAACAGGGGGGAATATGCACCGCACAAGGTGATTAGGGTGTGCCCAGGCACACCTGGCACACCCTGTGCGCACGCCTATGGCTCCAAATCAGGGACAGTTGGGAGCTATGTGGTGGGGGCAGAGGACACTACAGTGCGGAGGGGGGTGCAAGGGACAGAGGTCACTGCTTTGGGGCACAGGAAACTTGCTATAGGGGGAGGGGGCAGAAAACACTAAAGGAGTGATGTGAAGTGGGACAGAGGACACTGCTATGGGGCACAGAAAACACTGCAATAGAGGGGACCCTATTAGGGACCCCATCACCCCTGGGGACAGGGATCCTATCAACCCCAGTGACAGGGACCCCTTCTCCCCTGGGGACAGGGATCCCATCAACCCCAGGGACAGGGACCCCTTCTCCCCTGGGGACAGGGATCCCATCAACACCAGGGACAGGGACCCCTTCTCCCCTGGGGACAGAAACCCCATAGACCCCAGGGACAGGGACCCCTTCTCCCCTGGGGACAGGAACCCCATCTCCAGACCATGCTGGCTGGCAGGGCTGGCATCAGCCACCCTTGGGTGTCAGGAATGGGGGAGGGGGCAGTAAAATCAGAATACCCAGCCACATGCTCTCTTAGGGTGAACTGGCTTTGTATTAGTGAAGCACCTTAAAGTGAGGTAAACCTGTACTGTTATTATTACTATGTTAGGATTATTATTATCTTCATTTATTAGCAGGTGAATGCAGCCCTCCATGCATTCACATACATTGAATCCGGCCCTAAAGTGAAAATAGGTTGCTGACCCCTGTGCTACTGTATGGGATCCAGCACATTCCCCACCCTTTGAACATTACTTCAATTGACTATCCCGTACCAAGATTTCCTGGCTGAATGGCTGAATTATAAAGAAAAAGGAATTCCAAAGGTTTGCAAAATAATATTGTATTGCTAAACCAAATAGCTAGATAACAGACTGGGGATTGTGTCATTTTTGGACCATTCAAACACATCACTAGAATCTTGGCACATTTTAATATATACATTTTTTGGTCATGTTGCTGTAGTTTGATATTAACCACTTCAGCCCCGGACCATTTGGCTGCCCAAAGACCAGAGCACTTTTTGCGATTCGGCACTGCGTTGCTTTAACTGACAATTGCGCGGTCGTGCGACGTGGCTCCCAAACAAAATTGACGTCCTTTTTTCCTCACAAATAGAGCTTTCTTTTGGTGGTATTTGATCACCTCTGCAGTTTTTATTTTTTGCGCTTTAAACAAAAAAAGAGTGACGATTTTGAAAAAAAACGCATTATTTTTTACTTTTTGCTATATAATAAATATCCCCAAAAAATATATAAAAAAACATTTTTTTTTCCTCAGTTTAGGCCGATATGTGTTCTTCTACATATTTTTGGTAAAAAAATCGCAATAAGCGTTTATTGATTGGTTTGCGCAAAAGTTATAGCATCTACAAAATAGGGGATAGTTTTATGGATTTTTTATTATTAATTTTTTTTACTAGTATTGGCGGCGATCAGCGATTTTTATCATGACTGCGACATTATGGCGGACAGATCGGACACTTTTGGTGCAATTTTGGGACCATTCACATTTATACAGCGATCTGTGCAATTAAAAATGCATTGATTACTGTGTAAATGTGACTGGCAGCGAAGGGGTTAACCACTAGGGGGCAGTGAAGGGGTTACGTGTGTCCTAGGGAGTGATTCTAACTGTGGGGGGGGGCGTGGCTATGTGTGACACGACACTGATCACCGCTCCCGATTACAGGGAGATGTGATCAGTGTCCTGTCACTAGGCAGAATGGGGAGATGCTTGTTTACATCAGCACTTCCCCGTTCTTATTCTCCGTGAGATGATCGCGGGTATCCCCGCAGACATCGAGTCTGCAGGACTCACGATCACACTCATGGAGGCGCGCCCACAAACCGCTTCTTAAAGGGCAACATATAGGTACGTTAATCTGCCTGTACGCGCCCTTCTGCCGACGTATATCGGCGTGAGCCGGACGGCAAGCGGTTAAAGAATTAAATTCATCATAAATGTGTTGTTTGTCCAGGATACTCTTCATTTCACCTCTCACTCTACTGGTTTGGAAGTACCACCTGCAACACCTTTGGTAGGGCTTGATGTAGATGCTCTATATTTATTCATTCTGCATGGAAGGGGATTGTCAGGATCTGGGTCTGAACCTGATACCTCTGTGGTGTCTGGTTGGGGCTCTACTCACTGCGCCACCTGAGATGATAAACATCTCCCTTCCTGACTCCTTGGACAACCTTACTTTGTACCTTTTTTTTTACATTTTTGTGCAGATGCTTCAGGAACTTTTACTGATGTGGGTCACTGAAAGAAAAGGTGGATGTACATTGACTTGTTTTGATAACCTCTTGCTGCAACACTTCATTCTTTTGTCTGAGACCCTCATCACCTCATCTCTCAATTTACTGGTTTGGAAGTGCCACCTGAAACACTGTTGGTAGGGCTTTATAAAGAAGACCTATATTAATCTATTCTGCAAAGGAGATTGGTAATAGTGGAAGATTACTTAATACTTTGGATATGATTGAACAGGAATACAATACGTTTTTGCTATTGTTGGATTTACACACAATGGTTTCCTATTCAATGGGTCCTACTACATCCAAGGCATGTGCCCACTGTGCTCCATCTTATGTTAACCTGTACCTGGGGGTCGGAAGCATGAGGTCTCATCAAAGGATGATCTCTTGATGTACTTGTGCCATGTATTATTGTGATATAGGTACATAGTTGACATATTCATCCTCCAACTTTTCCACTTCCTCCACCCTCTATTCCTCCTTCCCTTCCTCTTCCCTTCCTCTTTCACCATTCCACCTCTTCTTCTTCAAGTACTTAATATCTGTTTTCATTGAAATGCATGCTGTGGAACCAGCAGCACTTTTGGTTGTTTCACCGTAAATGCTAGACTTGCATGTTTATGGTGTAAGTGAAATTTTAGTGGCTTTTTATTTCAATAAAACTTTCTTGCACTATGGGAGGCTTCTCCTTTTCGTTTTAATATTCCTGAATGAAATAAACTTCCTAAAATGGAGTCCGATTCAATATAAATAGATAAGATCCATTCCGTCCAATAGAGATCCCCCTGAGGAAGACACATGATCCTGTGTCGACACGCATAGGGGAGGGTCCAGGACGGTGAAGGCACTCGGGCTCTACAGAGATTTAAGAGCTGATTGAGATATTTGGATGTGCGGCTCTGTGTTACACAGTTAAGCCTAAGGTTTTTTTTTATAGTGTGGTGCGCTGGAAGCACCTACACCATGTGAGGACCCTGTATATTTTTTAATAAACATTTACAAGTTTTATAAACAATTCAAGCACTATTGGAGTCTTTCTCTCTGCATATACACTGTTGCTGTTATACTGAGGAGGAGGCTACGGGAGAAGTTGAGGAGCCAGCTGTGTTGGAAATCTCATTGAGTCGTGGGGTGGCTCACAGGCGCTATTTGACCCTGCTTAGTTGGGGGGGGCGCACTCCCAGAGGTGAGACCATACCCATCGTGGGGGAGCACAAGTGAGGTGATCTGCTGGTGGCTTGGACGACATAGATTTATTTTTCACAATTAAGATCAAGTTGTTCATCAATCAAATATTCACTTGAGGGACTATACTTTATATTTTTTGTTTTGTTTTTGTTTTGGTGTGGACTTTTTTGTTCAATATGCACTTTTTATGTGTTAATGGCTTTTTTATTGATTGTTTTTGTCAGATGCACTGTTATCTCACGACATAGCGCTGCACTTTTTATATATTCTTTTAATATTCCTGGTATGAGAGTCCAGTGGCGCTGAGAGGATCAAACAGAGGTAAATAGGGATCGGTTGGTGCGACACTGGAAGCAATATGCCTAGGTAATCCCTTTGGCAGTGCAGTGTTCCTGGTTCCATCAATTGTCTAGTGGTGCATCAATATATCAGCAGGAGCATTTTGACCTTTTTGTTTTTACAGGAGGTCAAATCAATCTTCTGAGTGCGGAGAGCATGCTTCGGACATGGTGGATTGGAGCACAGATTTATGTTCTTGAAGCACATGGGTGTATAAGAACAGAACTACATTTATTAGGACTTTTGTTGGACTTTTGCCATTCACATTTTTGGTATTAAGTGCAGGCGCTGTTTTTGATATATTTGTTCATTATCTGACACCTTGGTTTTTAATACAGCAGCTGTACATGTTTTTCATGGTATTGTTTTCACACTGGGTGCAGGTGTTTACAGTTTATTAAGTGTTCTTGCATAGCAAGACCACTTACTGTTATCTCACATATATATTATTCTTATTATTATAGCCAAATTTACCACCCTAACTCCTCCCACAGTTTTTACACTACATAGACAAGTAATATACCGAAACGTGCGGATTGTTCCCGAATGGTGTGCTATTACTTTGTGGAACGTTTCGCCGAATGGTTCACGAAATATCGTCGTTTTTGCGGCGAAATTGGTCCCATAGGAATGAATGGGGAAACTAGAGTGGGAGATGACAAAAGCTGGAAAATCAGAACATGATTTCTAAACTACCGCCACTCCCTCATTTTCAAGCCCACCTACACAAATCTTATATCAAAACGTTCAGCTATCCCTGCTCCACGGCTAAGCCATAGTCCTGATAGTTTTCACAATATGACCATTTGTTTGCAACTCACGCCGTCCATTGACATTCATTGAAACTACACTCTAGCCCCCTCCAAATTTGAAGGGCAATTTCTAAACTGTGACTGTGCCTTCATTTTTAATATTTCAGAGACATACTATACATCAAAATCTAGGTCTGGGTCTTGTGATTCTCACAATATAAAGATCTTCGCTGTAGGATGTATAGTTTTTAAAATACGGCCATTTGTTTAGAGGTCATTTCAGGAAATTTTAGCCATTAATCAGAGTGTACTGTTAGTGTTTGTTTTGTTGCCATGGTTACCAAAGCTTCTGTTATACACAGGGGGGAAGGTGGCTGGAGCATCTCAGCTGATTACAGAGCCCGGGGGAGGGGACAGACACACCATGTACTGATTTATAATAGAGGAATATGATGGGGCAGTTTTGATGGGGTAATTCTGATGGGGCAGTTTTGATGAAGCAGTATTTGGGAAGCATAAACAGGGCATGAGCGTTGCTAGGAAACAGTGGTTGTAAACACAAGATGCTGAGACACCCCAAATGCATGTGACTTCATCTGCTAGACTTGATAATGCTTGTAGACTCCTCCCACAGTTTTCACACTACAGAGACAAGTAATATACCGAAACGAGCGGATTGTTCCCGATTGGTGTGTTATTACTTTGTGGAATGTTTTGCCGAATGGTCCACGAAATGACGTTTTTGCGGCAAAATTGGTCCCATAGGAATGAATGGCGAAATGTTCAAAACTAGAGTGGGAAGTGACAAAAGCTGACAACCCCATGATCAGCCAAAACATTATGACCACCCCATGATCAGCCAAAACATTATGACCGCCCCATGTAAAAAAAAAAAATATTTTTGAAAAAAAAAAAAAAAATTTTGAAAAAAGTAAAAAAATAATTTTTAAAAAAAAAAATATATATTTTTGAAAAAAAAATATTTTTGAAAAAAAAAAAAATTATTTTTGAAAAAAAAAATATTTTTGAAAAAAAAATTTCTTTTAAAAAAAAAATTATTTTTGAAAAAAAAAAATTATTTTTGAAAAAAAAAATACTTTAAAAAAAATAATAATTTAAAAAAAAAAAATTATTTTTGAAATAAAAAAATTCATTTTTGAAAAGAAATATTACCTTTGAAAAAAAAAATTACTTTTGAAAAAAAAAATCATTTTTGAAGAAAAAAAAAATCATTTTTGATTAAAAAAAAAAATTACTTTTGAAAAAAATGTTCAGCTCTTTCAGCGAATGATGGAACTTTTTTACTACTATTTATACTTTTTAAAATATTAAGCTTTTTAACACTTTTCACAGTTACTCAAGCCACTCCACCCCACCCAGTTACTCCGCCCACTCCAGTTGTAGAGGCAAGAACACTTTCACAATTTCCCCAGAAATTGTACCTTTTCTAGTTTATTTTGAAACAGTTCATAGCCCGAAATATGTAATTTACAATTACATATTTCTACCCACCATCATAATGTTTTTATATATTTTCACTTTTTGCTAAAAATTATTTGCATATTTATTTTTTTATTTATTTATTTTTGCATATTTATTTTTTATACAATTTTTGTTATGTATTTTTTTTCTCGGAAGCCCATTCTTGCCTTGGTCAACCAAACATGGCCTGCTACGGCAATGGGTAAAAATATTGGTAGCTGGAAAGGGGGACCCAGTTCATTTTTGGGGGGCTGTCACATTTGGAGAGAGTCTTGTTTTAATTCCCATTGGTCCTAATCAGCCTTTTCCTTTAAGTCTTCTTCCAGGGACAAATTGGTAAGGGAAGGCAGCATGAAAAATCGAGCATAAAATCCTGCAGCCATAGGTTGCCTGCCCTTTATCAGAGTGAAGCCTTGAAACTCAAAGCCTCCACTGTCTCCACTAACAGAATTCCTGAGCCAGGGTTGTTGGTGGAGAAGAAGAAAAAAAAAGCCCGCAAAGCTCCCACACTCCCAGTACCTGCATGTCAGCTTGGTAATTCAACCAGCTGGTGAAAATAGCCCAATTATCTAGTATATAGCCTGGATAATCTCGCATTAACGTTTTCCAACCCACCATGACTATTTTATATTTATTGTTTTTAACCACTTGCCGACCGCCGCACAATATTTACGTTGACCGAATGGCATGGATGGGCAAATGGGCGTACAGTTACGTCCCTTTAAATTAACCACCATGTGGGCGCGAGCACGCCGCCGGTGGCGAGCAACCCTGCCGCAAGCTCCGTTAGTGTGATCACGGGTCCCACGGACTTGATATACGTGGGGATACCCACGATCGTCTCATAGAGAGGAAGAAGGGGGAAATGCTGATGTAAACAAGCATTTCCCCATTCTTCCTTGTGACAGGACACTGATCACCGCTCCCAGAGCGGTGATCAGTGTCATGACACGAGTAGCCCATCCCTCCTACAGTTAGAACACATCCCTAGGACACACATAACCCCTGCAGCGCCCCCTCCTGGTTAACCTCTTCAATGTCAGTCACATTTACACAGTAATCAATGCATTTTTAATCGCACTGATCTCTGTATAAATGTGAATGGTCCCAAGATAGCGCCAAAAGTGTCCGATCTGTCCGCCATAATGTCGCAGTCACGATAAAGATCGCTGATCGCCGCCATTACTAGTAAAAAAAAAAAATATTAATAAAAGTGCCATAAAACTATCCCCTATTTTGTAGACGCTATAACTTTTGCGCAAACCAATCAATAAACGCTTATTGTGATTTTTTTTACCAAAAATATGTAGAAGAATAATACGTATCGGCCTAAACTGAGAAAAAAAAACATGTTTTTTATATATTTTTTGGGGATATTTATTATAGCAAAAAGTAAAAAATAACGCGTTTTTTTGTCGCTCTTTTTTTGTTTATAGCGCAAAAAAAATAAATAAAAACCGCAGAGGTGATCAAATACCACCAAAAGAAAGCTCTATTTGTTGGGATAAAAGGACATCAATTTTGTTTGAGAGCTACATTGCACGACCGCGCAATTGTCAGTTAAAGTGACGCAGTGCCGAATCGCAAAAATTGCTCTGGTCTTTGGCCAGCCAAATGGTCCGGGCTGAAGTGGTTAAACATTATTAACCCCTTCCCGCCGACCGTACGCAGATATGTGTACTCGGCTTTCCGGGGTTATTCTGCAGCTGCGGGCATCATCTCGGTACCGTTGTTTTCAGAAGGCGATCGGCTACCCGAGTATAACAACTGATGCAGCTAAAAGCCGCTCGGCTGTTATACCGGAGGAGTGGGAGGGGACATCCCCCCTCCCGCTGACCCGCCGCTCTTACCGGGCCTCCCGTGCGATCGGGAGGCCCAGTGTCCAATCGGCTGCCTCCGGCGGCTGGGGGCGGGCTGGAACGAAGCTGTGGGCGGCTTCCTTCCAGTCTTCTCAATGTAAACGCTGAAGCGACGTCATGACGTCACTTCCCGTTTACTCGGCTGCCAATGGCGCCGGTTTAAAAAAAAAATACAGTATTCAGAATCGTTTTCGGCGATCTGAATACTTTGAAGTGCAAAGGAGGGATCGGGGGTCTTTTAGACCCCCGATCCCTCCATAAAGAGTACCTGTCACCACCTATTACTGTCACAAGGGATGTTTACATTCCTTGTGACAGCAATAAAAGTTAAAAAAAAAAACAATTTTAAACACAATTTATAAAGTATAAAAATAAATAAAATAAATTAAAAAATTTTTTTTTTAAAGTGCCCCCGTGCCCGCGAGCTTGCGCAGCGAAGAAAACGCATACGGAAGTCGCGCCCGCATATGTAAACGGTGTTCAAATCACACATGTGAGGTATCGCCGCCCCAGAGCAAGAGCAATAATTCTAGCCCTAGACCTCCTCTGTAACTCAAACCTGGTAACCGTAAAAAAAATTTAAAGCATCGCCTATGGAAATTCATAGTTTGTCGCCATTCCACGAGTGCGTGCAATTATAAAGGGTGACATGTTTGGTATCTATTTACTCGGCGTAACATCATCTTTCACATTATACAAAAAAATTGGGGTAACTTTACTGTTTGGATTTTTTAAAATTCATGAAAGTGTCCCTTTTCCAAAAATTTGCGTTTAAAACACGGCTGCACAAATACCGTGTGATATAAACTATTGCAACAATCTCCATTTTATTCTCTAGATTCTCTGTTAAAAAAATATATATAATGTTTGGGAACTCTAAGTAATTTTCTAGCAAAAAATATGGATTTTAACTTGTAAACACCAAATTTCAAAAATAGGCTTAGTCATGAAAGGGTTAACATATTTACATTTTTCTTTATGCCCAATAACCCAATATGTACTTGAGGTATTGGCCTGCACTGTTCCTCATTGCTCATGTCATATCAGAGAGCATCTTCAGTAAAGTATGGGGGAATCGGGGACTGAGAAGCTGCTTTTTATTAAAATGAATCCTACCTGAACAACAGAGCACTGCCAAACACCCACTGCAGATATAGCAATATATTTACTTGGTATATGTTTAAAGCGGAGTTCCACCCAAAAATGGAACTTCCACTTTAAGGGATGTGACCCCCTGACATGCCACATTTGGCATGTAATTTTTTTTGGGGGGGGAGCCGATACGCTCTTTTCAGAGGGTCCCAGCTCCCACTTCATCCTGGCGCACCTCTCCCCCTCCCTCTCGGCAATCATCTGGGACACGTCACAGGTCCCAGATGATTGCCTGGCCAGTCACGGCACGTGGCATGGCTCGTGCATGCGCAGTGGGTGCCCGGCTGTGATGCTACAGCCGGGCGCCCACAGTTACAATGCCAGCGCCTCAGAGAGGAGACGAGCGGGAATGCGTGCGCCCGCATCGCTGGACCCTGGGACAGGTAAGTGTCCGATTATTAAAAGTCAGCAGCTGCAGTATTTGTAGCTGCTGACTTTTACTTTTATTTATTTTTATTTTTTTTTAAGCAGAACTCCGCTTTAACTAAGAAATTACCAAATGCTTGTCCCTGTTATTTTCATTGATGCTGCTGCCAAAATTTCCACCTCCTACCCTTTCTGCATCTCATTCCCCCTCCCCTCATTGCCTTTGCCAAAAACTAGTTGACCCCCTCAAATCAAAAAGGTGCTGAAGCTTTATTTTTATTTAAACAAGAACTCTCAATCACAACATGTGGCCCTGTTATCACTACCTTGTGTCTCTACATTAAGATAAAAAGCCTTCTGTGTGCAGTAGCCCCCCTCAGCCCCCCTAATACTTACCTGAGCCCCATCTACTGTATATCCAGCGATGTTGTAGGAGTGTCTCAGCTGCCCGGGACTCCCCTCCTCATTGGCTGAAACAGCAGCACGGCGCCATTGGCTCCTGCTGCTCTCAATCAAAGTCATTCAGCCAATATGGAGAGAAGAGGGGCGGGGCCCGGCTGTGGCTCTGTGTCTGAATGGACACACGGGGCTTTGGCTCGACCCGGGTGCTTTGGCTGTTTTGAATACTGTAATTTTTTTTTTTAAAACTGCCGCCTTAAAGTCTTCAGTAAACCAGAAGTGACATTGTTTTCCAGGTTACTAGATCTGAGACCCGATCAAAGCTGATTCCGGCGTTGTTCGGGTCTCCGGCCAGCAAGAAAACGTGTCGGCTGGTAGCTCAGTTCCCTCCGCTGGCCGGGAGAGCACTGGCAAGCGGCGGAAGGTGGCGAGAAGGGGGCACGTCCCCTCCTGCTGCTTGTGATAACAGCCGAGCAGCTATTTAGCTGCATTGGTTGTTATTATGAGAAAGCCGACTGTCCACTCTGAAAAACTGTACCAGGGTGATACCTGCAGCTGCAGGAATCACCCCGGTACAACCACTTCAAGCCGAGGCCGCATATTTGCGTTATGTCGGCGGGAAGGGGTTAACATCTATACAATCAATTATTGTTTTTATACTTGTTTAAAGTTCTTTTGCCTCAAAGTGGTTGGCGCCTAGAAAGTTCCATTCTTTGTTTCTTGATTTTTTTGTTACATAATGTGCCCAGATGTGGTGCACAGTTCATACCCTCATGCCATTATGCTTATCCATTCGACAGAAGCACATTTAATGATTGGCTTCTGTCGAACAGGAAGGGCTTACACACAGACTGAGATTCGGCCAGTCCCTGCTGAACCAGGCCAAATTTAGATCCGTATGTAATTTGCTTTAGTAACATCACTTGCTGTATCCTGGAGAAATCTTCACAGCACCCATTCCTCTTCCTGCCTTTGAACGTCTGGTGCTGAAATAGGTAACTGCTTCAGGTCTTCAGAACGGCACTACAGATGGTCCAACAGGAACACGTTACCTCCTCCCTCTTCCTCATTGAGAAAAGTTCTTTCACCGATTACACTGCTTGTAAAATAACGTGTGAGTGGTGGAGAACAGTCACATGATTATCTCCCCATTCACAGATCATGTTACAAGCAGTGTAATCAGTGAAATAACTGCCAGAAATTCAGTGTGTCCCTAATGTCAGTTGTTTCAGTTGACAACACTGTGATTTTTGTCGCTTTGAAAGCCCCTGCAGTGTTGTTAAAGTGGAGTTCCACCCACTTTTACAACTCTTCAGCATCCCTCATTAAACTGTGCACTGTAAACGATTTGGATATATATTTTTTTTCAGCACCTACTGTATATCTGCTGTATTCATATTTCACTTCCTCCTCCCTGGCCGTGGCCCATCGCATCATTTCCTGTTTGCAATGCCTCCTGGGAAGGGGGCGGCAACTTCCTCTGACACTGCCATTGCTATGGAAACCTGACCTGAAACCTATTACACTGCTTGTGCTGCACTGAGCATGTGCGAGATCTGCAAGGATGAGATGCAGGAAGAAATACAGTCTGGCTTCAGATGCCCACACTTAAGATGGCCACGGCCTGCTGGAAGTTTATAAAATAACAAACTACTGCTATAAACTAACAAAACAGACCTTAGTTTACAGACTAACTTTACTAGAATACATTAAAGTCGTGTTCCGGACAAAATTATACTTTTTAAATAAAAATACCCCTATAATACACAAGCTTAATGTATTCTAGTAAAGTTAGTCTGTAAACTAAGGTCTGTTTTGTTAGTTTATAGCAGTAGTTTGTTATTTTATAAAATTACAGCAGGCAGTGGCCATCTTAAGTGTGGGCATCTGAAGCCAGACTGCATTTCTTCCTGGATCTCATCCTTGCAGATCTCGCACATGCTCAGTGCAGCACAAGCAGTGTAATAGGTTTCAAGTCAGGTTTCCATAGCAACGGCAGTTTCAGAGGAAGTTGCCGCCCCTTCCCAGAAGGCATTGCAAACAGGAAATGATGCGATGGGCTGTGGCCAGGGAGGAGGAAGTGAAAAATGAATACAGCAGATATACAGTAGGTGCTGAGAATTTTTTTTTTTAAATATCCAATTTGTTTACAGTGCAGAGTTTAGTGAGGGATGCTGAAGAGTTGTAAAAGTGGGTGGAACTCCACTTTAAGCTTGTGTATTATAGGGGTATTTTTATTTAAAAAGTATCATTTCGGCCGGAACACCTCTTTAACCACTTCAATACCCGGCTATTGTAATATGACGTCCACAGATGGGATCTCCCATCCTGGGTGGACGTCATATGACGGCCTCGGGTTCCCGGCTGCCTAGGGGGCGCGCGCCCGCCGCGTTGCTCGGGACCCGGTGCGTGTGCCCGGCGGCCGCGATGTCCGCCGGGCACCCGCGATTGTCCGTTAACCGGGCCGGACCGTGGATCTGTGTGTGTAAACACACAGATCCACAGCCTGTCAGGTGAGAGGAGACCGATCTGTGTTCCCAGAACGGAGGAACACTGATCGGTCTCCTCCCCTTGTGTGTCCCCGCCCCCTACAGTTTGAATCATTCCCTAGGTAACATAATTAACCCCTCCCCGCCCCCTAGTGGTTAACCCCTTCACTGCCTGTCACATTTACACAGTAGTCAATGCAATTTTATAGCATTGATCACTGTATAAATGTGAATGGTCCCAAAAATGTGTCAAAAGTGTCCGATGTGTCCGCCATAATGTCGCAGTCATGAAAAAAAATCGCAATCGCCGCTATTACTAGTAAAAAAAATAAATAAATATGTTTTTTTTAAAAATGCCATAAATCTATCCCGTATTTTGTAGACGCTATAACTTTTGCGCTAACCAATCAATATACGCTTATTGCGATTTTTTTTTACCAAAAATATGTAGAAGAATACGTATCGGCCGAAACTGAGGAAAAAATTAGTTTTTTAAAAAAAAAATTGGGATATTTATTATAGCAAAAAGTAAAAAATATTGTGTTTTTTTCATAATTGTCGCTCTTCTTTTGTTTATAGCGCAAAAAATAAAAACCGCAGAGGTGATCAAATACCACCAAAAGAAAGCACTATTTGTGGGGAAAAAAGGACGTAAATTTTCTTTGGGTACAACGTCGCACGACCGCGCAATTGTCGTTTAAAGTGCAACAGCGCTGACAACTAAAAATTGGCCTGGGAAGGAAGGGGGTGAAAATGCCCGGTATTGAACCGGTTAACTTGGCCTATTCAGCTACCAAATTTTACCAATTCCCCATCCCTCTCTGTCCCTTTCCACATACATAACCTGATTCCTTTTCTATGAAAGCAATGCTTCTGCTCTGACACCCAAGAGCCTGCCTATTTACTTTGTGTAGGGAAATGGGTTCTCGGGAGTTGTAGTTTTGAGGGTTTATCTTCCTCAATAGGAACTTTCCGACAAGCAACTGCCCCTACCAGACTTTTAAAAGCCAGGTGATAACATCACACGGAGAAATAAGGTTGTTTCTTGCATTGGGAACAAGGTAAAAGAAATAAAATAATGCTGGGACGTGATCAAGGGGGGGGAGGGGGAGTTGTTGTTGGTTTTCTTTCGCTTTTTTTTTATTAATAACTTATTTTTAAAGGTACATGTTTTGGAGCTGTCACACTGTTACTTGTTCCACTGTCTAGTTCTCAAGCAGGGTTCTGTGGGACCCAAGGATTCCTCTTGGAGGTTGCTAGGAGTTCCTCGTGCAATGAGCAATTCTGACCCTCAGATGAGTATCCACTATCAACAATGATCTGTTTGGCCAGCTGTAAACGGGGAATGGAAATCCCAATGGTCACAAATGTAATGAGCAATGTACCATGAACTTTTAATATAGTGAATTATTAGCAGGGTTTTCCTGAGCCTGAAAAGTTATACTGACTTGGAGAATGCATGTATCCAGTGAAGGCTAAACAGTTTGAACTTCTCAGCTGCAATCTTTTTAAGGTAACACGTAGAAACTTGATAACGCAGCCAGTACTGAGTTGACAGCCCCAAAGCATATGTTTAAAACAAGTTTAGGCAAAAAATAATTTGCTTCCATATATATATGTAACCAACAATAAAATGAGTTACAAACAAATCTTTCTCAATCAGAAAGCAATTTTTACAAATTTAATTTTTATCGTTTTTTCTTGCACGCGGATATGTATTTTTTCATTACCGATTTTATTTCTTGGTTCCTCAAGCTGTATATGATGGGATTAAACAATGGGGTGACCACAGTGTACATCAGAGATACCACCTTGTTCATGTTCAAAGAGTGTCCTCTTGAGGGAACCACATACATGACAAACAGTGCCCCATAATAGGTACATACAACAGCAAGATGAGAGCTACAGGTGGAGAAAGTCTTCTGTCTGCCGGTGGATGAGGTTATCCTCAAGATTGTCAGAAAAATATACACATAGGTGACGGTGATTAACACAAACGGTATAACTGTCAAGAGGCTAGAAAATACAAAGACCTCATATTTTACTACGGAAGCATCTGAACAAGACAATTCAAGTAGGGGGCCAAGGTCACAGAAAAAGTGGTCAATGACATTGGGGCCACAGAACCACAAAGTCTGCATTAAGAAAACTGGAATGAGAGTTATGGCAAATCCTAGTGACCAACAAATTATAACCAGATAGAAACAGAGTTTTAAGTCCATAATGGCTGTGTAATGCAATGGCTTACATATGGCAAGGTAGCGGTCATAGGACATGGCTGAGAGGAGAAGACACTCTGTGGTTGCTGAAGAACCATACAAGAAGAACTGAGTAATACAACCTCCAAGGAGAACAATGCCACCCTCTGATAATATTATATGGAGCATGCTTGGAACAATGTTTGAAGTCAGCAACATGTCTGAAAAGGACAAGTGACCAAGAAAGAAGAACATAGGAGATCGAAGACGATAACTGGTCAACACCAATAGAATAATGAGAACATTCCCAGTTATAGTCACTATGTAGATGACCAGGAACAAAAAGAAAACGAAATACTTGAAATCTTGTAGGTTTTCAAATCCGAGAAGTATTATTTCAGTAATGCGTGTCCCGTTCATTGTTCACACTACAGAAAATTATAATAGAACATATGTTTTACAATTCAAAAAACTATAATTCAGGTGTGCTTTTATGCAGCTACAAACATTATCATAGATTTATTGTGGAAAATACACTGTTTTAAGCAGCACAATGGAACTAAAAATTACATATAAAGAATTAATGATCCTTATAAATTCTATTGGTTCATTTCGTTCCGAATCAATATTCGGGCAAATTTTTCATTATTCAGACTTTCGGATATATCTGAATACCCAAAGTACAATATAAATAAATTTTACTGAATGCTCAGAATAAGGTAACGAAATTCGTCTGAATTTCGGATATTCGGATTGAAATTCAAATCGAATTTTACATTGAACTCAAGTAGAATTCTAACTACACATAATGATGAAATCAAAGACCGTGTGTGTTATAGAAGTACCATTTCAAAATAATGCTGTTTTTGTTAAAGCGGTGTTCCGGCCGAAATGACACTTTTTAAATAAAAATACCCCTATAATACACAAGCTTAATGTGTTCTAATAAAGTTAGTCTGTAAACTAAGGTCCGTTTTCTTAGGTTATTACAGCATTTTGAAAGTTTATAAACTAGCAGCAGACTGTGGCCATCTTAAGTGTGGGCATCTAAAGCCAGACTGTATTTCTTCCTGGATTTCATCCTTGCAGACCTCGAACATGCTCAGTGCTGCACAAGCAGTGTAAAAGGTTTCAGGTCAGGTTTCCATAGCAACGGCAGTGTCCGAGGAAGTTGCAGCCCCTTATCTATGCAAACCTCCCCTCCCCCTCCAGAAACCAGGAAATATACTGCATGTACAAGGAATAATATTCAAGAAATATATCTATCTATATATATATAGATATATATGTAGCACTAACTCTCGGTGGAGCTGCTGGTTTAAGCGGGTAGGTTACCTTCACTTTGCTTCCCTCTGTTTCACCGGCACCGGGTCTAGGGGTTCCGTTGAGTTTACTTCTGGACGACACACGCACCAACACTGGAGTACGTTTTCAATGCTTTATTAAACAGACGAACTTTAGGAAGTAGCAGGAAAGAGGCGGAAAAGGAAACTTTCAGGAGAAACTCAAATATCTTCTTGTAGAATCTTAGCGACAAATGTCCTGGTAGAATTCAGATAATTATGTGGAATGCGTTCCCCTCGTGGGACACACTCCTTGCTCGTCTGGATAGGCCTCTCTCACCGGTCTAGCAGCCAGTACACAGCACAAATTAAAAGTCTCTGCCACAGACTTGTTTGGGGGGATAAATCTGCACGATCCTCTGCCACAGGATGTATCAGATTTTCTGCAGTGAAAGTCAGTCACAGTGCCTGAACCTTTAAGCCGAACCGGCAACACTATGCTGTATAGTTACTTCTTTTGGATACGTCCTCCAACCGAGTCACCAGGCCCCTCTATAGACCAGCACTCTGCGTGACCTCTCCAAGATGGGTCCTCCCCTGGGATCTCCTCGGTTGTCCAGCTTCGTCACACAGAACCGACAGCTCAGGACCATTCCTTGGCCGCGGTGGTAGGCCCCAGACAAGCCTCTGGACCCACCCCTTGTATCGTTGGCCTCCTGACGGACGACCACGAGGTAGCTCCTTAACGCATATTTGCCAGGAGGGCCAGCAGGTGGCTGTAAAATGAACCCTAGAACATGGCGTCTGTCCTATAAATACCCTCTTCCCAGAATGCAACTCGGAGGACCACCTCCACTGAGCTTGCCTCCGAAACAGAGGAGCATCCATACACTTCGACACGTTGCTTTTCCAACACTGACCACTGGTAACAGCGACACCCACTGATCAGCACGGAAACACCAGCCAAGCTGGAACAGAGGCAAACTTTTACCTTCCCAACGCCCAAATTACTAAATTTACCTAACATGTGGTAGATTGTAAATCTACCAGCGCTACATATATATATCTAAATCTCTTGTATATTTATCTTGTTCTGTGTGTGTGTGTGTACACACACACACACACACACACCTACATATCTACACTTGTCGGCTACTTTTTTCTGTACTGCTTTTCATTTGAAAAAATAATAATAATCTCAGCAACACAATTCATTAATGCATCTAGATGTATTGAAGACGACTCGCAGTGCACTGCCCCCAGCACATCGAATCGCATCTCCCCAGCACATGGAATCGCATTGCCTCCAGCACATTGCATCGCACTGCCCCCAGCAGATTGAATCGCACCGTCCCAGCACATTGAATCACATCTCCCCCAGCAGATTGAATTGCATCGCCCCCAGCACAATGCATCACCCCCAGCACATCTAATCGCATCACCCAAAGCACATTACATCACCCCAACACATCGAATCGCATCAACACATTGAATCGCATCGCCCCCAGCACATTGCATCGAATCACATTGCCCCCAGCACATCGAATCGCATCGCCCAAAGCACATTTCATCACCCCCAACACATCGAATCTCATCAGCACATTAAATCGCATCGCCCCAGCACATCGAAACACATCTCCCCCAGCACATCGAATCGGCCAAAGCACATTGCATCACCCACAATACATCGAATCGCCCCCAGCACATCGAATCGCATCTCCCAAAGCACATTGCATCACCCCCAACAAATCGAATTGCATCAGCACATCGAATCGCATCAGCACATCGAATCACATCGCCCCCAGCACATCGAATCGCATCGCACCCACCACATCGCATCAGCACAGTGGGTTGGGATGGGATGAGGTGGGGTGTGGTATCGATCTATATCTATATCTATCTACACCTACACACACACACACATACACAAAAAAAATTCTAAAAAACAAAAGATAGCAAGAGTAGTAAAATACTCTATTCATTTTATTAAACATTTGAACAAAAATAAATCAATAATATACAAAAAAAATAAAAATGTATTTTATAAATTAGTATATATAAAGCATAATATGAGAGAGAGAGAATAGCGAACAAGAGAAGAGCGAGTGAGAAAGGAGCAAGCGAGAGAGAGAGATATAGAAAGACAAGAGCGAGCGAGTGAAGAACAAGAGAGAGAGAGAAAGAAATAGAGAAGAGTGAGCGAGTAAAGAGCGAGCGAGTGAAATAGAAAGAGGAGAGAAAGAAATGGAGAAGAGCGAGCTAGTGAAAAGTGAGCGAGCAAGAGAAGAGCAAGCGAGGAGAGAGGGCAGAAATAGAAAAAGAGAAGAGTGAGCAAGTGAAGAGCAAGAGAGAGAGCGAGAAATAGAGAAGAGTGAGCAAGTGAAGACCGAGAGAGAGAAGGAGAAATAGGAGAGAGAGAGAGAGAGAGAAAAATAGAGAAGAGCAAGCTAGTGAAGAGCAAGAGAGAGAGAGAGAGAAATAGAGAAGAGTGAGCTAGTGAAGAGCGAGTGAGAGAAAGAGAAATAGAAGAGAGAGAAATAAAGAGCAAGCAAGAGAAGAGCAAGCGAGAGAAGAACGAGAGAGAAATACAGAAGAGTGAGTTAGTGAAGAGCAAGCATGAGAAGAGAGAGAGAGGCAGAAATAGAAAAAGAGAAAAGTGAGCGAGTGAAGAGCAAGAGAGAGAGAGAAATAGAGAAGAGTGAGCGAGTGAGGAGCGAGTGAAATACAAAGAGAAGAGCGAGAGAAGAGAGAGAGAGAAAAATGGAGAAGAGTAAACTAGTGAAGAGCAAGCGAGGAGAGAGAGAGAGGCAGAAATAGAAAAGAGAAAAGTGAGCAAGTGAAGAGCAAGTGAGAGAGAGAGAAAGAAGAAATAAAGAAGAGTGAGCTAGTGAAGAGCGAGAGAAGAGCAAACGAGAGCGAGAGAGAGGAGAGAGAGAGGAAGAAATAGAAAAAGAGAAGAGTGAGCGAGTGAAGAGCAAGAGAGAGAGGGAGAGAACTAGATAAAGAGAAGAGTGAGAGAGAGTGTGTGAGAGAGAGAGAAATAGAGAAGAGCGAGCGAGTGAAGAGCGAGCGAGAGAAGAGCGAGAGAGAGAGAGGCAGGAATAGAAAAAGAGACGAGTGAGCAAGTGAAGAGTGAGCAAGTGAAGAGCGAGCGAGAGAAGAGCAAGCAAACTAGAGAAGATTGAGCGTAAGTAGAGAGAGAGAGAGAGAGAAAAAGAGTGAGCGAGTGAAGAGCGAGAGAAAGAAAGGGAGATAAAGAGAGCCATATCTTAGGATGAGTATAACGGATAAGGAGGTGGAGAATTAGGATAGATGATGAGAAGGATCATAAAAGGTGGCTGTTCTGGAATAATGATGCGGAGGATAAATAGGATAGAGGAAGGACCAGATGTAGGATGATGGTGGAGTATAGAGAATAGGGTGGAGTAGTATAGTGGACGAGGATGAAAGAGGATAAGGAGGAGGAGGAGGACAGAGCAAGATAGTGGATGAGATGGTGGATAAACTTTGAAGGTGAAGGAAAATGGAGGAGGTTAGCGTATGTACGATAAAGGTGGAGAACGATGAAAGATAGTGGCTGAAGGAGGAGGGAGAGGACGAAAATGAAAGATGAAGGATAGAGAATGTGTTGGTGCATAAAGGTTAAATTCGGTGGAAGATAGTGGATAATAGAGGTAGAGGAATACAGTGAATAATAGAGGTAGAGGAATACGGTGGAGAATAGAGGTAGAGGAATACAGTGGAGGATGAGGTAGAGGAATACAGTGGAGAATAGAGATAGAGGAATACAGTGGAGAATAGAGGTAGAGTAATACAGGACATCCACATGTGTTCTGGCAATAAAGGGCTTTGCTCCCTTTTTAAAAATGGCGCTGTGATCCGCCTCAAATCGTGTCATTTCCTGCCTGCAAATAACACGTTTTTTCAGCACAGTCATGCCCACAGACTCATGGGAAATTATGACACTCATTTCCCATGAGGCAATGCAAGTAAGGAAGAGAGGTAGATCACCGCGGAATAGGAAGAAGGAGGAATGGGAAGTCTGCCTAGCAACAGGGTTTTCCAGGCAAGTGAAATTTTTTTTTTAAATAAATGTTTATTAGAACATTAAAAGGAAGATAATAAGGTGAAATTTATTATCAGTGAAATTTAAATCTTTAAATCTGTGAAATTTAAATCAGTGAGCCAATCACACAAGCAGGGAATGACATTTCTCGGGGGGGGGGGGGGGCTTCTGTGTACAGCCAAAGGTGATTTAAAGAGTCATTGTAATCATTTGATTTTTCTTTTGTTTGTTCACTTTGCTGCATTAAAATAAAAAAAAAAATACATTTACGTTCCGACCGATTCGAAAATTTATCGATTTAAACATTTTGAATAGAAAAAAATGGTTAAATTAGAAGAAAACTCAAAAATTCAGAATGCAAATTCTGAATATGAATTCCGTATTCGGCCTTATCCATTTGGTAAATCTATGTTTTCGTCACCACCTCTGCTGCTTCTTCATCAATACCCCACAAGTCATTAGGGGACAGCTCTAAACAGGGGGATGCAAAGCTCTGCTCCATGATGGTCACCTCTACACATAGAGGTCTATTTCAAAAACATTTCTTGCACAAATGTCTCAAGCATGCCCACAACCATAAAAATAAAAAAAATCCACATAGCCATATTATGGTATTTTCCGGATTGATGTCTCTTTTGTGCTGGAGACTGCGCTGGACTGACTGGATCAGACACTTGTCATGTCTGGATGGTTGTGTGGGCAAGTAGGAAGAAATACCTTCAGCGGGTTGTGCCCAGTATTGGAAAATGACGATGGACCCCTTTGGGGTTTGGGCTGCTGCCTTTAGGTACGGCCTTATGGTCGTTTCCACGTGTAGACTTGGAAACGTAGGAAGGACAGAGTGACCGGTGTCCAAAGAAATGCAAACTTAAAGGTAGGTTAAGAGGTGTTTATTGAAAGTATTGGTAAGTACATCAAGTCAATGCACTTTGGAGTAAAGGTCTCCCCCTTCTTCAGGGCTATCAAGCAAACATGAAAAAATGCAAAGAAAACAAATATATTAAATCAAGTCTCTTATACCCAGATTTTGTATATGTGTGCACAAAAATGTGCAGAAAACAAATATATAAAATTGGGTATTTTTCCATGTTCGATCGAAAGTCCTGAAGAAGGCCAGAGCCCTTTACCCCAAAAATGTGTTGGCTTCATGTACTTACCAATACTTTCAAGAAACATCTTTTAACCTACCTTCCAGTTTGCATTCCTTGGACACCAAGCACTCCTTCCTTCCTACTTTTCCAAGTTTTCCTGATTGAGGAATTTGAGGAAATACAGCATTGTGGCTATTAGATGGAGCTGACGATCATAGAGAATAATATTATATTAGAAAAATTAGAGGGATTCATTGTCATAGTCAGAGTCAAAAATGATCCCATAGACAGAGTGCAAAATACATTATGGTAAGTCAGTAGTGGGGAGGCCAAAAGCAGGAAAGCCACAGGCAGTACTAGTGACTAGTCCTTAGTCCTCAACTGGCCTGTTTTGGGGCACAACTTCCACAGTACAGGTCCTCTTTTAGCATACAGTAAAGATTTATCAATGGGTTGCTTAGCTAAGAAAAAAGAGTGTTCATTTAGCACAGTAAATAAGGTGACATTGTAATTAAATCTAATGCAAGCATTAGAAGGGATTTCCCTTTGGGAGTATCTCACCAAATATGACATTTTTGTTGCAGGTGATGCCTAAAATCTGACATGTATCTTAGTGCAGACTTCTGGGAAAATCAGTGAGCCAATCACACAAGCAGGGAATGACATTTCTGGGGGGGGGGGGGGCTTCTGTGTACAGAACACTTGCAGGTAGCCATATTGCATTGCATTTTACAGAAAAACACAGAGCTGCAGATTGAAAAAGGAAAGGTATTTTTTAATAACATTCAATTATAATTTGACTTGTGTCGTGATAGGTATATGCTATATTTTTTTTTCATTTGTTATTTTTTTCCCCCATGAAAGTGGAGTTAACTTTTAAAGGTTTAGAAGAAATCAGACATGTGTCAGATAGGTTATTCCTTATTTACTTACCAATATATAATGTCAGGTTTTCTCATTATCTTCTCTCTCATCTCATCACGTTACTCCTTTGTGGCTATAGTAAGCTGTATTCAAGGATTCTATAATGGCACTGAGGAGGAGAGGAGGAAAGAAAGAATGAAAGAAAGAAAGAAAGAAAGAAAGAAAGAAAGAAAGAAAGAAAGAAAGAAAGAAAGAAAGAAAGAAAGAAAGAAAGAAAGAAAGAAAGAAAGAAAGTAAGAAAGAAGTGATACCCAGGGGGGAGAAATAAAGAGTGAAAGCAAAGAAGAACGAGGGATGGAGAAAGCAAGACTAAACGCAAAACTGCAGGAATTTATTTTAGAATGAAAAAAAAAAAGAAAAGGAGAGAAGGAGAGAGAGAGAGAGAGAGAGAGAGAGAGAGAGAGAGAGAGACAGAGAGAGAGAGAGAGAATATAAATTTGAAAATGAAATAATAATTAAAAAAAAAGAAGAAAAATAAATAATAAGATAGATAGATAGATAGATAGATAGATAGATAGATAGATAGATAGATAGATAGATAGATAGATAGATAGATATATAGATAGATAGATAGATAGATAGATAGATAGATAGATAGATGTAGATTACCACTACTTGTCGGTAGCACTACATTTTCACAGACTGAGACCTGCCATGAAATGCCAAGAAGGAAAGGAAGGAAAAAAGAAAAAGAAAGAAAGAAAGAAAGAAAGAAAGAAAGAAAGAAAGAAAGAAAGAAAGAAAGAAAGAAAGAAAGAAAGAAAGAAAGAAAGAAAGAAAGAAAGAAAGAAAGAAAGAAAGAAAGAAAGAAAGAAAGAAAGAAAGAAAGAAAGAAAGAAAGAAAGAAAGAAAGAAAGAAGGATTAGATAAAAGTGAGAGGGGAGAGAGGAATAGAGAGTGGGAGGTAAGAAGACTGATGGATGAAGGACAGTCTGATGGATGAAGAGTTAAAAGATAGGAATGAGTGTATAAGAACAATCATGTAAATGACATGGCTAAAACAAGAAAGATAGAGAGATTAGGAAAGAGAGATTGAGAAATACAGAAAAGAGAGAAATTAAGAGTGAAAGGAAACAACGAGGGATGGAGAAAGCAAGACTAAAGGCAAAACTGTAGGAATATTTTTTTTAGAATGAAAGAAAAAGAATGAGAGAGAAGGAGAGAAAGCGAGGGGGGGCAAGAGAGAGAGAGAGAGAGAGAGAGAGAGAGAGAGAGAGAGAGAAGAGAGAGAGAAGGGGGAGAGAGAGAATATAAATTAGAAAATGAAATAATAATTAAAAAAATAAGAAGAAAAATAAATAAATAGACTGAGACTTGCCATGGAATGCCAAGAAAGAAAGGAAGGAAAGAAGGAAGGGAGGAAGGAAGGAAGAAAGAAAGAAAGAAAGAAAGAAAGAAAGAAAGAAAGAAAGAAAGAAAGAAAGAAAGAAAGAAAGAAAGAAAGAAAGAAAGAAGGAAGGATTAGATAAAAGTGATACCCAGGGGAGAGAGGAATAGAGAGTGGGAGGTGGGAAGAACAATGGATGAAGGGCACAACAATAAGAGTTAAAAGGTAGGAATGAGTATATAAGAACAATCATGTAAAATAAATGACTAAAACAACAAAGACAGCGAGATTAGAAAAGAGAGATTGAGAAATACAGAAAAGAGGAAAAAAGAGTGAAAGGAAAGAAGAACAAGGGATACAGAGAGCAAGACTAAAAACAAAACTGTAGGATTTTTTTTAGAATGAGAGAAAAGTGGAGAGAAGGAGAGAGAGAGAATATAAATTAAAAAAATTAAAAAATAATTTAAAAAAATATTAGGAAAAAAAAGATAAATATTAAGATAGATTGATGGGGAAACAGACCAACTGATGTATAATGTAGATTGCCTTACCACTACTTGTCAGTAGAGCTACGTTTTCACAGACTGAGACTTGCCATGCACTGATTATGTGTTCCTGGGAGCCTTATATATACCTTTGAGAATTCTCTATGGAATTGTTAAGTGGTCTCCAGAAAATAGTGTGTCAGTGAAAACATTAATGTTTTTTACCTCCTCTTAGCTCTCTGGTGTGTGATCTCTAACTACCTTTATGTTGGCCATCTCAGAAATAAAAAAAATGGTGAAGGAAATATAGAAAATGAAACCTGAATATTAATAATAATAATAATAATAATAATAATAACAACAGCAAAAACATGACAATTTTGCATTTAAATTAGAATGTAGAGACTAATAGCAATACAGTAAGTATCTCTAATTGTCTCAGTAATTAATTCTAGATCTAGGCAGTCCTAAAAGCAGGAAAAGTAAATAAAGCTTGGTCTTAAAGTATATATTTTTATAACCTAACCCTGTTTTAAAAGTCTCCACAATTTTATCCCTAACCCGTCTGTTGTATTCCTTGGCCTTCATGATGCTATTTGTTCACTAAGCTCCTCTAACAAACTTCTGAGGGCTTCAAAGAACAGCTGTATTTATACTTAGATTAAATTACACACAGGTGGACTCTATCTACTAATTAGGTGACTTCTGAAGGCAATTGGTTCCACTAGATTTCAGTTAGGGGTTTCAGAGTAAAGGGGGATGAATACAAATGCATGCCACACTTTTCAGATATTTATTTGTAAAAAAATGTGAAAACCATTTATCATTTTCCTTCCACTCCACAATTATGTGCCACTTTGTGTTGGTCTATCACATAAAATCCCAATAATTTAAGTTTTTAGTTGTAACATGACAAAATGTGTAAAATTTCAAGGGGTATGAATACATTTTCTCAAGGCACTGTATATATTTGAAAGTTGATTTTACCTGATGTACGGACAGTCTCCTATTTCTTGTGGCCCTAAAATGCCAGAACAGTACACAAATCCCCCAAATTAAAAATCCATGTACAAATCCAAGAACTTACTTTTTGTGGAAATCATGATGTCAATGCTGGACTGTTCCCTTCCTGTTATTAAAGCGGTAGTAAACTGCAAAAAAAGAAAACAAAAAAATCTTCTCCCTGCAAGTTAAGACTTACCTGAAAACAAAGCCCTCCAGTGGAGAGAGATGTAAAGGCTCACCCAGGGGTTTCATCTTCACCCAATCTTCTTTCCAGGTTCGCTGGCTGTGGCTGTTTGACTGGCCAAGCCGTGAAGACATCATGGCCGCAGCATGGCTATCTCTATGGACGGCATGCCATCCATTAAGTGCAGTGCACATATGCCGGTGACATCACCGGTGCTGCTAAAGTAAATATCTCCTAAACAGTGCATGTTTAGCAGATACCTACTGTACCTACAGGTAAGCCTTATTATAGGCTTAACTGTGGGTATAAATCATCACAAGGGCTTTACTACCACTTTAAGCATGTGCTGTGTGGGAGGGGCAGAAAGAAAACCTTATGTCACCACAGCTCCATTGACATCACCACAGCTCAATTCATATCACTACAGCTTTTTTCAAGAGCTTCAAGCCAGGGAAGATGTACAGCAAGAACAGCTGGGTGTGAGAAGTGGGTCATCAACAGCAGTTCAGTTTAGGATGAGTGATGCTTTGTAATTGTAGGTCGTTCAGCCCAAAAGTTGGGAGAGTTCTAAAAAAATCTGAGATGGCTATTATAATGGATTACAATATGCAATACAAAAAAATGATAATAATAATTTTAAAAAATAGCTAGAATAGACAAATATTTGAATTCTGTAACACCTGCCAGACCTACATTTGTCTATAAGTGGGTACCAACATTAAAGGCAGATTAGTAAAAAAAAATGAGAGGAAAGGGGGACATTTAGGGCTAAAAGATTATATTATTAGAAATTGTATATTTATATTATTAGAAATGGTATATTTATATTATAATGATATTGTGTCATACTGAGGAAGTAGTGTATGTACTGCAGTGGCCTTTTGGACCTCAGTACATAGGACGCAGCAAAATACACTAGCTAAAAGAATAAGAGAGCACATTTATAACATCACAATGGGTTTTAAAAAGGACAATATCATTAAACATTTGTTGTGTCACAACAAAGATCCAAAAGAACTGTAGTTTTGGGGATAGAAAAATACAAGAAACAATGGTGTGGGAATAATAAAATAAAAGGAGTAAAAAAGAATCCAAATAGATTCATGATTCAAAAACACTGGCGCCAAAAAAACTCAACATACAGTTTGACGTTCATTTCTTTTTTTTATACAAACATTTTTATTGAGACTTTACAAGCATAACAGTGAACATCAGTATTCAAGAAGTAATTTGCATATACAAATAAAAGTTTAGGATTTAGTCAAGGCACAATGATTTGTATATATAGTCAATAGGGACTATATAATAAGCAGACAATCAGTCCAGAGGTATAAGTATCCAGCTGACTATACAGTCAGAGTTTTCTACAGTCCAATTTATGGATTTAGAGAGGGTAACTGTGCTTAATATTGTAACAGCTCTGTTTCCTGGAACCTACACTATAATATTAACATTAACTAGAAATACTCTGAATAGTTTTCCTATAGAAAAAAACAAACTACTGTATATACTCGAGTATAAATCGACCCGAATATAAGCCGAGGCACCTAATTTTACCACGAAAAACTGGGAAAACTTATTGACTCGAGTATAAGCCTAGGGTGAGAAATGCGCAGCTACTGTAAGTGGAAAAGAGGGTCAACAATGCCCATTTGCAGCCTCACTGTGCCCATTTGCATGCCTCACTGTGCCCATTTGTATCCATAGGTCCCCCAAACTTCAAACTCGGTAGTTAAGGGTTCCTAGATGCCCCCTAGCGGCAGCCAAAATTTGGGGTCTCCGGACCGCAAGGGTCCCGAAATGACATTGCTGCAGATGGACACAGTTGACCGACTTTGGGGCCACGTATCTCGGGGCCACTTGGTGCTAGGAACCCAGTGGAACTAGCACTACAACATATCCAAATTTGGGGTTCCTAACCCCAAGTGGCACCGAGATACGAAGCCCCAAATTTAGTTCGGAAAATGTCAAGCACTTTTCTGCAGCAGAAAATGACATTTTCTGAAACGACTTTGGGGCCCCATATCTCGGGGCCACCTGATGCTAGGAATCCCAGCTTTGGATATGTTGAGATACGGGGCCCCAAAGTCGGTTCAGAAAATGTAATTCTTTGCACCAGAAAAGTGCTTGACTTGAGTATAAGCGGGGGCACTTTCAGCACAAAAAAATGTGCTGAAAAACTTGGCTTATACTCGAGTATATACGATATGATAGAAAAAAAGAAATGTAAAAAGTAAGCAAAGTAGAGATGTGCAATTGACTGTGCAAATTCTACATCTGGTGCCATGTGGGATGTTATTAAGCGATATCTAATTGAGTCCTTTGTAAATACCATAAGATTCCCAGCTTGCCCATTTGCGGTCGAAGATATGCATTGTATCATGAATGTTATGGTGTATACCAGGGGTCTCAAACTGGTGGCCCTCCAGCTGTTGCGAAACTACAAGTTCCATGAGGCATTGCAAGGCACAAACATGACTCCTACAGGCAGAGGCATGATGGGACTTGTAGTTTCACAACAGCTGGAGGGCCACCAGTTTGAGACCCCTGGTGTATACGTTCCATTAATCTTATGGTTTCCATTCTCGGGAGCACCTGGAACCAGGGCACAGTGGGGGAGTGCCAGTTTAAAGCAACAGCCCAAACAAAAAAGCACAAAAAATTGTATGTGCCAGTTTTTGGGTTGGGGATGGGACCTCTGGGAGTGGTGCAAACAGCAGGCACATTGTCATGGTCAGTGTGATAATAGAACCTGTGATCTGGGTTACCCTTGAAGCTGCCTTACGCCAGATTAGCTGGAGGCCGGGGCAGCTCCAAAATATATGTAGGCATGTACCCTCCATTTGACATCCTCTAAAGGAGTTTTCCGAGACACTTGGGCAAAACAATTGTACCTTATTGGGGGCCAGGTACCATCTAGTGTGTAGTTTCACCATAGTCTCTTTAATGGACATGGAGTGTGTACATTTATGCATGTTCAAAATCATATCCGACCATTCCGCTGTGGTGAACTCTTGCCATATATCCGTTTCTCACCTGACCATAGCTGTAGATTTTTCAGGTAGGTTCATTCCATTGAGAAAATTGTATATCCTTGAAATGATCCCCCTGACCCCAGAGGAATTATAGCAAATGGATTCAAACTTTGTGAATCTTGGAGTATAATGATTTGTAAAAATGCCTGACCTGGAGATATTTAAAAAATTCTATCCTCGGAATGTCAAATTGTTGTTGTAGATAGGAGTAGGAGCAAAATTGTGAACTTTGTGTTAGTGAATTTAAAGTAGTAAGGCTGTTCGACTCCCACCACAGGAAGTCCTTAGGTGACCCAAAAGCTAAAGGGAACCTTCTGTCTCGCAGAAATGAGGATAGGAGAGGTCTAAGGAAATATAGTTTCAATATTTGGTGATATAGTGACCATAGATGTTGTGTTTTGGGAAACAATGCTGTTCAACGTGCCAGTCTCTCTAGGTCGGACCATGGTATGCCATAAGAGGCCTGGCAAGTAGAACGGGCGAATGGATACATTCTCAAATTGAAGCCAGGGGATCTGGTTCAGTGAGATATGCCATTGGGCCGTTTGAGCTAGTCTAGCGGCCATGTAGTAATGCCATAAATTAGGTAGACCAAGACTTCCTTGAGAGAGGGGTCTATGTGTCAACAGTTTACCAAATCTAGGTTTCTTTCCTTTCCAGATAAATGTATTAATTTCCCTTAATTAATTTCAATCTGCAGCCACTGTAATTTTTTGAGAACGCATTGCAATATGGCTACCTGGAGTTGTTCTGTACACAGAGTGTGTACTGACCACTCCCCAGAAACTTTCATTTTCTGCTTGTGTGATTGGTTCACCAATTTTCCCAGAAGATACAAGTCAGATTTCAGGCATCCCCTGCAACAAAAATGTCATTTTTGGAAAGATACTTTCAATAGGAGCACATCTAAAGGGATGCAGGCCCAGCAGATTTCCTCATGAAAACTCTGCAGCTGCACACCTGACAGTTAATTATGAAACCACTCCCATTAGACCCACAGTATAGACAGAGGCACAGACATCCCCCCCACACCCCACCCCCATGACTGTGATACTTTTGTAGGGGTGTCTTAGCTTTAGGTCTGAGTTTTTCTGATCCCATTGTTTTATACCTATGCTTCCTGCTCTGTGCTATGTGGAAATGTACATATATTGTGCAACAAATAGTTTTCTCCACCATCTTGGATATTTGTGTGCATTTGGTGTACGCTTTCTGCCATTTGTTCTAACGTTGGATTTTGTACTTTTTCTTATGATAACAATAAAAACTATTGGAAAAGTATGATTCTTACTGAGGACATATAAATGAAAGCATCAAGTCCACCTCATTTTTAATAATTATCTTTGGAGGATGAAGATTTTCAGGTTCTCGGTGGCAAGAGGTCATCTGCCAAACATCAAGAATGGTGACTGGTAGCTTAGAGAACATAGCCCTCATTGATGTGTCTAGCTGCAATGATAACCAGTCACTTCCATGGGGAAACCGGTAGCCAGTGTTGGCTGATTTGAAGATGATCTTTGTTTCAGGGCTGCGCTCTAACAGCTGAGCTACCGCTTCTCGAATGTGATATAGCCGTCGGATATACAGTCCAACAGGGTAAGTAATGAAGTGACTCCAGCATGTTATTACAATGGTCATCCCTTTCCGGATCCCCAAGTCATTCAACTCTGAAGCAATGTAGTGTAGGTCATGTACTCCGGTACGTCCCATGCGTAAAGGTTTCTGGTGGGCTCTCCACTGCACCAAATAATTGAGTTCTGCATCTGTGGCTAGAAGTGGACCTGTCCTTTGAGGCACATGAAGACTGATCACCTTCAGAGCTAAGATTTTGGAAATAAAATGCAAGACAACATTAACAAATTATTTGAAGTTAAAATAATGTTTAAAGTGCATCTCTAGGCTTTTTCTAGATAAAATCTCTCTAACAGGCACACAACTGAAATAAAAAGACTTTATGTGTAGTGTGGGAGAAGGCTGGAACTTGTGTTACATTTTCATTGCTGTATGTGTCCCTATTGGAGATTTGCCCTTACTTCCTTCCACAGTGAGAAATGTGTTACTAGGACAGGAAGCAAGCGGAAATCTACTCAACGAGACACAATGAGCAAGAAAACCTGACACAGATTCTACTTATTCTCTGTTATGATACATACTTGGTATGAAATCTACAAGGTATTCCCACCACTGTCGCAATGTAGAGTCGCCAAACATGTAGACAATCTTCCCAGCAAGGCATTTTGCTGCTTCAGTATGATTATCAAACTGTTTATTGGAGCAGACCAGAGACTGCCAGACATCTTGGTAATAAAATCCTGAGGGGTTTGGGTTCTTTAGTCCAGGAATACATGCAACTTTTGTACCTAGAGAAGAATAATAACAATTACTATTCTCATTGATGCCATCAACATCAAAAATGTATATTTTTTTTACTGAATGTGGCTAAAGCCTAATGCCCCGTACACACGGTTGGATTTTCCGATGGAAAATGTCCGATCGGAGCGTGTTGTCGGAAATTCCGACCGTGTGTGGGCTCCATCGGACATTTTCCCTCGGATTTTCCGACACACAAAGTTGGACAGCAGGAGATAAAATTTTCCGACAACAAAATCCGATCGCGTCAATTCCGACCGTGTGTGGCCTGTTCCGACGCACAAAGTGCCACGCATGCTCAGAAGAAATTCCGAGACGGGACAGCTCATTCTGGTAAACTTAGCGTTCGCAATGGATACAGCACTTTCGTCACGCTGCAATGTTAAAAATGGTTTAATACAGCGCACTCTCTTCTTCTTTATAATGTGGCAAGAATTAAGTAGTTTTGCTGCTCATATTCACACACACTTCTCACAAAGTTTTATTTGTGTTTTTTTAGTGGGATTCCCTGAATATATTATTATTAGTTGTCACATCTGAAAGTTTTATATTATTTTTTTTTTTTTTTTGGATTTTCAGCCTTTTTTTTTCTTTAATGTTTGGATTTTTTCCAAGGCTGATCTTTGTCCAATGTTATTTTTATTTTTACTCCAGAATATTTTTGTGTGTGTTTTGTGTGTCAAGTTACCCCGACACCATTGATATCTTTTATTATTTAATCTCCAGGAGATTGTTTGGTGTTGGTGTCCCTTGTTCATTTCACATTGTATATTTGAAATGTACCTGAATCCTCACAAACAAACTGTCCTTTTTGAAGTAAAACACATAGGAGAGTATAATTCAAAACAAAAATCCTTTATTAAGGGATCAGAACCAAACAAAGAGGGAGGCAACACTGGATCAACATGAGAAATTAGCGAAGCCTGGGACCCCCACGGCAGACATCAATTTTTCAACATCAAAATTGGTGGCCTGAGGAGTCCATATGTAAGGGAGGGCAATCTGGTCCAGAATTCGCAGAGATTCGGATAGCAGCAGATGACATCTGTGTCCCCAGGCTGTGGTACCACAAGAGGCTGCATCTTTTGGCCGACCAGACTGAACCCAGGGCAATCACTGTTTGGTCTTCCTTCCACCCTTCCTTCCGGGCTGTGGCTGTGCAGTTGGAGATGTGGCAGGAGGAGGAGTAGGACCTGGAGGAGGAGGAGGACTGGGAGGACCTGCAGGAGGGGGAGGAGGACCATCACAAAGGTGTGTCTGAGGTGTCATTTGGCCCCTCATACCTTTCTCCAGAGCCTCCAATATGAGGGCCTCACACATGACTTGTTGGCCCTCCTCCATCCTCTGCATTGTATATGCAATGAGAGCAGCAATGTTCTCCTCCATGGTGTGGGGTGCTCCCAGGACCTCTGTAGCCCTCCAAAAGAATCCTATAGCAGCCTCCTCTAGGGCACTCCTCCTACTGCCACTTTCTCTTTTCAGGGGGGGTGGAGGGACCTGCAGATCAGCCAGCCGGCTCGGCCCGGCCACCTCCTGGCTGAGACTTCCCTGTGTATGAAAAAGGGACATGCTTGTAATGTTTTGCATCATCAATCACAATCCTAAATTAGTACTCCCAACTAACATCTAGTTAACATCATTGATTGGACAAGCAGAAATATTTAGAGGAATGCTATACCTGGCTCAATCTGGGCTCCTCCATGTGTTGCCTGGAAGGCCCAGGTTGGGCGTCAGAAGCGTGGAAGGAAGACTGGAGAGGGATGGCCTGGGTTCAGTCTGGCTTGCCAGAAAGTGCAGCCTGTCGTAGTACAACATCCTGGGGACATAGATGTCATCTGTTGCTCCGGATCTCTGTGAATCCAGGACTTTCTTGCGCTCCCTTAGATATGTGCTCCTCAGGCAACCAATTAATATCTTTAAATAGGTGATGTCTGCCGTGGGGATCACCTGCTTCACAATTTCACACAATTGCTCCAGTGCTGCCTTCCTCTTTGCTTGGTTCTTGAAATGGGGGTGTTTAATCTCCCACAGACAGGGCAGCTCCCTTAGCATCTCTAGGAATACTGACATGAAGTCATTATCTTTGAGTAGCATATCCATGTTCACTGCAAGACACAACACAAGAGAAAGCCTAATGTCAGACAAAACTCTCCTAATCTTGTTACAATATAGGCCTCAATCTAGAAGCAGTATAGGCACAAGTTTGTCTCTTACCTTCGTTCTTACGATCGGCGTGTCCAATGCTCCTTCCTCCGCTCACAGATCGTACGTAATACGCACGCGTGTTACGCTTTATACACACTGCGCATGCGTGTAACTCCGCCCGCCCCTAACGTTCTTTCTAGTCTATTCCCCGCCCCTTTTCGTTCGGCGCAGTGGGTGAAGAGCATGATGGCGGAGTTAGAGCAGGTGTGTGCTAATTATAGCAATGAGGAGGAGGAGGAGGAAAGCCCGGATCCGGACACGTCCCGATCCAGAAGCAGACGTTTTAAGGCCACAAATATGTCCTTTGGGGAGATGTTGGAGATGGTCGACATCATGAGGAAGTCCGACTATGACGGGAAGTATGGGCCTTACCCCAACCCCAACATCAGAAAGGCCAAGATCATGGCCAAAGTGATCAAAAGCCTTCACAGGAATTCCGGGGTACGAAGATCGAAAGATCAGCTCAGGAAGCGGTGGTCGGACCTGAAGTTAAGAGAGCCAGAGCAGTACCAAAAGATCCGGAGAGTGCTGCAAAAAAGTAAGTAGTTGTGCTGTGTTCCTATTCTTTCTGTCTTTATTGCGTTCGTGCTGCTACATATGCTTTTATTAATTGTAACGTTTAAAAGGGCAACTTTAATGTTCATGGGCCCATTATTCGTTCGTATCAAACATTTTTCTTTCAGCCTCTAGAACACCATTGTTTAGGCCATATGCATTTTCCCACATTTTTTTTGGGCCTACTTGGATGCCAAATATTTGTTTGTGTAGATGGGTTTGTTACTAGAATGAAATGCCAACTAGATTGTGTGTAAGGAGAGGACACTGAGCAGCTGTTTTCACATCTGGACACTGGAGCACTAGTGTGGGACCCCAGAACACCATTTTTATTAGGGGGGGCACACAGGTGCTCCAGTGTATACTATAGGGGGGGCTACATCTGTGAAGCTTGTACTAAACAGGTAAAGTATTGCAGCTTGACAAAGGGCAATAAAAAATATACATCTTGGAACTCTGCTAAAATAGACAATTGTACCCCACTTCCAAGCAATGTTTCCTATTTCTAGTTCTGCCATCAAATATCTGTGCTAATTAGACCATTTTTGTTTTACATAGGGGAGAAAAGACTCGGAGGACACCCCTCATCCGAGGAGACCAGAGACCCCCCACCTCTGGAAGAAGGTGAAATACCCCAAACCCAAGCTGAGCAGGAGGAAGAAGAAGATGTGGTGGAGATTGGCACCACAACAGGTGAGTGTCTGCGACCACAGGCTCAGGTAAAAGAGATGGATGGTGACAGATTTTTGAGACCTGTTTTTTTTTTCTTTCTCTCTTTTTAGGTGATCGTGATGTGAGGGATAGAGAACGTTTCACATCAGAAAGTGCCCAGATCCTAATCGGGGAGATCATGGGGTGTAATGCCGAACTGCAAAACATCCAGCAAAAAATCCATGATGTTATTAAAAAAAATAATAACATCATTGATGTTTTGGGGCGAATTTAAAACCCCACAAAATCACTTTTTGGATTGTGGTCCAATTTTTTAAATTTTTTTGCAATGTTTTGAAAAGCCAAATTTGGAGGATGCACACAGTGTGCCAACATGTGCTATCTGCCATCACGGGAGATCAATGGACGCGTTTTGGGGGTGCAACCCCTTCCTCAATTATAAAGTCGCGTTGAGGAAGGGCTTGCTCCCCCAAAACACGTCCCTTGATCCCCCCTGATGGCAGATAGCACATGTTGACATTCGTAAATTGGTGTGCATCTTCCAAATTTGGCTTTTCCAGGGGTGATTTCCCCCCATCTGAACGCTATATCAAACCCAGTTCCTAAATACTGATGTCTGATATAGCCTTCAGGTTTTACCATATGTGAACTTTGTAAGTTCAAGTTTTTTGGCTTTCTTGTTGGTTTTACACAGGCCTGTTTTATCTGAAATGGACATTTCGAATTTTGCTAATGCTACTGGAAAAATTGTTATACAACAAACATGTTGGTTTGTTTTAAAAACCTTTGGTAAATGCACATGTGATTGTGCAGGTATAAAAAAGTGGCTTACTCAAGAATGTGTGGATTATTGTCTCAACACTACAATACAACACTTTTCGGGTGATGTAATAGCTGTTTTATGCAAAAATGGGGGTTATTTCCTAAGGGCAAATCCTCTTTGCACTACAAGTGCAGTTTCAGTGCAGTTGCAAGTGCACTTGTAGTGAAATGTGTTTTTGCATTTAGGAAATACCAGCCAACAGTGCTTTGTATAAGGTTACCCAATCACGACATTTTCTGCACTCAAAACATTTATGTCAGGGTCAGCTAAAACAAACACAAGCAGTAAATGTCCACAAAGAATTTTTTTTTTTTTATTATAAAAAGGCTTCACATATTGTCTGGCATATTGATAGCCCCCTACCCGCAAAGAACTCCAGGTAGCGTAACCGGACATCACAGGCACTCAGGGAGGGCAAGCCAGGACGGCCACTTTCAAGCGCCGTCAGTGTGGTTTGATGTAGGATTCCGGCCTCAGGCCCAACTGAGCCAGCATAGTTGGCCGAATGTTTCCGTAAAAAGTTATGGAGAACACACCACGCAAGTATTATATGGTTCAGTTTATACTCCGCCATATGGATAGATGTCAGAAATAGGCGGAACCGGCTGGCCAGGATTCCAAATGTGTTCTCCACCACTCTTCGGGCTCTGGCCAGCCGGTAATTAAAAACCCTCTGTTCCGGGGTGAGGGTCCTCATTGGGAATGGCATCAGTTGGTCCCCCAGCGCAAATGCTTCATCAGCAACGAACACAAATGGGAGTCCTTCCACATTGTCCTCTGGAGGTGGCAAGTCCAAACTGACATTCTGGAGACGCCTGTAAAACTTCGTCTGGGCGATGACTCCACCATCGGACATCCGGCCATTCTTCCCCACGTCCACATACAAGAAGTCGTAATTAGCCGACACCACCGCCAACATCACTATACTATTAAACCCCTTGTAATTATAATAGTACGACCCCGAGTTGGGTGGTGGGACGATGTGGACATGTTTCCCATCAATTGCCCCTCCGCAGTTAGGAAAGTCCCACCGCTCGGCAAAGTGGGAGGCCACAGTCTGCCATTCCTGTGGCGTGGAAGGAAACTGTTGAGGAAAAAACAATAAACATTACTATTTTTACTCTGAAACATGGCAAGCAGATTAGGCACAAACATTATGGGGCAACCTCCAGATAGCATTTATTAAGGGGAATTTAACAACACCAAAGTATAAGGTACACCTATCATATCCCCCCTCCCCCCCCCTCTCATGGGCCATTTCTAACATTATAGGGGGTGTGTGGAAATCTTGGACAGGTAACCCTCTTCACTTCATTGAGAGATGAATGCCTAAATAATGGGTATTACTTTGAACAGCCCCTCCTTAGTTACACTATTGGCAGCCCACTGGACAGGTAAGAAGTGTCATAATACAAAGATATAAATACACATTGTACACATTTGAGGACATTTGGACATTCTGCTATTACCTATCAAGATAATAATAGGATACAAAAACTTTAAACAGTACCATTGGAAAGTATACAGGCAGGCCCTTGCACTACATGCTTTGGGGAATTCATCCATAAATCTGACCAGTAAAGAGGTGGGTATAGTGTGTATGGGTTTGGCAAAGTCAGCAGATAGATGATTGAGGATAGAGAATTGGGATCAGCTGACTTAGCAGTTGGGGGAGGGAGGGTTACTAAAAATGATTTGGGGACACCACAAAAAAAAGCCTCTGGCACTCTGCCTGAATTTAAAGCTAAAATAACATTTCCAAACATTTTAGGGGGTGTTTGGGGTAAAGCACTACTATGGAGCTGATAAAATACATTGTTAAGTGACTACATGAGGTGAATATAGGGCAGGAGACACCATGCTGGGGAGGTTATTGAAGGGCAAATATGTATGAAGGACATAAAATAATAATTACATAAAAATCCAGCATGCATGAGGACAAAGGGGACATTCACAGCATATTACAAGCATGGTAATTAGGGAATGAGGAAAGAAATACAATATATTATCAAACATTCAATACAATAAAATGTGATATTAAAGGATACAAATCTTACCTTCATATACTCCTTCTGCAGGACCTATATAATGGCAGAACAGGTCTCTGGGATAATGATCCCCAGAGCCTGGGGGGAGATGCCTGTCGAGAACTTTAAGTCCTGCAGGCTTCTCCCTGTGGCCAAATACCGCAAGGTAGCGACCAACCTCTGCTCCGGAGTGATGTCTTGCCTCATGCAGGTATCCTGCCTGCTGATATAGGGGGTCAGCGAAGTCAACAAACGGTGAAACACGGGGTCCGTCATCCTGAGAAAGTTCCTGAAATCATCAGGATTATTCTCACGGATCTCACGGAGCAAAGGCATATGAGAGAACTGGTCACGCTGAAGCAACCAATTCTTGGTCCATGAACTCCTCCCCACCCTGTTCATGGACTGGACTTGTGTCAAGGTCAGGACCCCAACACCAAGCCCCCGCACAGCACGAACTCTACGAGGAGTACGCATACGAAACATGGCTAGGAAACGGTCGGCTGCTCAGAACGAAGTAACAGAACGCACTGAAGAACAGCAAGGCCTGTGAAGAGCGACCTGAAAAACATTATCGAACGAACAAGAATACAATGACTACCTAAAGTCACGCGGAACTTGCTGCACGCACTGAAGAGCAGATACAAACCCACAAGCACAAACTGAACGGCAGAAAACGATCTGAAAGCCACGAGTCTAAAAAAGCGCGAATCGTCTCTCACCAAACTTTTACTAACACGAGATTAGCAAAAGGAGCCCAAAGGGTGCCGCGCTTGGTTCTGAACCGGCCTTTTCTAGTCTCGTCGTACGTGGTGTACGTCACTGCATGGTTGGCGATCGGAAATTCCGACAACTTTGTGCGACCGTGTGTAGGCAAAACAAGTTTGAGCCAACATCCGTCGGAAAAAATCCTAGGATTTTGTTGTCGGAATGTCCGAACAAAGTCCGACCGTGTATACGCCCTATTAGTCTTAATACACCGGCAATCAATTTTCATACCCTTTCTCCGAGACTGGATACGCAAGGTAGACAACATCTTCATTGACCACGTGACTCATTTCCACCTCACTTGGGCAAATATGGGAACTGTTATGCCATGTACACACGGTCGGACTTTTCGGCTACAAAAGTCAGACGGACCAAGTCCGGCGGACAATCCGATCGTGTGTGGGGCTTCCCCGGACTTTTAGCGGACTTTTCCAGCCACAAATCTGACGGACTTTAGATTTGGAACATGCTTCAAATCTTTACGTCGTAACTCCGCCGGACCCAGAAATCCGCTCGTCTGTATGCTAGTCCGACGGACAAAAACCGACGCTAGGGCAGCTATTGGCTACTAGCTATCAACTTCCTTATTTTAGTCCGGTACTCACTCTGTCCTCTTTGCTCCCTACTGCTCATCAGGCAAGATTCCTTTCAAACCGTAATGCTGTCAGGATCTTCCCAAGACAGCCCGAGCCCAGCCTGGAGGCAGAGCCCCCCAGACCCAGGGGTCCCTCCTAGGCCACCAACAGACAACCTCAGCACTGCCTCTTCCCGACTCCCCTGCTTGCATGGCTCTCCCATATTTAAGGCCTGCCATATTTAACTACCCTGCCAGGGCACTCTGCCTGGGGATTGGCCAACTTCCCTTAAAGTAGAACTATGGGCAAAACTTTTTTTTTCATTTTGGATAGAGAAAAGGGGGGCTATAACTTCTGCCAGAATTTTTTTTGCCATCTGTGTCCCATTACGGAGATTTCCCTTCACTTCCTGTCCCATAGCCAAACAGGAATTGAGAGGAAATCCCTGCAAATGAAAGGAGTTCTTTGGGGACCCCCAGCTCACCAGAACTAGGGTCCCCATTGCAAGATTTCCCCTCTATTACTTCTCTGGGGACAACCCAAAATCTGGAATTTTCTTTTACTTGCACTTTTAATGATAACGGTAAACAGGACAAATAGAGAGGGTGAATCTCCCTAATGGGGGCACAGACAGCAATAAAAACTGACAGGGGTTCTAATCCTTCTGCACTCTGTCCAAAACAAAAAAAAGTTTTGCCTTTAGTTATACTTTAAGTATGGAGACCAGTCCTCCTGGCCTCAGCCCACTAACTGCCAGGGCTGAGCTCAGCCCTTCCTTCTCAAAGCTGGCCGCTCAGCTGTTGGCTAATTGCCAGCTCCCTTCTTTCTACAGTGACTCACCTGTTGATGATATCCGGCTCTTCAGTTCTGCCTACTTAAGCTGTCCAGCCCAGATGATCTCTGCCTTCGCCTTGGTCACATTTCTAGAGATGCTCTCCTGTGTTCCTGTTAAAGACTTGCTTGGCTGACATTCCTTCTGGCTCCATATCCTGCTTGCTGTTCTACTACGCTCATCTCTGGCTCCCTGACGTTTTGGCTTGTCTGACTATCCGTTCCGGTTCCTGAACTCTGGCTATGTTTTGACTACGTTTACTCTGTTTACCTTTTTATTATTTTTAGTTAAAAAAGTGTGATTTAACTGTACTTCTGTCTCAGTCTGATTCGTGGTTTCTGACACTAACTTCTAGAAGTTTCTCTAAACTTCCACCCCCCAGGGAGAGGTACCAGAGACCTGCCTCTGTAAGTCATCCAGCCTAACCTACAGTAAATCCTGACCCAATTTCAGACTCACAAATTAACCATGAATCATAACATACATTTTCACACTTCACTTAGAAATGGCAGTAAAAATTACAGTTATAGAGCCTTTAGGGTTTATCTTTACAACATGTATTTAAAGTGCATACTTTTTTTACTTTCAATAGAGTAGAAAACTAAAATCTTCTGTCATTTTTTAAAAATTGCTTATGTCTTTGATGGACAGATTCATATCCTCTTTTTATCCACGTGACCATTGTCACCTGGATACAAAATGACGGTTGATCCAAAATTTTACAGCTGTTATTGGAACAGTGAAGACACCACTTCCAGTCTCAGCTATCTAAGAGGGTATTTTCCCTCACTTCCGAGACATTTGCTCTCATTTTCTATCATGTTTTTTGGGGCAAGAAGTGGGGAGAAATCCAATCCAATAGAAAACTGACAGCAACAAAATCAAAACAAGGACATTTTCAAATATTATTATGCCTCACATTTAAGGCCTATTATTTCTTGGACATCCCTCTTTGCTCCAAATCAATGGTCCGCTATTGAGAAGGGTGTGATATACCCGGTTCACCCATGTACCTTGGTTTGGGATGATTCCTTTTCTATAGATCCCACTTTTAGACACCAGTGCACTGGCCCAATGAATTTTACTATAACTATTTGGCGTAAATGTTTCAATAAATACCAACTCGTCTCACCCTGCTCCCCGCTCATCAATGTACTCTTTAACCCACTCATACCAGACAGTATGTCCTTGAGCAGGATCTTCCCATGGCTTAACGCCTCCCTTTTTCAACTTCGAAATTTAGTAAACCCGGTTACGCGAAAGCTACATCCCTTTGACACCTTACGTGAGAAATTTAATATCCCCAACCAACTTTTTTACTTCTACCTGCAGGTAAGACACTTTTTTCACTCTAAATCTTCATCATTATCCCTCGAAAGTCCAACTAATTTCGAATACATATGTGCTCAGGGACCCCACCAGTTACACTTAATATCTTCCATCCATCGTATCCTTCATGAGTCGACACCTCTGACTGAGACCACGCATCATTATATGGGAAAATGGTCCCATTTGTTAGCTCCTGGTACAGAAAGTGCTGGATAAATCTCTCCCATTGGACCCATTACACTATTTGTTGGGCCTTCCTTTCCCTGGCTTAACCAAAAGAGCTAACCGGCTTCTTTCTTATATACTATTGGCTGCCAAACGACTTATTCCCCTGTGTTGGCTGTCCGATGCTCCTCCCCCTTGGCCCAAATTTTTACAATTAGTAACTGATATCCGAAGGATGGAATATCTAACGGCCTCAGTACATGATACTTTCCCCCAATTTGAAAAATTGTGGAAACCCTGGGATGAGTCGGAATTTGGGACTCCTATGCCAAACACCGTTCTTTAAGCTTTTTTTGTTTTATACTGGCATGGGCGTCCCATATGATCATGATATCCCACCCCCCCCCCCCCCACCTGCCCCATTTTCACATGTATTATTTAGAACTTATTATCACACACCACATGTCCTTCATAGAATCTATGTTCCTCTCTCTTATGTAACTAACTTACACTTCTGATCCTGCACTTCTATTTTAGGAATAATATTTTTCTGTATCCTGGACAAAAGTACAGAGCGGTTTGTGCTCTGTAATTGTGAACTCTGTTCTTATGTACTTATTTTGTTTTTGCTATAAAGATATTATCAAAACTTTATATTTTATATTCTATATTGTACAACATTACTGCTGTACTTGTTCATCCTATAATGTTAAAAAACCTAATAAAAATACAATTATAAAAAAAAAAAAATCAAAAACAAAAAACCTAACACGGGTTTTTACCATTCCCTATTTAATTAAAAAAAAAATTATATCTTTGAGCATGAAGACTTGATTTAATTTGGAAAGCTCCTTTATACACATGAACTGACTAATATCTATACAAAAAAATAATAATAATAATAATGGTTTGATAATGGTTTGGCACATGGTTTGAGTGTTATTCAGTTACATTTGATAAGAATCAGGTTTTTGAAATGTAAAAACCTACCATGTATGAAATTCTTCTGAGGAAGGACGTTAAGCGACCCAAGTTTTGATGGGATTTCTTGGTCAATGAGTGACCTAACAGGGTCGAAAGAAATAAGGTTTTTAAAAGTTGAAACCGTGGCATTTATTCTTTAATAAATCATATGGCGTCATTAATAAATAAGAAATGTTGGACAGAAAATTTGTATGCCCAGTTGAGTATTTTGGTCACTATAATGGTTTAATTTTTTCTAGTTTGTGTGAAAAAACAAACAAACCCGTGCTGACGCTTTAGTGATCTCCTGCCCTAACATTGTTCCAGCCTTTTGCCCAGTATCCCCTCATTAGGGTTGGGGGTGGTCCTGCTTTCTAAATTCATTGCAGACATACCTGGGATGTTACTTCAGTGCCTTACATTACTTACTGAACAAACAGCCTTTAACAGTTTTTGTGAGCTATCTCCCCCATCCTTCTGTCTGGTTCTAAA
The DNA here is from genome assembly GCA_037952835.1 of Lithobates septentrionalis. Classification (NCBI taxonomy): domain Eukaryota; kingdom Metazoa; phylum Chordata; class Amphibia; order Anura; family Ranidae; genus Lithobates; species Lithobates septentrionalis. The sequence goes on along the minus strand of JBBDGP010001614.1, from coordinate 957,568 downwards.
ATAGTTTTGCCTGCTGTCCAGCCTGATCTCTAGCCTGAACCTAACCACATCTCTGTATTATTTTGGAACTTTTCTAGCTTGCTGTCTATTTGTCATTTGTTCCCCAGGAAGTCAAATAATTGTAACCTAAGATTTGTCAAGCAGCCATGACCAATCACCTTTTTTGGGGGAAAGGTTAAGATTGGGGCTTTTTAAATGTGTTGTGGGCACATATCCACTGCCAGAGATGCCTGGGATTCACCACAATGGGAAACATTAGAGGACAAAAAAAATGAGAACTGTTGAAAGTTTTGTGGATTCTTAACTAATTAATGCTCTAGGATTTACTTTGTACATCTACTATTTTCCATATTGGGTGAAAAATGCCAGGATCTCATGTCAGTTTGACACCCAAGGTCTAGATCTGAGTAGCTATGGAAGAGCCCTGGGACCATCCTAATTTTTTTTAACACAATTCTGAGTTTCAAAGTCAGAATTCTGGAATTAAAAGTCAGAATTCTGAGAGTAAAAGTCAGAATTCTGAGAGTAAAAGTCAGAATTCTGAGATTAATAGTCAGAATTCTGAGTTTCAAAGTCAGAATTCTGAAAATAAAACTTTGGCCCATCCAGAAATGTACTATACATAAAGGTGCATCACATAAAATTAGAATATCATCAAAAAGTTAATTTATTTCAGTAATTCAATTAAAAAAGTGAAACTCGTATATTTTATATAGATGCGTTACACACCGAGTGATATATTTCAAGCATTTCTTTCTTTTAATTTTGATGATTGGCTTACAGCTAGTGAAAACCCAAAATTCAGTATCTCAGAAAATTAGAATATTACATAAGACCAATAAAAAAAAACATTTTAACCACTAGCCAACCGGCTCACGCAGATATACTGCGGCCAGGCGGCTCTCCTGCACAAATCGCCCTACCTGTAAGGCGGCTCGAGCAGGTGCAGTAGCGGGTGGGCGCGCACTGCCAGCGGCACACTCTCATTCCCAATGCGGGAGCCTGCCCATGGGTCGGGCTGACTCGATGTCTGCCGGCCACCCGTGATCGCCTAATACAGAGGCAGAACGGGATGCTGCCTTTGTAAACGAGGCGGATCGCAATTCTGACAGGAGACACGTCAGATTACTGTTCCCAGTCATTGGGAACATTGATCTCTGTCATGTCCTAGGCAGCCCACCCCTCCTACAGTAAGAACACACCCAGGGAACACACTTAACCCCTTAATCGCCCCCTAGTGTAAACCTCTTTCCTGCCAGTGTCATTTATACATTGATCAGTGCATTTTTATAGCACTGATCAATGCAATAATGTCACTGGTCCCCAAAAAGTGTCATTTGGGGTCAGATTTGTCTGCCACAATGTCACAGTCCCGCTAAAAATCGCAGATCGCCGCCATTACTAGTAAAAACAATGAAAAAAAAATAAAAGTCCCTAAATCTATACCATAGTTTGTAGACGCGATAACTTTTGTGCAAACCAATCAATATACGCCTATTGCGATTTTTTTTTTTTTACCAAAAATGTGTAGAAGAATATACATTGGCCTAAACTGATCTTTTTTTTGGATATGTATTATAGCAAAAAGTAAAAAGAATTGTTTTTTTTTATTTTTTTTCAAAATTGTCGCTCTTTGTTTATAGTTCAAAATATGAAAACTGCAGATCAAATACCACCAAAAGAAAGCTCTATTTGTGGAAAAAAAAGGATGTCAATTTTATTTGTGAACAGCGTTGCACGACCGCGCAGTTGTCAGTTAAAGAGATGCAATGCCGTATCGCAAACAATGGCTTGGTCATGAAGGGGGCAAATCTTTGCTGGGCTAGAGTGGTTAATACAGAAATGTTGATTTACTGAATAGCTGACTTTGGACTTGATAAAACACAGTGGACCATCACCAGCAGATGACATGGCTCCCCAAATCATCACTGTCTGTGGAAAATGTTGCATCCCATTTGGAAATCAAGGTCGCAGATTCTGGAAGAAGAGTGGAGAGGCTCAGAATCAAAGATGCACGAGGTCCAGTGTGAAGTTTCCAGTGGTGATTTGGGGAGCCATGTTATCTGATGGTGTTGGTCCACTGTGTTTTATCAAGTCCAAAGTAAGCGCAGCCCTCCATAAGAAAATTCTTGAGCACTTCATACTTCCCTCTGCAATGAGAATAAAAGTCAGAATTATGACTTTCAAACTCACAATTGTGCTTCATACATTTTTGGTTGCCCCCAGTGCTCTTCCATAGAGTCTTTTTTCACCAACTGTTATAACAGCATTTTTATTGTATAATTTCTTGTTATGTAAACAAAAAAATTTACATTGTAATTTGCTGCAGTATTCAGTCGCAGAAGACTTGAATGTAAGTTTTATTTGATCTGGAAGATGTCCAACCCTGGACCTCAGAACAGCAAATCAGCAGAAAATAGCACAGGACGAGTATTGCAGAGAGTGAGTGTTTTTTTTTTTTGTTTTTGTTTTTTTTTTAAATGTGAGCCACATGCAATTAAAAACATGGGAACTGGACTTGCACTTTGACTAAACTTTACTATATCATCACAACCACTTATTGATTTATAAACAGTATTGCAGAAAAAAGTAAAAAAAAAATAAAAAATAAAAAAAAAATTACATTGAGGAGAATGGCTTCTCTTCTTTGCTTAGGACATTGCGTTTTCCTCCAGTTGAGTGGAAAAAATAGGAGTCGCATGGGAGAACTTTTGGCCGCTGACACACCCACTTTTCTCCATTGCGCTGATCATAATATTCACAGACTTCTTGCCCAGGCAGATCAAAATTGCATTCGACCACTTCCTGGGTCCCGTTTTTCTCAAAGTAGCCATTAAAGAACACCTGTAAGCCAAAAATAAACACATTCAGTCTAACAAAATGTCCGTAAGGATTTCCAGTGAAGGTAGATAAATAACTATATTACTGGAATTTATCCTTGTAGTAAAATAGAATTTTCTCTACCCGCTACGACTCCAAATGAAACAAAAGTAAAACTCCCAGTACGTTGTTGCATATAGTTGATGCTATGGTTGATCTGTGTATCTCTTAGTACACTGCCAATCCAATGCAGCCATTTATCACTTTTATTCAGTAATGCTACATTTCACCAGCAGATGGAGCAAGAGGTGTTTTTTTTTTTAAATGATTATTGATTTATTTATTTTAAATTTTTATTTTTTTATTTTTTTATTTCAGGTACTGTCACAGTGTATTATAAATATATATTTCACGTTCACATCAGTCCCTGCTGTCAAAGAGCTTACAATCTAAGGTCCCTAACTCACATTCATACATACTAGGCCCAATTTAGACAGGAACCAATTAAGCTACCAGCATGTCTTTGGAGTGTGGCAGGAAACCTGAGTACCCGGAGGAAACCCACGCAGGCAGAGGGAGAACATGCAAACTCCAGGCAGGTACTGCCGTGGTTGGGATTCGAACCAACAACCCCAGTGCTGCTAGGCAGATGTGCTAACCAAACAAAATTATCTCTCGAACAGTGCCGCCGGCTATAACTGTTTAGTATATTCTGATATTCTGAGTCTCCATTTGTTCTAATGATCCTGCCAGTAATCCGACGAGCTTATGAGTTCCTGTGTAGTCCACAACATTCTCTCAAGGGCTGTACATTTGGGCCGAATATCAAGCGGCATCACCAGTCCAGTAGAAACCGACCAATATTCGGGCCCATGTGTACAGCAGCCGGTCCGACAGAAGCTGGCTTCTATTGAAGGGGCATGACCAAAAAAAGATCTGCCGATCACCACCGATAAGCGATCTTAGCCAATGGCTGAGAGCACTGGCCAGTATGTTCTGACAGGGGTATAATACAGCTCCACCAACACCATGTTATGGTAAGTGGAACACCAGGCAGATATAAAAAGACTCATTATTCCAGTTCTAAAACTGCTTTTCTTTTCTTTGCTTTTCTTTTCTTTTCTTTGCTTTGCTTTGCTTTGCTTCTTTGCTTTTCTTTTCTTTTCTTCTTTGCTTTGCTTTTCTTTGCTTTTATTCTTTGCTTTGCTTTTCTTTGCTTTTCTTTTCTTTGCTTTTCTTTTCTTTTCTTTTCTTTTCTTTTCTTTGCTTTGCTTTGCTTCTTTGCTTTTCTTTTCTTTTCTTCTTTGCTTTGCTTTTCTTTGCTTTTATTCTTTGCTTTGCTTTTCTTTGCTTTTCTTTGCTTTTCTTTGCTTTTCTTTTCTTTGCTTTTCTTTTCTTCTTTGCTTTTCTTTTCTTTGCTTTACTTTGCTTTTCTTTTGTTTGCTTTTCGTTTCCTTTCTTCTTTGCTTTTCTTTGCTTTTCTTTTCTTTTCTTGTAAGTATCCGATTTTGTAAAGTCAACTCTAGCATCTGCACAGCACAGATGAGAGCTTAGAGAGGACCATGTGTGTTACATAGACAGGAATCTGCCAGTTGGAAGAGAGGGTAGAGACTGGGAGAGGAGCTTATCATTGTGTGACAGGTCTGTGTAAAACACAGGACTGGATGGACAGAAATACAAATTGTTTGGCAGGTAAAACAGCTCCCGTTTTTATATTGTATCTATGTGTATTGAGCTGTTTGCTTAGAGTTCAGCTTTAAAGCTTGTTCGAAGGTGTTTGCTGCCGCACAGGCATGGTGACACTTCTCCCTTAGTAAGAACATACTGTATATCAAAGTGTTACTAAACCCAGGACCCTGCATTCACTATATCTGGTCTCCCACAGTACAAAGAACATGGATATGCAATTATTTTAGTAAATATAAACTGCTAAATATCTTTTCTCATCATCGGTATATAGCAGTCTTGTGACTTCTACCAGTATACAGCCGAGCACTGGTTAAAGCTTGTAGGAGGAGTTTTCATTCTCCTCTGACTGTCTTATGAGGCTGCAGGACCCCTGACCCTCTGTCTGGATAGAGCTGATTGGCCTTGTGCTAATCACATGCACCTTCCTAAAGATTAAAAAAACCTCTCTCCAGCAATAATACCAAACTGAGCATGGGCAGAGTGCCTCCTAGGGCTCTATTCTCTCAGGAAATGGATTGGGGACAGTAAAAGAAGGGGCGGATCAGAGAAGACAGGATCAAACAGCCTTTTTTTGCAGAGGATTAACCCCTTAGGTTCCACCGTGAATATAATAAGCACGCTTTACTGCATATACACACTGATTTTACTGTTGTGGGTTTAATAACACTTTATATCCTTAATCATAGCTTAGCTATGATTAACCATTTCCCGACCGTCTACCGCAGATGTACTGTGGCAGGTCGACTCTATTGCATGAAGCAACATACCTGTACATCATTTAGTACAATTGACACTGGGGCGCGTGCCGATTGGACAGAGGGTAAGCCAATTAGCATGTCCGGCGGTCCCGGTGTCCGCCGGCCATCCAGGATGGTTCCCCAGAGAGGCAGAATGGTAATCTGCCTATGTAAACAAGGCAGATCGCTGTTCTGACAGGAAAGAAGATAGAGATCTTGTGTTCCTGCTAAGCAGAAACACGGATCTCTGTTTTCACCTAGTCAGACCATCCCCCATACAGTTAGCAAGCATCCCCTAGATCAGTGATGGTGAACCTTGGCACACCAAATGTCTTGGAACTACATTTCCCATGATACTCAGCTACACTGCAGAGTGCATGGGCATCATGAGAAATGTAGTTCCAAAAGCATCTAGGGTGCCAAGGTTCACCATCACTGCCCTAGGGACACACTTAACCCTTTGATCGCCCCTGATGTTAACCCCTTCCCTGCCAGTGTCATTAATACAGTGACAGTGCATATTATTTAGCACTGATCACTGTAATAAGGGGGGAATAACTTGGTGTTATTCTCTTACCTGCAAAAACGTTTGTAATATACTATTTTTTTTTTTTTAGGGGCTGCTTGTTATGAGGTTAGTAACCTTTTGGTATGAAGAATTATAATAAACTGTGCACCCTACTGTTTTTAAAACATTAACATCATAAAATGCAAAAAAAAAAAAGTGCAATATCATAAACGACCACTAGATGTCACTAGCGGATTTGGCATGGGTTATATACCATAAGTGAATGTGCGAATTGTACCTCTAAAGTGCTTATAAACAAATGTATATAAATGACATACATAAAATTGTATAGAAATACATAAAAATGCCACCAGATGTCTCCAGTGGATATAAAAAAAAGTTGAAAATTGAAAAATGAAAATTACAATTAAAGCTCAGTGTCCAAAAAAATGTATATTATTGTGTGAAAGTGCAGTGTCCAAAAGCTTCCATCAAATGATTTTGAATGGTGGATAAGATTTCATCGATCCAAGAGTAAAGTGACTAAGGGACTTCCTCCACCAACACTGGTCACACAGTCTACTCACCGAATTTACACGACCTCCCCTATTACAGGGGTCACATACAGAAGACTTGCAAAGGATTAGTCCTGATCAGCGAATTTAGCAAGGAAACTCCAAAGGCAGATTGGATCAAAGGCCACCAGATCTCCAGACATCAATAAGGCAATATAAGGAAGAAACAGTCTCCCATGGTGAAGTACGGATGGTTTATTAACAACTTCCAGTCCAAGGCCCATCATATGACGTCCTGGACTTCGAGTGAGGATATCTGAATGATGGATGCAGCTGTAGTCATCATCCAGATATCATCTTTTGGCAGCGACTTTGTGCAAGGTAAGAACAATCATAGCGGCGGTTCAGCCGCTCGATTGTTCTTACAGGTTGTCCCCTCCCAGCGCCTTCTGGTGCTTCTCTGGGCTCGCTGAAGAACAAATCAGTTGCCGCCGGAATTTTATCATAGAGATTTCCGGTGACCAGATGGTCCCCAGTCATCTCTTTGCCCCTCGGAGGACCGGGTGCGACGTTATGATGTCACCTCCTGGCCGGCGGATGTAAACATTGCCAGGGACTCGGCTGGAAAGGCCGGGACAGTTCATTTTTTTTTTTTTCAATCTCAGCCTTTCCAGCCTGGAGAAGAGATGTGGGGTCTTATAGACTCCACATCTCTCTATAAAGAGGACCTGTCATGCACTATTCCTATTACAAGGGGTGTATACATATAGGAATAAAAGTGATCAAAATTTTTTTCAAGCCTGACGAAGAAGCTCTTCGTCATGGAGAATAGAAAGAAGAAAGGTAAGGATAGGAGGAGAGGACAGGATCAAAAGAAATAAGAAGAGGATAGAGTAGAGTTAGGGGAAGGCGAAAAAAAAAGGGGGGGGGGGTTGGTTGTAAAAGCAGGTGGTTGTGAAATCATGAATCATGCACGGTTACAATGACTCTACCGAGAAGGTCACAAAGGTGTTATAGTCTTGAGAGAACCGCAACTCGTGCCAGTAGTGCCAGGTTTTGTTGAATTTTTCCTCTTTTCGATGTAATGCAACCGTCAATTGTTCCATCAGGTTTATTTCATTCACCACAGCTATCCATTGACCAATCGTTGGGGGTTCCTCACTCTTCCACTTTTGCGGGATACATATTTTAGCAGCATTAAGGAGATGTATCATTAGGGACTTTTTACAATGACGCCTTGACATCGGGGTGAGGTGGAGTAAGCACTGCGTGGGGCCATCTACCAGTGAAATGTCTGTCAGTCTGAAAATCACCCGTCTGATATTGTCCCAGAAGGGGCGGACCCGAGGACACGTCCAGAATACGTACAGTAGCGTACCGTCAGATTGTTGACATCGCCAGCAGGTAGATGGAACTGAAGGATAGATCTTATGTAGGAGAGTGGGTACTCTATACCAGCGGGTCAGCATCTTAATCCCCACCTCTTGAAACCTACTTGCGATTGAGGAGCGGTGAGCAAAAAACAAAATACGTTCTCTCTGGTCTTTTGATAAGGCCCGATTCAGGTCGTTTTCCCACTTCAGTAGAAAGGGAGGTATGTAGCTATCTGTTGGACGTGAGGAATTCCCTGAACCTCCTCCCCGATAGACTAGAAGGGAACTTCTGGGCTCCAATAACCGGTGACAAAGGTGAGGGGGTGTGGGGGATCATTGTGACACATCCCGATTTTGCTACTACCGCTAACGTAGTTCCAATCAATGGGTGGTATTTTAGGGGTACCGGCAAGGTAGAAGTTTGCCACAACAAAGCGGACAACGGGAAGGGGGACATTGCCTGTTTCACCCCCATCCACTCCTTCTCTGAGGCATGTTTGGTCCAGTCCAGGGCTCTAGTTAGATGAACCGCATAGTAATATTTAAATGGGTCTGGGAACCCTATACCACTCAGGTCTTTTGATAGGGACAGGGTGCGATGGGATAGTCTTTTAGATTTGTAGCCCCATAGGAAGTTCAAAAACTCCCCCCTGACTGAGCGTAGAAAGTGTCTTGGAATCGCTATTGGTAACGTTTGGAGGAGGAACAATAATTTTGGCATGACCGTAATTTTCAAAATACTATTCCTACCAAGCCAGGAGAAAGAGTTCTTGTGCCAACGTTGAAAATCTAGGCGTAAGGAAGTGAGCCAGGGGTAAAAATTTGCTTGAAAAACCTCGGACAATGAGGGAGTTAGATATACGCCCAGATATTTGATTTTGTGGCGGGCCCATGCGAAGGGGAAATTCTGTTGTATGTTCCTGAGGGTCTTCTCAGGTAAATTTATGTTCAAGGCTTCTGATTAGTGCACATTAATTTTATAATTAGCTAGGGTAGAGTACGTTCTAAGAGCTTGCAAGAAATTGGGGATGGAAGTCTCGGGGCTTGTAATAAAGAATAATAAATCATCGGCGTAAGCTGCCACTTTGTGATGTGCATTGCCTGCGCCAATGCCTTGAGTGTGCACATTTTTATAGCATGACAGGTTAGGTATCTATTTTCTCGGCATAACATCATCTTTCACGTTATACAAAAAAATTGGGCTAACCTTACTATTTAGTTTTTTAAATTCATGAAACAGTTTTTTTTTCCCCAAAACAAACGTGTTTGAAAATTTCCTGCGCAAATACCGTGTGGTGTAAAAGTTGCAACAACTGCCATTTTATTCCCTAAAGTCTCTGCTAAAAAAAAAAAAATTATAATGTTTGGGGGTTATTCTTGGTTTGTTTGATTCTGAACTATACATGTTAATTGAAATAGCTGGGCACATTGGCCTCTGTTTCATGTTCTTCAATGTAGGAGCCAAACAGTCTGCTTCTGAGGTCTCCTGTTATAGTCTGTTGCCTACTAGGCTGAGAAGGGGGGAGATCACTGTTTGTATTGTTAATTGTGCTAATTGGAACACCTTTTGTCTCTCCTAGCAAACGCTTGTGGGATGTGTTTCAGGTCTGAATTCAGCCCAAAATTCGGGATGAAATCGGATCTGAGCGAGGACGCACCAGGCTCCTGCTGTGAGCCGCTGCATTCTCATATGTGAACCCAGCCGGAAGCTTTTGGACACTGCACTTTATTTCTAATTTTCATTTTTCAATTTTCAACTTTTTGATATCCACTGGAGACACTTTATGTATTTCTATACAGTGTTATGTATGTAATTTATGTACATTTGTTTATAAGCACTTTAGTTCAGTGGTTCTCAACCCTGTCCTCATGTTTTGGGAATTTCTCTTAGATAAAATAAGATAAAATCGCTGTCCAAATGACCAAGCCATTGACTCTGATTTAAAGCACCTGTGCAAGATAAAGGAAAACCTGAAAACATGGCCTGTTGGGGGTACTTGAGGACAGGGTTGAGAACCACTGCTTTAGAGGTACAATTTACACGTTCACATGTGGTATATAACCCATGCCAAATCCACTAGTGAATCAATATCATTTATGATATTGCACTTTTTTTTTTGTATTTTATGATGTCACTGTAATATTGTCACTGGTTCCCAAAAAAGTGTCAAAAGTGTCAGTTAGGTGTCCGATTTGTCAGACGCAATATCGCAGTCCCACTAAAAATCGCTGATCGCCGCCATTACTAGTAAAAAAATTTATAAATAAAAATGCCATAAAAATATCCCTTATTTTGTAGACGCAATAACTTTTGTGCAAACCAATCAATATATGCTTATTGGGATTTTTTTTCCAAAAAATATGTAGCAGAATACACATTGGGCTAAATTGATGAAGAAATTAGCACCAGCATCCCCCTGTATGGCCAAATTAACTATCAGGTTGAGTAGGGATACCATTTTTTACATACTTCTCCCTTAACGTTTAAGGGATGGGAGGGGACGTAGAAAAGGTGTGAGAGAGAAGGATGTAACCAAGGTTGGGTTGGGCTTTTTCATTTGGGGAGCAATACCCAGGCAGGTGCTGAAGGCCTCTACTCTGGAAATGGAAAAGGATGAAGAAAAGAACTTGGAAACCTATATGTAAATCTGTGATGGATCAGCAGTTTACTAATGTGACAGACCTAACCAAGATAGGGGCTTCTGGAGAGGACTAGGAGCAAGCCTCTTACCCACTGACTATGGCCCAGGGAGAGAGCAGATCATTCTCTAATGAGGGACCACCACTTAATGGACACTGAGAACATGGTTTGCATTACTTCAGTTGGGACAGTAATATTTATCCACAATATCGCCCAGGAAAATATATAAAGGCTATTCCTGGTTTGTTTGATTCTGAACTATACATGTTAATTGAAATAGCCGGGCACATTGGCCTCTGTTTCATGTTCTTCAATGTAGGAGCCGAACGGTCTGCTTCTGAGGTCCCCTGTTATAGTCTGTTGCCTACTAGGCTGAGGAGGGGGGAGATCACTGTTTGTATTGTTAATTGTGCTAATTGGAACACCTTTTGTCTCTCCTAGCAAACCCTTGTGGGATGTGTTTATACTTATGATATTGCATACAAGAAAAAATAGTGGTCAATGGGACTTTAAATGAGACGAGTCATAAAAAATACATATATGAATAAATAAAAATAAATATCAAAATAAAAATAAAATTAAAAATTGCTAATGTTTATTGAACAGAATAAAACAAGACATAATCATCCATGATGCAATATCAAAAAGGTAAAGTTGATAAAAGGCTGACATCTAAGAGGCATATCAATAAGGGTCATCTAGTACAGGTACATGGTTATATGCATACATATTAACATGATAAGCATAAAATATGAAAGCCAAAGATCTCTTGACATATAATAAAACTCGACGTGTTTCGTGGGGCTTGCCCATTCATCAGGAATGTGGTGCAAGCGATATCTATAAACAAATATAATATACTAGTCAATGGTTAAAAAAAAAAAAAAAGGTTGGCCCGGCACTAATGATTGGGATATAGACCTCCAAAAAAGTCTACCCCGGGGTTGAGGCAGGAAAAACGTCCCAGCCCAGGAAAGCAGCTGAGAAATCAGCAAGTTGTCACACAGTGATCCCTAATAAAATGACAAACATGTAGCCTACATTAATGGCATAAATTAATATACTGTATGTGACTAAATATGCATGAGTGAGTCAGTGAAAGTGTTCATTGGTGTATCCAAAATTCCAAGAAGAACCAGGATAAGTGGAACAGCAAGAAAAGAAAAGGAAAAAGAGGAAGAAAAAAGAAAGAAAAAAAGGGAGAAGATGCAGGGATGTAATATTGAAACAAATGACCCAGAAACATGGATTCCAAGCTGGGATAAGTTAGAAAGTGAAGAAGAATACAAATAAACCAAAACCACATGGTGAAATGAAAAACGGTGGGATGGTGCCTGAGCAAGTGAAAGTAAAAGTGAGTGAGTGAAATCACAAAAAAGATGTCCTAAGTCTCATGTGTGAGAGGAGTAAAAAATTCCAGTGCTCCTGTTGTAGATGTGGTAATGACAATGACCTGCTGGCTCCCTGCTCTTATATCCAGGACTGGGGCGCATCCCCTCCAACATCATGTTGGACGCCAAACAACAGGGGTGGAAAGAGTGCAAGCCATATGTGGCGCATGCACCGGAAATCACTGAACGCCCGTCCATCGTGTGCGTTAGTTAGAATGGATCCTCCCCACATCGCAGCGCCACTGGCGTAGCTAGCAGGGTATGATGGCATGACACCAATGCGTAAGAGGACACGCCCGCCCACACCCCATCAGGGATGGGGGGGGGGGCACTGTCAAATCATGTTATGATATTGTGTCCTTTGTATTCACGTTTGTAGGGGCAGAATAGTCTAGTCATCCAGGTGGCCAATTAAGGTAATGTTTATGGTACATCAGTTGTAGTAATTATGTTACAGTTTGTATTGTTAGCGTAATATGATCAGGAGGAGGGAATGTCCTCCCACTTTTTTCAAAGAGGGCCAGATTTAATGAAGTGAACATGCGTGAGGGCCGACCATTTTGCCTGACATTCTTTGAACCATTAAAATTTGGTCTAAGTGTGTTCGCCCGAGCACTAATATACTGCCCAACAAGAATTCTCTTGCCTTTGTGGCTGTGTGTGGTGAAGAGATGAGCCCGGCGGGTTATTTGGATATATATATATACCTTTTGTGGCCCCCAATGAATCCCTGAGCGCCACTCAGGACTAATGATGAGCTCAGGCATGTTATTTGGATATACCATATTTATCGGCATATAACATGCACAGGCATATAGCACGCACCTTCACTTTAAGAGGGAAATGTCAGGAAAAAACTTAAGTTTTAAATAAAGAACTGTGAAGCAAAACAAGAGTCAGTCCCCATCAATGCAGCCTAATCAGTGCCCATCTGCAGCCTCACAAGTGCCATGAAGGCAGCCTCACCATTGCCATGAATGCAGCCTCACCATTGCCAGAATTCAGCCTCACCAATGCCATGAATGCAGCCTCACCAGCGCAGTGAATGCAGCCTCACCATTGCCATTAATGTAGCCTCACCATTGCCATGAATGCAGCCTCACCATTGCCATGAATGCAGTCTCACAAGTGCCATGATGCATCCCCACAAGTGCCATGAATGCAGCCTCACCATTGCCATCAGTGCAGCCTAATCAATGCCCATTTTTAGCCTCAGAGGGGACAGAGAGGGGACAGGATGAGCGCTGACAGATTACATACAGGAGAATCTCCTGTTTTCTCGGTGGCCTCTTTAATAAAAAGTCCTGCCTCCTATGATAGACAGAACAGTCGTCCAATGGCAGCCCAGGACGGGGCTGCCATTGGACAGAGGCTGCAGAGTAAACAGAAGATTCTCCTGTATGTAATCTGTCGGCACTCATCCCGCCCCTCCCTATCCCCTCCGAGGGCGCCAGAATATATATATTTTGTGGCCCCGGCGCTCGGGGATTCGATTTACCAGTGGGGCCACATAAAGCCGGAATTGGCCCACGGGCCAGACTTTGGATATGCCTGTCCTATGGTATATATTTGGTGTGAGTTTGTTCAAATAAAGATTCCATGTTCCAGCTTTGTAACTGATCTGGTCTCCCCTGGTTCTTGGCTACAACATGTGGCTGTAATATCTGATAGTCTAGACTGGAGGAAGCTGTATACTGACAGAAGCACTCAAGTGGAGTGCGACAGGGTTCTGTGACAACTACCAATTGTTTAAATTGTTTAAAACAGTTTAAATTGTTATTATGGTAAAGTAGCTGTTTACAAAGTTTTGCCTTTATGAATAGTTATATAAAGGAACTGGGACCAATGCTTTGATTCTTACCCCAGAACATTTATAGCCCAGAAGACATTTTTGATAGATTCATCTCCCTTTAATTTCAATGGGATTCAGCATCCAAACTACTTTAAATTTTGCTGAACCCTTCTTGAACCAGTTCAGCTCATCCCTGTTTATCAGTTGCTTGACTGAAGTATACTCCTCAGTAGCTGGATGGGCTGTGGCTTGTGGGCAAGTGTGGACCAACGGTAGTGGCATTACACTTTTGTATATTTTAATTGTTCACTGATATAGGCAAGGCCTTCAAACTGCAGTGAATACACCACAGAGCAGATACCCAAGCAGCTTAATGAATAAAAATGTGAGTATCTGCTTTAGAACAATTTCTCTAACATCGAAATTTATTCAAATGGAAACTTTCTGTTCATCAATATAAGCAGCACAGCTTTCTTGGAGAACATTTTCATTATTATCTTAACCAACCATGTTGCATTGCATTTATCTGATCAATTGTATTACCTTGTCTGGTCGAGTAGCCCTCTTCTGATGCAAAATTTCGATAGCTTCACTGGAATGCATGAGTCTAACAGAGATCTTAGTTTCTCCAGACCACTGAAAAATAAACCTTGCTGTATAGGAACCATTATTATGGTCTGTAACAGAGCCACTCACTCCGGCTTTCAGACTCAAGGAGTGAAGCTTTACGTGAAATAAATCCCCTCCATATTTTTTTGTCCGACGTTTGTGGTCCTTAGCTATAATTAGAACCTCCAGTGATTCCCCAATCATATAGGAAGTCTGAGGATTGATTATAAAATATTGAGAAGTGTTTGGGTGGGTGGAAAATTCCAGTGATGTGTTGGTTGGAGCCAGGGGCCATTCAATCATCTTCAGAAGAATGGTGAGTTCCTCACTTTGAGGGCTGGTCACTGGAAATGTTGGTGTAGATTTGGTTTTCGATGCTTGATGATTGTTCACAATTTTGAAATGGTCTCTCCATAAAATATTTGAAATAATCTGGTAATAAACATTGATGAAATAATGTTAGGAACAATGGTGCTAGTTATTCATGAAGCATACAGCAGTACAGATATGCTTGAAGTATACTTAGTATGCAAAAGGAACCTCAGAATGCAAAAGAAGCTAGTTCCTGCTGTCAGTGGTTGTGAAGGATGCCAACGGGTGCAGGCACCTCTAGGTCCTTAAAAGAGAAGTATGTTTTTTTTTTTTTTTTCCAGTTTCATACTTACCTAAGTGGATGCAGCATCGGTCTGATGCTGCATCTATACTGGCGCATCTAAACTGAGAACCGAGCGCCGATGGCTCGGTTCTCTCAGCAGCTCCCCAAGCCGAAAGCTGCTGACTGTCAGTCAGCGGCTCTCTGCTCTGCCCCGTCCTCGCTCACTGGAGCGCGGGGCTGTGGAGGGGCAAGCTGTGGCCCTCTCAGGCTCTCAGCGGCTCACTGAGATGGGTGTCAGTAGAGGCACCTGGCGGATCCAGACTTTATTGTCATGATGACGTGGTGCCTGGACTGATATCTGTGACGTCAGCAGAGAGCGGACTTAGGTGCAAAACGAATTGTGTTCCTGTGACCCATAGGAGAAGCCCGGCCAAACGAGCTCAGGCTGGACTTCTCCTTTAAAGTGTTTTAAAGGCTCATGGTTTTTTACCTTCATGCATTTAATGATGTCATTGACTATACATGAGGGAGACCCTCCCCCATTGTGTATAACGGCTGTCATCCACCAAACTTTCCATTCGGTGGATGATATGTGAATAAACAGGACATGTAACGGCAGCTGAGGTTTTTTTTTTTTTGGTGTTCACATGGATCTGCACTGCTGGATGACACGATTGACAATATATTTATAATAAGGGAGTTTTGTGGGATTTTTCATTTTTTTTAAATAAATTACTTATCAAATGTTTAGGTGTCTTTGTTTCTAGGATCACAGGTTTTTCTTTTGTGAATGAGTATGGGTATGATCTATTTCATACTCATGGGGAAGATGGAAGGCACCATCAGAGGTCTTAAAGAGGAACTGCAGTCTGCTCACATTATTTGTAATAAAAGCATCTTTGCTATTCTGAGACTTCCCTCCAACCACTTTGCATATTATTTTATATATACTGTGATTCTGTACTTGCCAAATATGCTGCAGAAATCTCCCTCCACTGAGTCTGGCTGCATCCATTTTAACTGTGGGCAGCTGAAGCTGCTGCCTCTTCACTTCCTGGATTTACACAGACACACAGAGGCACATCTCCAGCTCTACAGCTCTCATTGGCCCTCTTATGACTCACCCCCCCTCCCTTCCTGGCAAACTCTCACAGGAGTGAGAGAAAGAGATCTGTGCATGATGTCATAAGCCTAAGCGCTTTACCAGACAAGACACAGGAAGTGGGCTGTATAGAGTATTTGCTGGCAGAAAAAAATGTATTACTATCCAAAGTTAAAACAACCAGGGCAGAAGATTTACTAGATGAAAAGTTGAAAAAATGGACTGAATTTCTGCTTTAACTCTCCAGCAGCCGCCAACAATGAAATCTCTGTTTTAGACTGAGCTAAATGAAGCCTGAGATTTCAAAAATGACACCAAGAAATGAGTTGTGTTTGACTGGAAGGTGTAGAGTGAAATTTAGACTCACCCCTATAAAACAGGCAAAGCCCAATACACCGAGAAAGACACCACGTTTCTTCATCTTCTTCAAGTGAGGTTTACAAGCGTTATTAGTCCATAACATTCATATCTATGACAGCTTTGTAGGACTTTGTCCTGTTAACATATTGATAAAAAAGAGAATGAAAGTTAATATTAAGTTACCATAATATTTCCATCAGCAATCTCAGAGGCAAGCGGGTGTAGATAACTCCCCCATAACAGAGGGGATCATGGAACTCTGGTAAGAGTTCATTTCTGCTGATTAGGTGGTGGATTCAACACAGCCTCTTACTCACAGTGTCTCTGAGGATGGCTTGTTCACAATTTATGGATTTTTATTTTATACTGCACTGGTGATTTTCATCTGTTTGTTCACCGTATTCTGTTTTTTAATTTTATTTATTTTTTTCACAATTCATGGACTCATAATTTGCTTACATTGATATATATAATTTTTCATCTGACCACTTATGGACTTATTAAGTCTGGTTTATATTGATTAAGTTGTATATGCACTATACAGTTTTTGGCAACTTCTTTGATTTTCATTATCAAAATTTTTTATGGTTTATATATGACTTTTCACAACCATTGTGTGTATTTATGACACTAGTTCGATTCTTGGTCAGAACTTTATGGTTAGCGCGATTCTAATTTTTTGAAACTTTTTTTCTGTATTGATGTCATACATGAGAATTGCAGCTCCCGAGGGATTGCATTCTTGGAAGTAATCTCTTCTAATTTTTATTTTTCTATCTTAGCGCAGTTTTTTATTCTTTTTTCATACACCAAACTTTTACTAACACGAGATTAGCGGAAGGAGCCCAAAGGGTGGCGCACTTGGTATTGAACTTCCTCTTTCTAGTGCCGTCGTACGTGTTGTACGTCACCGCGTTCTTGATGTTCAGAATTTCCGACCAACTTTGTGTGACTGTGTGTATGCAAGACAAGTTTGAGCCAACATCCGTCGGAAAAAAACATGGATTTTGTTCTCGGAATGTCCGATCGTGTGTACGAGGCATTAGGGGGCCAGCAACAAATGTGTCCACAGGCAAAGGTGGACATGGTATTCAGTCCTCAGGCAGGGCATCATTTCCTCTGTTTAGTGAGTTTGCCCGTGCTATCCAGCCACAGCATGCAGAGGAGGTGGTGGACAGGCTTAATAAACCTTCCTCATCCTCCTCATCCTCTGTCATGCAAGCAGAGACAAGTGTGCAGTTCCCTGCAGTTGCCAGAGTGGATAAACCTGCCTCCTTGTCCACATCTATTTTAGCCATAGCCCCAACTTCAGCCATTGAGGAGTCAGCTGAGTTATTTGACCACAGCATCAGCCACTTGCTTCCTTGATGATGCCCAGCCATTACTGGATTCAGATGTTGGTTCTGAGGTTGAGGATGACAGGAATATGAGCCTAGAGAGAGGGAGGAACACTGGTAGACAAATTGGCATTCATGTTCCCCAAACCACAGTGTATTGCCAAGTTGTCTCCAGTGATAATGATGAAGATGGAGGAGATGATGATGATGATTATGATGATGATGATGATGATGATGAGGTCACTGATGCGACTTGGGTTCCAGATAGAGCAGAGGAGGAAACTGAAGGTGAGGTAGCACAACCTCAAGGAGGCCGACATCAAGAAAGAGTAGAGAGCAACCACCCTATTCCATCACATTCTGCAGCTGTTATCTCCCAACCCACTCCCAAAAAGCTCAGCTGTCTGGGCCTTTTTCAGCACATCTGCAGCAGATCGCACTGTTGTTATCTGCAAACTGTGTCTCAGGTACATCAAACGTGGCAAAAACACCAACCATTTGGGTACCACATGCTTAACAAGGCATTTAACATCCAACCACTCAGCCCGTTGGCAAGAGCACCAAAAAGCAACACAAAAGGGGCACAAATATGTCCCTCCTCCTCCTCCTTACCCACCTTAGTCTGCCCCTGCTATACCGAGTCATGTCCCAGGGCCTAGCAGCACATCTGCCAGCAGCACACCACCAGCTGTAGACTGTAGCTGGCAAATTTCTCTGCCACATCTGCTGCAGCGGAAAAAAAAAATACAGTCCCTGCCACCCACATGCCCAGCGTCTAAATGCAAGCTTGTCAAAGCTGTTGGCTCTCCAACTTCTGCCTTTCAGCCTTGTGGATTCTGCCCCCTTCCGTGAATTCACACAATGTGCTGTACCACAATGGCAGGTTCCCAGTCGCTACTACTTTTCACATAAGGCCTTTCCATCTCTCTACCATCACCTGGAAGGGAATGTTCTGGCATCGTTGGGCAAGGCAGTCAGCCGTAAAATCCACCTTACTGCTGACACGTGGTCCAGCAAGCATGGACAGGGATGATATATTTTGTTCACAGCACACTGGGTAATGCTGCTTGCAACTCGAAAGGATGCAGGGCAGGGCTCGGTGCTGCAACTTGTTGTGCCCCCAAGTCTCCATACACCTGGTGGTGACGATGCCAGACCTGTGAGCTCTACCCCCTCTTCCTCCTCCTCCACCTCCATGCCCTCCTCTGCAGAATTGTCCTATGAACATCAATTACCCCCTAAGCGTTCAAAGGGCTATTCCTAGAGACAAGCTAAAAGGTGCCATGCAGTGCTTCAGCTGGTGTGTTTAGGGGACAGGAACCACACCAGAGCAGAGATTCTAGCAGCTCTGCAGGGACAGGTCCAGACGTGGTTCACACCAAGCCAGCCAAAATGTGCTAAAGCTGGCCAGAAAAGTCTGTAGCCATTTCAGGCGCTCATACACAGCCAGTGCTCGGTTGGCTGAAATTCAGCGGGAAATCCACCTGCCCGTAAACCACCTGATTTGTGACATGCCCACGAGGTGGAACTTGACTCTGTCAATGCTGCAGCAGCTATACATGCAGCAGATGGCTGTCAATGAATACCTGTGCGAATACGGCACGACGACAGGCTCAAGCCACCTCTGCTTTTTTTCCCCACGCCAATGGCTGATCATTAAGGATGCATGCACTGTATTGTCACCATTTGAGGAGGCTACAAGGATGGTGAGCCGTGACAGTGCATGCATCAGTGACACAATCCCTGTTGTGTTTCTGCTGGAGCAGACTCTGCGTGGCATTATGAACAGGGCACTGGAGGCAGAGCAGCAGGAGGAAGAGGAGGACCTCCTTTCCTCTCAAGGCCCACTTTATCCAGACATCATCATTCCTATGTCACAGAACACACAGGAGGAGAGAGGGGAGGAAGATGAGGAGGAGGATTCTGGTACTTTCATAGGCTTCGAAGAAGAGGAAGACACACGTCAATCTGTAAGCGATGGCTTTCCAACCCCAGGACCCTTGGGAGTAGTACGTGGCTGGGAGGAGGAAGTTCCACATGCTGTCATCCTGAGTTACCCCGAGGAGTCTTCTTCTCAAGCCTCTGCAAATTTGAGGCGCATGGGCAACCTCATGCTTCAAAGCCTGCGAAAGGACCCAAGAACACGTGACATAAAGGAGAAGGATGATTACTGGTTGGCAACCCTCCTTGGCCACCGTTATAAGGGGAAGGTCTCAGAACTCATCCCGTCCCCACAGAGAGTGCAGAAGATAAAATCTCTTGAGGACACCTTAAAGAGGATTTTATTGAACGTTTTTTCTGACTCCAGTTGGTTCAGGTATCATATAAAATGTCATTTTGAGTCTTCTGTTGGTCAAGAGAGGAGCGTTGGAGAAGGCGCCCGCCTAAGTGAGGCATTTCAGAATTTTTTTAGTCCTCGCCGGTCAGGGCTGTCAGCTTCCACATCCCATCGGCAGTGTCTGAATCACATGGTGGACGATTACCTTGGGGCCAACACAGAGATGGAGAGCTTTCCAGCTGACGATCCACTAACTTACTGGGTCATGAGAATAGACCACTGGCCAGAACTTGCACAGTATGCTATTGAGTTATTGGGCTGCCCTGCATCCAGTGTGCTTTCAGAATGGGCATTCAGTGCTGCAGGAGGTTTCGTTACTGATCATAGAATGCGTCTGCCCACAGACTCCGTGGACCGTTTGACTTTTATAAAAATGAATCAGTCCTGGTTTACCAGCTATGAAGCCCCTGATGCTGATGTCACTGATTAAGTCTTTTTGGGATGTGGAATCTCTGCAGGACTTCGAGGCTGCCTAGCTTTGAGGGTGTTCAATCATTTCATCTTGAAGAATGTTTTGATATAGGTTCCATGGGCACAATTAACACCCAAAGACCAATTTTTCAGCACCTATTTGACAGGTGCATATCATTGCAATTTTTTTAGCCTTCATCAAAAGCACCTCTATAGGGTCACGGTGGAAAGGCACCCCGACACCCAAAGAGTAATTTTTCTGCACCTGTTTGACAGGTGCATATCATTGCAATTTTTTTACAGCAAGGCCAATTCTTGCTTTCATAAAGAGTACCTCTATAGGGTTGTGGTGGGAAGGCGCCACCGACACCCAAAGACCAATTTTTCTGCACCTGTTTGACAGGTGCACATCATTGCAATTTTTTACAGCAAGGCCAATTCTTGCTTTCATCAAGATTACCTCTATAGTGTTACGGTGGGAAGGCGCTACCAACATCCAAAGACCAATTTTTACGCACCCGTTACTTCTACACAAAGTCAAAGTGACACCAGAATGTATCCAGAAAATTCTCTAATCTTGTTTCCAGTGCACTACACTGTGGCCTTATCATACACACTGGCTCCCCAGCTGTTGCTGAGCAAAACAAAGGCAGCTTGCAGGGTAAATGTCATTTTTTTTGGCTTTATAAATGTAATTATTGCTGCAGCAGATTCTAGACATGGCACAGACCTGCCACTTTACGGGTAGACTAAGGTGACTCCCCAGTCACTATATTGGAAGGAGTTTTTCATTTTTAGGCTTTCACTTTAAAAATAAAAAAATCACTGCTCATTTAAAAATGACGTTTTTCACAAACTTTATTTTTATTGATACATGTCCCCGGAGCAGGACCCGGACCCCTATAACCATTGTATGCCCAATTATTTGCATATAAGCCTTCAAAATGGGCACTTTTGATTTTTGATGTTTGGGTTCCATTGACTTTAATGGGGTTCGTTATTTGGTCCGAACTTTCGCAGTGTTCAGAAGTTCTGGTGCAAATCGAACAGGGGTCCGTTCTGCCCATCCCTACTCTCTAGCTCCTGTCTGACCTGCCAGTCCCATCATTCTGTCCTTTGGATATAAAAACTTTAGGTTTCATAGACTGCAGTGATGGTGTCATTTTTCCGCCCCCTCTGCCCTCAGCTATTTACGGAATGCTGTTCATTTTGTGAATGACCAAGGAGTGGGGGGCATTACATGTCCACTAGTGACATGGCAGGTATTGTTGAGTAGAGGGGAGGGAGACCAGCGAATTTCCCTTTGCTGATCTCCCCCAGCTAGAATGAATGTGGGAGCATCGCTTCTGGATTCGGTTTTACTTTCCTTGGCCACTATTGGTGGAAAACTCCATTAGCTTCAGTGGAAGGCAGGAGAGACATCATGGGCTGAATAGACCTCTAATGTCTCAATAAAGAGAATCTGTCATACCAAAATGCTATCAGAAACAATCCTTGATCACTTAATGCAGCCAGATGGCACCCCTACCTATTACCCCATGGTATGTCTAAGGTGTTTGGTGATTTCTACCAGGGACTCTATAACTGTTTGAGCTCCGAATCTAATTCCCACTTTACACAGGCAAAGTTTGACGACTTTATGGCCTCTCTACAATTACCTGAGATATCCCCCGAACAACGATCTACGCTGAAAGCACCGATCACTACGTGTGATAAAATGTTTTACCATCCCATAAATCCCTAGGTCCCCGGGTATCTATTGACCCTATTTTCTTCATTACTAAAAAGGTACCCACCCACACTCACAGTTTTTGCATGCATTTATAACTGTTATTCCAAAACAGTGTAAGGACCCTTCATTACAGGACAACTACCGACCCATTGCATTATTAAATTCGGATTATAAAATATATCCAAAAATTTCAGCCAACAGACTTTCGCCATTATTGCCATCATTGATACATAGAGATCAGGTAGGCTTTGTTCCAACAAGACATGCAGAGGATAACACCAGACTAACGATAGCCTGATAGACCCCCTGACTAAGATGAAACACCCTACCATTGTTTTAGGTTTGGATGCACTGCACAAAAAGCCTTTGATCGCTTAAGCTGGCCATTTATGTTTGCAGTCCTTTCCAGATATGGATTCTCGGGCCGTTTCATTCAGGCTTTAAAGGCTCTATACTCAAAACCTTCTTCCCAAGTGCGGTTGTCTTCTCATCTGTCTCGGACATTCCCCCTGAGCAATGGCACCAGACAGGGTTGCCCTCTGTCGCCCTTGCTTTTTTTTCTAAGTTTGGAACCTCTTGCCTTGGCCATCAGGTCCCATCCGGACATTCATGGGGTGCCACTGCGACAGCAGGAATATGCGTTGTCACTTTTTGCTGATGATATTTTGTTAACTCTCACCCACCCCCATATATCTCTACCCTCCCTACATGACATCTTGGCCTCCTTTGGATCTATATCCGGGTTTAAAATGAATCCCTCAAAAACAGAAACTCTACCCATTAACATCCCATCAGACCAACTCATTCCTCTCCAACATAACTTTAAATATCGCTGGTGCACTCATACACTTAAATGTTTGGGCATCCATATTACACCCTCTTATAGGGCGTACACACGGTCGGACTTTGTTCGGACATTCCGACAACAAAATCCTAGGATTTTTTCCGACGGATGTTGGCTCAAACTTGTTTTGTCTACACACGGTCGCACAAAGTTGTCGGAAAATCCGATCGTTCTAAACGCGGTGACGTAAAACACGTACGTCGGGACTATAAACGGGGCAGTGGCCAATAGCTTTCATCTCTTTATTTATTCTGAGCATGCGTGGCACTTTGTCCGTCGGATTTGTGTACACACGATCGGAATTTCCGATAACGTATTTTGTTGTCGGAAAATTTTATCTCCTGCTCTCCAACTTTGTGTGTCGGAAAATCCGATGGAAAATGTCCGATGGAGCCCACACACGGTCGGAATTTCCGACAACACGCTCCGATCGGACATTTTCCATCGGAAAATCCGACCGTGTGTACGGGGCATTACTCCTCTCTATATCAGGCCAACTTCCCCCCCGATGTTCATGGAGATCACTCATTTATTAAATCAATGGACCTCTCCCTATATCTCTTCTTGGAAGAATTAATGTTCTCAAGATGTCGATACTTCCCAAATTGCTATACTTATTTGAGATGCTCCCAGTTTCAATCCCAATGTTGCAATTGAGGACTCTCCAAAGGAAATGTCTCCACTTTATATTGAACAATGACTCCCATAGGATTGAAAGCTCAGCAGTTCTAGCTCTAAGGTTTAGGGGGGGTCTGGCCGCTCCGGACATCATTAAATGTTATTATGCATCTCTTCTGCAAGTCTTGACTTCCTGGAGATCTAGGAAGGCCCCAAACAGATGGGCTGAGATTGAAATGGGAGTTACCGCTCCGGTACACCCATGTTATATGTTGTGGTCCTCCTCAGGCAAACACATGCCTCAGTTGAGATCCTTATGCCTGGCTCCAATGCTCTTTACCCTATTAATCTGGAAGAGATGCTGGAAGCGGTTTTCCCTTTCCTCTTCCTGCCCTCCATTTTTAAATTTACTTTTTAACCCGGACATCCCTGATAGTCTATCCTATGTTCAGATGCTGCCATGGACTCAAGCCGGAATCTTTCAATTTCGGCAACTGGTACACCCAGTGACATGTAGACTCCTGTCTTTTTCACACCTTCAAGCGAAACATCAGATCCCCACATCACTTTTGTATTCATATATGCAATATAAAAAAAAATTTCTAAATAAATCTCCCTCATTATCTTTGGAAAAACCCACCAATTTTGAACTTTTATGTGCTAATGTCCCATATGAATCTCAATTAATTTCGTCCATATATAAAATTCTACATGAAGCCTCTCTCCTAACGACATCCATCCATAACTATATGAAGAAATGGTCAAATATATTACAGCAACCTAAATCCTTAATAGACTGGGGGAAAATTTGGGAGTCCTCGTCCAAAATTTCACGCTGTTTAGTGCAGAGAGAAACCGCAGTTAAGAGTCTTCTTTTCTGGTATAGAACCCCAGACATCCTACACGCACGCAATCCAACAGTTTCTAGACAATGTTGGAGATGTAATGAAGCCACGGGCACCCACTTCCACATCTTCTGGGAGTGCCCCTCTATTAGCCCTTTCTGGACTCAAATTCAAGAGCTTTTGCAGAAGTAATTAAACACCCCCGTATCACTGAACCCCATACACTTTTTATTAGGTCTCCCTTTTTCAGGTATCTCTAAAGCCTCAGGGAGATTAATGTCTTTCATTTTACTAGCTGCAAAACGAGTTATACCTAGATACTGGCTGTCCACTTCCCCTCCTACTGTCCATCAATTTCTTTCTACAGTGGCTGATATTCGTAGGATGGAACATCTGACTGCATAGATCGATGATTCATTACCTTCCTTTTATAAGATATGGAAAGTTTGAGATGAATCTGAGTACTCCCCTGCAAATAACGAATCTTAAATATTCTGCCCCATTTACACCACCTGTTATGTCTCTGGTAACGTTTGTGATTTTTGGTCTCCTTGGTGCTAACCACTTGTTATATTGTCTTTATGATTCTTCGATGTTTTACTTCTATTTAGTATTATTATTTCAGTAAAAACAATAAAAATAATTAAAAGTCCATAAATCTATCCCATAGTTTGTAGACGCGATGTGGCCTGGTACGGTTCAGGAGGGGGGGGGGTGCTCTCTCGTCCCCCCCTCTTTTCCTGCGGCCTGCCAGGTTGCATGCTCAGATAAGGGTCTGGTATGGATTTTTGGGGGGACCCCACGCCATTTTTTTTTAAATTTTGGCACGGGGTTCCCCTTAAAATCCATACCAGACCTGAAGAGTCTGGTATAGATTTTAAGGGGGACCCCACGCCATTTTGTTTTTAAATTTTGGCCGGGGTTACCCTTAATATCCATACCAGACCTGAAGGGCCTGGTATGGAATTTAGGGGGACCCCCATGTCATTTTTTTTTTTAAATTTTGGTTTGGGGTTGCCATTTTTATCAATGAACTTCTATGTGTATTGTCGGACCGGCAATTCATTAATAGCCGCGAGTAGTTTTAAATGACTTTTTTTCCTTTGAAATGTCATTTTGCTGTCAGACTGTTCTAAACACAGGAAACATGCGCCCCTTTACAGGCATACTATAGACACCCCCCAGGTACGAAATTTAAAGGAATATTACACTTTTATTGCTTCACTTTAAGCATTATTAAAATCACTGCTCCCGAAAAAACTACCGTGTTTAAAACTTTTTTTTTGCATTGATCCATGTCCCCTGGGGCAGGACCCAGGTCCCCAAACACTTTTTATGACAATAACTTGCATATAAGCCTTTAAAATTAGCACTTTTGATTATTCATGTTCGTGTCCCATAGACTTTAACGGTGTTCGCGTGTTCAAACAAATTTTTTGCCTGTTCGCAAGTTCTGGTGTGAACCGAACAGGGGGGTGTTCAGCTCATCCCTACTGGTCAAAGTATTTAGATAAACATCTATGTAAATCCTGGACTTGGCTATGAAAATCAACATATCTGAGGGCTTTCCTGGCTGTAAGTCAGTTTGACGATGAACTGACATTGATTGGTTATCCAGCAATCAAGAAACATTTACGATGAGGGCACTTTTTTTCCAAAGAGCTGACACTTTGCTGTCTCAGCAGGTGATGGATGTCTCTGGCTCTCCATCGGTCTCCCTGATGCACAACAGTGCTATTTAAATAGACTGTAGGGTGACGCCGTAGCCCCGCCCCGCTGAGGAAGTTCTGAGGAAGTTCTGATTGAACGTAACCCATACAGGGGAGGAGTGACACATGACGTCAGCTAAAAGTAGTTTGATCTGTATGTGCGTTATAGTTAATCAAAATTAGTTAGATTAAAAAAAAATCGATTAATCGAACACGAAAATTTTAATCAGTAACAGCCCTAGGTTATTAAAACCGAGTTGCAGGCTAAAATGAAACTAAATCTTGAACAATAGAGCACCCCACTCCCTTCATTTTTGGATATCTTTTTTCTTTTTTGTCCTTTTGTACCTTTTCGGTTGTTGGACTTCCTGTCCTACCTCGCTGCGGCGAGGTACGTAATTTCTGTGATTGCATCGGCTCCTCCACCTCCTCCCCGCTGTCTTCTAGGACCTGTGTGTGTCCTAGAAGATGACAGGACTATTCAGAATGCACAGCGCGACTCGTGCATGAGCAGTAGGAAACCCTTACATGCAATGCCGGCGCCTGCACCGGTAGCCAATGAGCGAATCAGCTTGGAGTGCTGCCCTGGACAGGTAAGTGTCCATATATCAAAAGTTAGCAGCTACAGTATTTGTAGCTGCTGACTTTTAAAAAAAAATGGAACTCCACTTTTTAATTTAGCGTTAACCAAGAATTATGGCCCTAGAATTATTGCTTTCACTGTGACATTTGTGGCACATCTGTGATGCAGTTGCGGTTCATGAACGCGTGCGCACTCTGTCAGGCACTATTGCATTTATAGGTGTGTGAAGGGCAATGAGGTTAAGTTTATTTATTTTATTTTTTGTATTATTATATATTTGTGGCTGTTAATGGTTGCTAAGGAAGCAGTTGTTGCTTAAGGGTCTGCTATGTATTTTGGGGACATTTGGAGGGATCTGTGTGCCATTTTTTTTAAAGAAGCCAGTAAGGAAATGTATCTTGCTGGCATTTAAACCCAGCCCATTCGAATGGAATAAAAAAAGAGATTGACATTGTAACATATTCCCCAGGGCAGTACCCATACACCATGCTATTTTATGACAACCCTTCGCCTATTAGCCTAAAATATGGAAATTTTGATTTTGACAGATTTGGCTACCATTAGTTTTAAAGAGGTTCAGGTTCGGCATCTGAATTATTATTTTTTTTAATATGTTTATTTGGTTTTCAAATGGTAACAAGTACATCAATAACAATGCAGTTGCAGCCGCTTTGATAAGATAATACCAGTATAGGTAATTATATTAGTGTAAACAGTAAAACGATTAAATTCTTACTGATATGGTGCAATGTTCTAAGTATAGAGAATACAAAAGGAATACAATACAATACAATTACATCAGGAATACCAATATGGCTATAAAGGGGGAGTACAAGGCACAAACTGATTTTTTTTATCAGAGAAGGGTGTATATATCAGGTCAAGGCATACAGTGGAATCACTTGGTTACAACAGTTAGGTTTGAAATACTGAGAACCTATGAGGGGTACCTAAGGTTTCCATATGAGGTCAAAGGAACGGAATGACTTGTGTTGTAAGGCGAGAGATTTCTCCCATAGGAAATGTTGGTGGGTGATATTAATCATTTCTGATGGGTTAGTGGAGGCATCTGAACTTCTTTGAAGTCCACCAAACCCTGCTCAAATCAAACCCTGGGCAGTTCTACTCATCACTATCCCTTACTACAAGAATAAGGTAAAATAAGAAAATAATCCTAGGACATGACTTATGCCCTGTACACACGGTCGGACTTTCCGACGGAATATGTGCGAACATGGCTTGTTGTTGGAAATTCCAACTGTGTGTGGGCTCCATCAGAATTTTTTCCATCGGAATTTCCGACACACAAAGTTTGAGAGCAGGCTATAAAATTTTCCGACAACAAAACCCGATCCTTTAAATTCCGATCGTGTGTAGACAAATCCGACGCACAAAGTGCCACTCATGCTCAGAATAAATTAAAAGACAAAAGCTATTGGCTACTGCCCAGTTTATAGACCCGACGTACGTGTTTTACGTCACTGCGTTCAGAACGATTGGATTTTCTGACAACTTGTGCGACCGTGTTTATGCAAGACAAGTTTGAGCCAACATCCGTCGGAAAAAATCGATGGATGTTGTTGTTGGAATGTCCGTTCAATGTCCGATCGTGTGTACAGGGCATTAGAGTGGACAATGGAGATTTGGAGTAACATTTGCCTTGACATACACTTAACATAATTACCTTTGAAGGATGTTTCAACTTCCATGTATTCTGTCATTGATCCCAACATGAACCAAGACAATTCTCAGTAATTTGTATTACACCACCTAATTCAACTTGTAAAATATGTTTGGGTGGTCAAACACAGAACTGGACTTCCTTTTCTGAGACGCAGCTATAAATCCCACTGAACACAGTAATCCAGTATCTGATCACCTTGAGTCATCCTTACCAACCACAGTCACTAAAAATGAGCAGGAAACTACTATCAAGGCTGTCAATGTTCCTCAATGTTGCACATTTTTTCCTTCAGATCTCTAATGTAAATTCCACAATGGAAACATGATTTGCCACCACTCATTATCCAAATTATAGCCTACACACATTATTTACAGAAAAAGAAAACTTTTACTTACAGACGGTAAGGTCCTGCATTTTAACTTTTGGCTCCCACTTTGTCCGCAAACCAGTATGTGAGTAAAGTCCCTTCAGTTCAATTCAGTTCAAAGCTCCTGAGCACACCTAACCCCTCCCTTTTATTAGTGTGGTCAGGTAGTGAAGAAAAAAATTAGCTTTAGAATGTAACATGAGAGTGAGAGATGAGAGAGAAAGAGAGAAATAAATATATTTTAAAAGGGGAAGTCCCTGATTCACAGCCTGTGGCCCTTTGGTACTTGCATGGCCCTTGGGTTACAGCAGTCTGCAGTGGCAGTGGGATGGAGAGTGGAAGCATTGATTTATAAATGGATAATAGCAGTGATCACTAATAGTCTGATGCAACATGTACTGTACATCACTGTCTTCTGCAACATTTCTCTAGTTTCCAGCAATACGTTCTCTAGTATGTCTCATTCATCCGATGGCAATTTCTAGTATTACATAAACTTTACATTATGTGTTGCAATTTGGTCAGGGGCTGCATTTGAGGGTGACTATACCTCAAAAAGTGGGGTTGAAATTCATGTTTGGGTCTAACATTTTGTTTTAAGATGAGCTCAACACAGGGCCAGGGCAGGATGAGGAGAAGGAGCACTTGCTCTGAAGGCTAATGTAATTTAATATGTGAAAGGGGGGCCCCAGTGGCATCAATGCACGTTCCTTGTATCTCCTGTGGGGTGTCCTGAGTCCCTGACACTGCAGCAGCTGGAATCTTCCCCAGTGTTGTAAATGTCAGAGCCAAGCTTCCTCCTCAGCTCTAGTGTTTCTTACGGCAAAATATGAGGAGGAGCCTGTGAGAAAGGACAGCTCCTGCACTGAGAGAGAAGCTCCAGAACTATTTTTGGAGCTGCGCATGGTGTGCAGTTTTTGGTGCGTTTTCTGCACTTGGGTTGCCTTTAACATGTAATGACAACACAAACATGATGCACAATTGCAGCATTTCTGAGACACACGGCAAAGCACACATTTTCTGTGCAGTTGTATTCCACTTAAGAAGTTGCCCACTTCTAAGGAACTGGTTTCCAATTTTGCTCTGGAGATTTTTCGCTTACATGGGCTACCCAAGGTTATTGTCTTGGACAGGGGTAGTCAGTTTGTGTCCCAGTTTTGGCGAGCCTTTTGTGCACAGTTGGGAATTCAGCTTGCTTTCTCCTCTGCGTATCACCCGTATTCTAATGGGCCCTCAGAACGAGCCAATCAGTCCTTGGAGCAATGCCTACGTTGCTATATTTCTGACCATCATAACAACTTGTCAGACCTCTTACCGTGGGTGGAGTTTGCTCACAATAGTGCCTTGAATTCTGCTTCCCGATTGTCCACTTTTATGGTGAACTATGGTTTCCAACCTTCCATGTTACCTGACTAATTTGTTCCGCAGAGTATTCCCGCGTTAGAGGAGCATCTCTGTGGTCTTGGAGGCTTTGCGACATGCTAATGATATGTACAGACTCCATGCTGACCGCTGACACCTGCCTGCGCCTTCCTACTAGGTTGGGGACAGGGTTTGGCTGTCATCTCGCAACCTCCAACTTCGTGTTCCCTCTCTGAAGTTCGCACCTCGGTTTATTGGGCCTTTCCATATTCTTCGCAGGATTAACCCAGTGGCATACGCATTAGACCTTCCTTCTAATATCCGTATTTCAAATTTATTTCATGTCTCCTTATTAAAACCTTTGATCTGCGACCGCTTTACCACCTCGGTGCCTCGTCCTCACACTGTACAGGTTGAGAACCATGAGGAGTATGTACAGTACAGTCCATTGTTGACTCCCGTAGGTTCCGTGGGCGCATACAGTGCCTGGCGCATTGGAAAGGATACGGTCCGGAGGAACGCTCTTGGGTCTCATTCATGGACGTACATGCCCCTGTCCTCCTCTGTGATTTCCATAGACATTTTCCCCTTTAAGCCAGGTGGTCCTCTGAGGGGGGGGGGGGTCATTGAGGAGGGGATACTGTCAGGGCTGGGCTCAGCACTTCCTTCTCAAAGCTGGCCGCTCAGCAGTCGGCTAATTGCCAGCTCCTATCTTTCCACAGTGACTCACCTGTTGATGATATCCTGCTCGTCAGTCCTGCCTACTTAAGCCATCCAGTCCTAATTATCTCTGCTTTCACGTGGTCATATCTCTAGAGACGCTCTCCTGTGTTCCCTTTTAAGACTTGCTTGGCTGACATACCTTCTGGCTCCAGATCCTGCTTGCTGTTCTACTACTCGCATCTCTGGCTCCCTGACGCTTTGGCCTGTCTGACTATCCGTTCTGGTTCCTGAACTCTGGTTATGTTTTGACTATGTTTACTCTGTTTACCTTTTTTTAATATTATTAAACAAGTGTGATTTAACTGTACTTCTGTCTCAGTCTGATTCATGGTTTCTGACACTTCTCTCAAGAGGCTACTCCCACACCAATTTAGGGAAAAGCTTTTGACCAAGCTCTAGCACTTTCCAGACGCTCATTGCTTTACACCACTCCAAAACCACAACAAGCCGATACATCACAAAATTCTCTGCCCACCACAAACAACTTAGAAAGATCCTGTCCAACCATTGGCATCTACTTACTGACCATCATGTTCTGAATAGACATGTGAGATCCACCCCTGAACTTGTGTTCCGGAGAGCCTCCTCTCTAAGAGACCGTCTGACTCATAGCCACTATAAGATTCCAGAATGACCTGCGACCGGACCATGTGGAACTTTCCAATGAGGCCTATGTCCATGTTGCCCTTGGATTCTTGAGGGTACTAAAAACCAGTTACCTAATGGAGAAACGTTTGTCCCATACACCCCCTCCAATTGTGGCACAATGGGGGTAATTTACCTAATGACCTGCAGATGCAATGCCTTTTAAGTGGGCAAAACAATTCAAGAACTCCGACAGGGAATTAGAGATCATTTGTATTATTGCAGTAATGGCAAGCTGACTACTGTCGACCGCCACATTGGATTACACCACCATTTTGATCTAATGGCAGTCAGATTCCTGGTCCTTGGGGTGGTTTGTCAGAGCCCAAGGGGGGGTGACTGGGATAGGATTATCCTACAACGAGAAACAATGTGGATTGTACATCTCAATGCCACTATCCCTCCAGGTTTAAATTAAATGATTCCCTATAAACCCTTTCTGTAAGGTTTATATCCCCCCCCTTTCCACCCCTTTCTCTCGTTCTCCTCTCCCCTCACCTCCCCCCCCCCCCTTTTTCCCCCCTCTCCCCATTCCCCAGTCCAATCCCTTTTTACATACTTGTATGGATTGGTTCCGCAGATGCCCCCCTGGCCCTCCACATCTAGTGTTCACCTATCCATCCATTGCTTAAAAGAGGCCATAATGCTGTCAAACCATAATTCTTTCCTCTTTTTTATTTTCTATATAATCCTGTGTTAAGAATTTAATGTTGTCTCCAAATGTGTGTATTATGCCTTTATTTAATTGTATTTGCCTTGAACCATTTGTATTTGAGCATGGGTCCTGTCTTTCTCTGCTGGTCCTCATTTAGGCATATGGAAAAATGCAGCGCATGTACAAATGAACATAGGTCTTTAAAATGGTGAAACAGTAAAGAAATCACTAATTGACCACAGGTGCCTTGAAACACAAACGTCCATAGATGGATGTGAATGTCCAACCGCACAGGAGGTGTAAGTACTCCAAGGGGTGGTGATGGTCTGATGGTTGTCAGAAAACACCTGGCATCATACAGAGACTTCCCAACCAAGAAACCGGGTCCCAATGGGTCATTCAGAGAAAGTGCAAAAAAGCCTCTTACCAGATCCTGTGGATTCCCATGTCAGCGACAGGGAATCGCATGCGCAGTTTGTCACAAATGACGTGGAATGGGAGCTCAGGAATCGCCAATCTCTTGGATTGTGGTCTGTATGGATCTCGGCCGGCAACCGGATGGGTCCTCACAACGAACCGTCCTCACACCGAACCGTCCCAGCGTGCATCAGAAGTTCCACAAACGGTCCCCCGAAAGGAGCAGTAGGAGGGACTGGATCTCATGCGGTAAATGTGGAAACAAAAAGAATGTGCCTCCACATGGTGCAGATAAAAATGGGTGTTTTTATTGACAAAAACGACCATACACAAATAAAAGCGTGATCACGGTGGATAAAAACAAATGGGCAACAAAGAGAGTGGTGTATGTACCCGACGCGTTTCGACCTAGGGGTCTTCAACAGGTGATCCTTTCCCTGGTATTGGGCAGTGGTGGTGGACTAGTGTAGGCGGGATCTTCGTCATGGGTTACCATGAGGGGCGTTGGTTTTTTACCTTTTTGATTTTCTATACCTCTGATCACCAACAATAAATCAGACATTTTCATTGAATGGTATTCAGGGCGGGCCACCATCAGGCCTTTTCTGATATCCTCTCTGAGCCCTGAAACAAAAGCAGTTGATAACGTGTGTGTGTGCCTTTATGAGTCTAGCATGATACTTCTTCACAGACTCCCCTTTATCTTGGGTAATATCTTGGATTGTGGTCTTCTGATCCGTCAACTTCTCCTTTGCCCAGTCGTGGAGTTGAGCACAGAACTCCACGCCAGAGGTGTAGGAAGTGGCACTTGTCAGGCAGGCATCATTGAAGGCCATCTGCATGACTGGCCAAAAGACATATCCTGCTTTGATTTGGCATAGGCTGATCAAGTCTCTCCAGGCAGCTGAGTAAGTTTCTTGTATCTGCACTATCCTGTGGTAGAAGGGAATTGGCTGCTTCTCTGGGTCAGGCAGACTTGTCACTAAGGCCGCTGCTTGTGATAGAGTAAAAGCGACATACATCACTGGTGCCCCTTCTGGTAACCGAGACTGTTGTTGGGGCAGGGGCTGGCAAGGGGCACTGTTCCTTATGGTTGCCAGCATGTGTTTGAGATCCTCTCGGAACTGAGAGTCTGGAGCCGGATTGGGGGTTAAATCAGTGGGTGGCCTTGCTGCCTGCTGTTGGGCTTCCCACTCAGATGCTTCTTCATCATTAACATATCTGGCCTGGGAATGTGATGCTCCCGTATTGGGGAAGACAGGTGTGTGGTATGAACCATCTTGGTTTAAAACAGGGAGGGCTGGGTACAGGCTGTTTAAGCTTACTGGGTGTACCAAGATGGCCGCCGGCAGGAAGTGCACTGGACTGGGTAGAAAGTGAAGGCATGGGTACACTAAGATGGCCGCCGGGCTGAGTTGTCACAGTGGGTTGTGCTTGGGTGGTGAGAAAGGAGTGGTTGTTAGACGGAGGGCAGTGTTGTCCCTCCCCTCCTTTGTTTCAAGTTCCAACATATCATCAGCTCTGTGATACACATACATAATACAATCGCCATCTGTCTTAACTTTGTTTATCCAATTTTCTTTATCACACAGGATTTTTCTCCCTGTTTCTTCAGCAACATAACTTTCGCCACTTCTTTCAACTTTGTTAACTATTTCAACATCTTCTTCTTTGCAATATCACTTTCTTTACAATATCACTTTCTTTTCTCTCGTACAACCAAAGGGGTTAATATTTTTCTCAGCGTTCTTATCAACAAATTCCTTGGGTGGGAGTACATAACGCTGTGCTCCTAGTGTTCTATCTCTTCGAGGGTCTGCCCAAACCCCCCTGTCACTGGGTAATGTACGTTTAATCTCAGTACAAGCACGTCAGGGGTAGTAGGGAGCAACGGCTTGTGACCCAACAGATCCTTCGGGTAGCCTCCTTCTCTGACTTTCACCAGTCCCCAACCCCTCTCATGTATAGCAAACAATAAACCACAAATACACTCACGACAGGACATTACACCTGCCACTCTTCGAACTGCAAAATTTCAGCAGGCTAAAATAACCACAAGGGCAGACCACCCTGCAAAAATAAACCCGTTTATAGACGTTTGCTACAAGGGAAACAATCTAATCCCAGAGGCCGAAAGCTCATCTGGAGATGAGACTACCCATTCACACATGTAGCACTTCAGGCTGCAAAGCCAGCAGCTGAAATTCCCCTCAAAGGTTCGTCGAACCCAGAGTAACCCATCTATAACGTTTGCCACAAGGGAAACAATCTCATGCCAGAGGCCGAAAGCTCATCTGGAGATGAGACTACCCATTCACACATGTAGCACCCTTAGACTGCTGAGTTTCGTAGCCCAAAGAATGGCAGACAGTGAACAAAAAATACAGTCAGCAGAAACCCATTGGCAGGTTCGTTAAAACAACCTCAGGCGAGGAATTACCTGCCTCTAAGACAGTCTCAGCATACCGACAGAATCCAGCCGTCAACCGAAAGATAAGAGAGTCGTACAGTGGTAAGAATATAAATCAAACTTACCGGTACTGTTAGGGCTGCGCAAAGACCCCCTGTCTCATCAATCAGTTAACGCCCGAATGCTTGTCGCGGTATAGCTTCGACTGTAGCCTGAGGTCCCGGGTTTCGGCACCATCTGTTATGGAAATGATTAAGAGCTCCAATCGAGCCCAAGGTTATCTGCTGCTGTCTCTAATTTGAAAAGTGTGGATATGCATGCATATAAAAGTAAACACTCTGAGACACGCTCAGCACCGCTACTTGTTACACTTCTAATTTATTCAAGGCGGTGTTAATGTTTTATACACACAAATACGTCATTGCTATGTTAGTCTAATAGGTACATCTCATTGGTTAAGATAGAAAAAGAAGATGGAGAATTTTCATAACGAGGTTTGGCTGTCTTTGGTTTTATCTCCAGTTCCGCGTTCTTCTGATGTGTGGGATGTAGGGGGTACCCGCCATCTTGAGAAAATATAGGAACAGAGCTAATCTGTATACTTATATAATGAGTAAGGAGAAAAATATGTATGCACATAAGAAAATAGACATTTTCAGATTACTATTATTATTATCTACATCACATTCCTTCACAAAAGTAACATTACACATGTGCAACATAGGTGTCAGCTTATGTCACCATGTTAAAAGGACAGCACTATGGGTAGCATTACAGTGATTGTTATTAGTCCAGGTTCACTAAACTAACCAATGCTCTGAAAAGCAATCCATGCGGATTGCTTTTTAAGGCCCCTTTCACATGAGTGGTCCGATCGGGTCCTCCTGTCTGTTTTTTAGGCAACCTGATCGGACCGCCCATTGTTCTCTATGGATCGGCAGATTTAAATGGAAATGTGTCAGTTTACATCCGCCTGTCTCTGATCTGATCTGGCAAAAAGAAACGATGGAAGGGCCCCCATTCCCCTCCATCTGGCCGGATCAGAGGACAGTTGGGTGTAAACGTACGGCATGAGCAGACACAGGTCTGTCAGTTACCCGCTCAGCTCAGCAAGGGATCCACGGACAGATCCCCTGCTGAGAAAAACTGGATCGGCCCCTGTGAAGATTGCAGCTAGAATGCAGATAAGGCCGGCCATAAATGGTTTGAATTCTGTTTAGCAGAGACTGGCTGAGATTCAAACTATGTATCGACAGGCTGAATGTACCCAAGTTAATCGATCAACTTGAGTACGACCAACCTGTCAGATTTTACATACAATTATCGCTAGCAGTTCTTGTAGTCACTAGCAATAATTACTGTGTTCTCCTGGTAGGGGCGGTTTTCCCACCCCCCACTGGGAGAATACAATGCCTCCACAGCAGGGATTCCCCCATCAACACTGTCTGTGTTAATGGGGGAATCAAGCAATTTTTTTCCAGCAACCTGTGGGGCAGAGATGGGGGAAAAAAATCATAATTTGGCCAAAATGGGAAAAAAAGTGCTTGCTTTATATATACTTTAGTATGATACATAACTAGAACATCTAACAGGGTTATGTCATTGCAGGAGATTTCCCCTCACTTTCTGTCTTGATGTCACCAGAACAGGAAGTGAGGGAATCTCCCTGTGGGAATATAGCCAGCAATTGTTATATATATATAAAAAATCAATATAATTTGGACATTATAAGGCAACAATTGCAAGCTATTTACCCACAGTGAAATCCCCCCACTTCCTGTTCTGGTGACACTAAGACAGGAAGTGAGAGGAAATCTCATGCAATGATGTGACCCTATTAGATCTTCTAGTTATGTATAAAAAATATATATAAAGCAAGCACTTTTTTTCTATTTTCGCTAAATTATGGAAGAGTTAAAACCACATTCTTTTTTTTTACCATCTGTGTCCCATTGTGAGGTCACGTAGGCGCAACAGTTAGTGAGAAAGAAATTGCTTTGGAGACAGTTGCCACCAGAACCCGAGTCCCAGGATGGAGGAGATGGGACTGGAGGAGGAGGAGGATGTGGGATGAAGGAGAAGGCACTGGAGGAGGAGGACATGGGATAGAGGAGGATGTAGGATGAAGGAGAAGGGACTGGAGGAGGAGGAGGATGTGGGATGAAGGAGATGGGACTACAGGAGGAGGAGAAGGACATGGGATCAGGATGAGACTGAAAGAGGAGGACATGGGATGGGACTTGGTGGGACTGCCAGTGGGCGGGCCCTGGGGAATTTTGATGGTCAGGTCTGGGGGTGGGGGGGGGGGGCAGGCCTAAAACTGTGTAAGTGGCCCCAAAATTTCTGATGGCGGCCCTGCTGTCTAGTGTTTTTGGCTCCGCAGCTCAGCCTTTCCGCCCTCCTCTTCAGTGATTGGCTGCCTGAGTAGTGTGGTTGTGTCTCATCATGTTGTGTAGATGGATCCGCCCACTCAAGTGCGAGCCACTGAGGGACATGCTGGCAGTCTGCCACTATGTAGATCCGGGCCGACACTGCCATCGGCCACTCAACTGCGAGCCACCCAGTGATATGCTAATGCTACCTGTGCCTAGGCAACAAGAACAGCGAGGAACCACAGGTAACAGCAGTTAGTAGCAGCCAGGACTCCGTAGGTGGTGAGAGGAAGGATGATTGATGGGGAGCATGCAGGTGTAGGTGGGGGAGGTGTCACTTCTGCAGGCATGGCATGGAGTGATAAGTACGGTAATATGCTTTCCCTCTCTCTCAGTACTACTGCCTTCCTCTCAATCTTTTATGCCTTCCCTCTTTCTCTCTACTCCTGCTCCCATCCCTTCTCACTACTTCTGCCTCTGTCTTTCACTTTCTTGCTCTGCCTCTTCTGCTGCCTTCTATCTGTACTACCTTCTCTCTCTATACTCCTGTTTTCTCCACTACATTACTTCATTACTGAACTCCTTACTGTCTCCTTAGTTCCACTACTACCTCCATCTCTCACTGGTTCTGTTTCCACATATGTGGCAAATAGTAAACATTGAGAGCATGGGTGTCCATAAAATTATGCCCCCCCCTGAAAAAAGTTCTGCGGACGCCCATGGCTGTGTGTTGAGTTATTTTGGGGGGACAGCAAATTTACACTGTTATACAAGCTGTACACTCACTACTTTACATTGTAGCAAAGTGCCATTTCTTCAGTGTTGTCACATGAAAAGATAGAATAAAATACTTACAAAAATGTGAGGGGTGTACTCGCTTCTGTGAGATACTGTATATTTACATTGTTATCTAGATATATTATCCACGTAAATCCCCAATGTTCGTTGCGGGGGTATATTTTGGTGAATAAAGCTTGCCTCTGGCTTTGAACTCATGGGTAAGCGACCGCACCTAGGCTTTTTGCTGTTCTTTGCTGTGTTTGGTATATACATGTTTTTGGTATATACATGTTTACATATATTTTTAATGTAAAATTATTTTTCTATGTTGCACTGTTACCCTTTGTACAGTTTTCAAGTACCCTATGTAATTTATCTTATAGATTTATCCTCCTGGCGAAGCAGTCTTTTGATCGCGAAACTGGTAGAGGATTACATAATCTGTGAGAAATTTCCATAACCAGCAATTCTTCTGGAAGTCTACAAGTATATGTATACTGTATCCACTTTCTTTTCTCATTTTTATGTTTTGACTTTTTTTAATCATATGTGTTTTATATGTAATAAATAACAAACGTTTATTCAAAGTTTACTTGTGTTCATCAGTACCGAGATAG
Organism: Lithobates septentrionalis; assembly: GCA_037952835.1. Lineage (NCBI taxonomy): Eukaryota > Metazoa > Chordata > Amphibia > Anura > Ranidae > Lithobates > Lithobates septentrionalis. Next base: position 918,987 of record JBBDGP010001614.1, on the reverse strand, counting down.
TCCATTTTCCACTGTTGTTGTAGGAAGAGAGCTTTAGTAACTGTCCCTACCTCTTTTCCTTTAGCAGCAGGAATAAGAGGAGGACTTGCTGTTGTCTTGGTGCCAACAGGATCCTTTTCTTACTGCCTCCATTCCTGTAAGGCAGAAGCAGCGGGGGGCAAGGAGAATTATAAGACGGAGAAGGGCTGGGGTCCAGGCAGTGAGTAGGAGCAGGAAGTAAGATGGGCATCAAGGGGAAATTTCATTCCCCTAACCCCCAGGAGCTGTATGGGGATGGGTGAGGTTTGTTTAGAACAGTGTTGTCCCAGGTCTTATTGTCCTCTGCTGCTGGAAATCCTTGGAAATCCTTGATGAATGGCCTTTTTCATGCCCAGGTGCTTGCACATGTACTCCAAAACTCATGGCATGAAAGGAACACTTTTGGGTGACCAACCTACTGGATCCCCGACACAAGGGAGAAATGACAATCTAATGCCACCATCCCAGAAAGAGTACACAAAATAAAGCACTTTTAGGAGGTACTGTGTAAGAACCTCTTGGCTGAATTTCCTGATGGTGTCAAGATCCCTACTTATGACTAATGTGCCTCTGATTCTCTGATCCCTGAAAGGAGGTGCAATTGTGGTGGACAGGTCCGACCGCAGGAAGCACTCACATGCAGCACCTGAACCACATGATTGTCAACTTCATCAGGTCTAGGACTCATGGAGTATTTGGTGTCCAGGCTGGGCCCTTTGCTGGAGCGTTTACAGTTTGCCCTAGAGATTCTGACTTGCCCTGAAACCAGTGCGCTATCTGAGAGAAACTTTAGAGCAGCTGAGGTTCTGGTACTGGGTGTCATTATGCATGTTATCCTGAACTGTGGACCTGTGGATCTTTAATTAAAATTAAGCTGTTCTACCCCCACCCCACCCCCCAAAAATGATACACCCTTAACAGTTCCTGCCATCTTTCCTGACCAGTTCCATTGTTCCGGCAGTTGGCATTTGGTTCAGTTGGTGTGGGAACACACATCAGTGTTTAGCAGCAAGCCCAGTAATATAACAGTCTGATACATTGCTAGAATATCATAGTAGTGTGGTGTTACTTGTGCATATACTTTAATGTTTATTTCAACATAAAACCTCATCACCCTCTCTTACAATGCAACCTCATCAAGCTGCTCACATACTGTCGAGCCACTGTACAATCTTTTGGACTATTGTCTCTGAATAATACACTCATATTTATTTTAAGATAAAACCTGCCTTGTCTCTCCTTATTAAATAGGGGCCTTATCACACTGCTTACATACTGTACAGCTGCTGTACAATGTCTGTGGCTATTGTCTCTGAAATATTACGCTCTTATGTTAATTTTCAGTCAAAAACTTCCTCTTACATTGCAGCCTTACCAAGCTCCTTAAATACAGGCAATACTTGTGACTACTCCTTTGTTGCCTGTCTGCCTTTTTGTTCACAGTTAAGATCATTCAAGTCTGGTATAGATTTTAAGGGGGGAAAAACAAAGATTTTTTTTTTATACCAAACCCTTATCTGAGCAGGCAGCCACACAGGCCAGGAAAAGGGGGAACAGGCATGCATCCCTCCTTCTCAATCATACCAGGTTACATGCCATCAACATGGGGAGGGTACCTTGCCAGGAGGGACCATACTAGACCCAGTGGAAAAGCACCGTGTCTGCTCATTCATGAGGGCTAGGGCCTCTTCCCTGCAACCCTGGCCATTAGTGGTATGAGTCTGTGGGACAGGGGGCTTATTGGAATCTGGAATCCCCCTTTAAAAATAAAGAAGGCCCTAGATAATTTTTTTAACAAACACTGAAATTTTGTATTCAGAACAATTGCACTCCATTTTGATGACGTTGGCGAGAATCTCTCCTGAAAAAGTCCCCCCCCCCCATATTTAGGGTATGTGGCCTGGTATGGTTCGAGGGTGCCCACTTTTTAACCCCCCCTCTCCTTTCCTGGCTGGGCTGCATGCTCATGCTGCTATGTATTTTAGGGGAAACCCATGACATTTTTTATTTGGTGTGGGGTCCACCATTAAATCCATACTAGACCTGAAGGGCCTGCTATATTGAGGGAACCGTCAGATGTTGGCTCATTTGTTTACATCCTGCTGTCAGCTGGGAATCCGCAGCTGACAACAATGATAACTCATCAACGTTAGGAAGCCAGTGAATTTCGGGTCCTTAAAGAGGAGGTCCAGCCCATAAAAAAAAAATGTAAAAAATAAGCAGCTACAAATACTGTACTGTAGCTGCTGACTTTTAATATTAGGGCACTTACCTGTCCAGGGAGCCCATGATCTCCGCACCCCAGCCGGTCTTCGGATCGACTCCCAGGTGCTGCCGCCGCCATTCCTGGTAAGGGAACCAGGCAGTGAAGCCTTTCAGCTTCACTCCTGGTTCCCTACTGTGTGAAGCGAGCTGCACTTTCTAATTGGCCCAGCTGCGGGGGACAGAGGATGGGGCCTAACTTCTGGGAGATCGGGCCGTGACGTGAAGTGGGACCTGTCAAAAACGGGAGGGAGGGACAGGGAGGAAGCATATAAGCGGTAGTTCCACTTTTGGGTGTTGACAGCAGGGCTGAGTCACTGGTTGGTAGGGTGCAAGCGGGTGCCAGCTTCTAACAACCAGCACAAGTCACATTGTAAAACGGATCAAAAAAGCATGCAGATGCGATCCATTGACATTTATGGACCACAAAATCGCATTGCATCACTTCAAAATTCGCACAGGACCCTTTTCAAGGTTGGATCCCAGGGCTTTATAGAAACTGATGTTATTTCACTTGTCCAGTGAGTCACAGCGATCCAAATCACAATGAAATTTCATCAGTGTGAATTGGGGCTAAGTGAAGATGCTATTCTTTTTTTTTAAAGGAAGCTATAATTCACCTTTATGTCAGTGTGCACTGCGAATTCTCAGTTCTGTGGGGATTCCACACAGCATGCAAATCGCACCTCGTTCGATGCAAATCGATGCGGTGTGTATGTTAAGTTAACGACACCCCGAAATCGGTTCGCAAAGCACAGTGCAATTTGCAGAATCGGATCGCATGGGTGTGATTACCTATGCGCTCCGTTTCTGGTTCCGGCAAAAAAAAAATGTCCTGCACGAATTTGGTGCAATTTGAGCAATACAGAATAATGGCTCAAATCGCACTGCTGAAGATTCACGTGTGATTTAAACAGGAAGGCGGTGCGGTTCCCTGCACTGCATAGTGTGAACCAGGGCTCAGAGCTGTCTGTAACCCACCTTCTCCCTGGGAATGCAAGTATAAATGCAAACAGTTTTGTGAAACAACAACTGATGTTTTAGCAAGCGCTGGTCTGCTCAGATAAAGAGACAGCAAAGAGATTGTGCTTGTATGTCCAGCCAGCCTCCCCTGCAGGTTGCCAGGCTGAAGCAGTTAATATTTCACATTTTTTTTTTATTTTTTATAACCCCCATATACATTCTTTTGTTAGATAAACCTAAACAGTAAATGCTACTTATTTAGTGGACCTTGTCATTAGAGAAGTTATATACTTCAGAGATGAGATAACAAAGGCTGCGTACACACGGGCGGACTTTTCGACCGGACTGGTCCGACAGACTTTCCAGCGTACTTTCGACGAACTTTTGACGGACTTCCGACAGACTTTTTAACGAACGGACTTGCCTACACACGATCACACCAAAGTCCGACGGATTCGTACGTGATGACGTACACCGGACTAAAATAAGGAAGTTGATAGCCAGTAGCCAATAGCTGCCCTAGCGTCGGTTTTTGTCCGTCTGACTAGCTTACAGACAAGCGGATATCTCGGTCCGGCGGAGTTACGACGTAAAGATTTGAAGCCTGTTCCAAATCTAAAGTCCATCAGATTTGCGACTGGAAAAGTCAGCTGAAGGTCCGGTGAAGCCCACACACGATCGGATTGTCCGCCGGATTTGGTCCGTCGGCATCTGTTGGACAAGTCCGGTCGAAAAGTCCGACCGTGTGTACGCTGCAAAAGGGTAACTCCACTTTTGTGGGGAAAAAAAAGCAAAAAATAAATAAATTATAAAATCACTCCCATTCACATTCACATCACAGACAAGCAAATGGCTAATGTCGCGTACACGGTCGGACTTTGCGGCATACTTTGCCCGGGGGACTTTTCCACGGACTTTACGATGGACTTTCTGAATGAACGGACTTGCCTACACAAAATCAACAAAAGTCCGACTAATTCGTACGTGATGACGTACGACCGGACTAAAACAAGGAAGTTCATAGCCAGTAGCCAATAGCTGCCCTAGCGTGGCTTTTTGTCCGTCAGACTAGCATACAGACGAGCGGACTTTTCGACCGGACTCGAGTCCGTCGGATAGATTTGAAACATGTTTCAAATCTAAGTCCGGCAAACTTTTGAGAAAAAAAAGTCCGCTGGAGCCCACACATGATCGAATTGTCAGACGGACTCCGGTATGCCGGAAAAGTTTGCTGGGAAGTCCGATCGTGTGTATGCGGCATATTTTTTTAGAATAAAAAAAAGGTAGGAATCTGCAGCAATGTTTGTAAAAATTCCTGCAATGTACATAGATCACCCAGAGTGATGTACACGTTATTTAGTAGACGCATGCACTTCTGGAAAAAAAACAGAAAAAAAAATTTGGATCACTTTTATTCCTATTACAAGGAATGTAAACATCCTTTGTAATAGAAAAAAAATTATGACAGGACCTCTTTAATGTGAGATCTGGGGTCAAAAAGACCTCAGATCTCATATTTACACTTAAATGCAATAAAAAAAAATGTTTTTCCCCTTTAAGGCCATTGGGTGGAACTGACCTTTGATGTTGCTTCCATCATCCAATGTTGTGGAGCCGAGTGGGGGCCATATTTCCCTCACTCGACTCCAGGCCTCTCAGGGGAAAGGATTGGATCGTCTCTGCCGCTACCAGCGGCTTCGGTAAGCAGTGGAGATGACCAGGATGCGGCAGGCACCTCTCCCGCCGCCAATAAAAGTGATCTTGTGGTGAGTCCACTTACTGAGGACCGCCCTCCATTTAAGAATATACTGGGGTTATGGCAGCTATCTCCGCTGCCATAACCCCAATATGCTATGACAAAATACCAACGTACAACGACGGCGGTTTGCGGGAAGTAGTATATATATTATATATATATATATATATATATATATATATATATATATATATATATATATATATATATATATATATATATATATATATATATATATATCATACTTGCCAATAGTCCCGAATTTCCCGGGACATGCACGAATTCGGGAGCCTCGTCCCGATTTTTTTATTTCCCGGGATTTGTCCCGAATTTCCTTGCTTGTCCCGGAGGATCGTAAATTCTTTTGGGCAATAAAAGGGTTAATGAGCATCGCCGCAGCCTCGGTATCCTCCCCCCTGCCTCATTTTGTCCTCCTTGTCCTCTATTGGACAAGGAGGACACATGCTCCTTCTGCCTGCCTTGATTTGCCAAGTATGGCAAGCAGGGGCGTGGCTACTTCGCAGTCGGAGCACATGGATGGATGGGGGAGGAGGTGCGCACCGCTGTGTCAGTGCCAGAACTCTCACTCGAAGGAGGAAGAAGTTTGCCTCCTCCTGTTTACACAGCACCAAGGAGGAGAATGTTAAAGGTCCGGGGGAGCCCGAGGCCGGGACCACCAGGGAGCAGTCGGCGCCACATGGGGGGAGCTAGTGTGTCACTCGGTAAGTCAAAGTGCTCCCAGCTTCTGTTTGAGGGGGAAAAAAAATTCTCCCTCCCCTCCGCTGCAATGTCTGATGTAAGGGGGGCTTTGCTGGCAATGTCTGATGTTAGGGGGGACTCCGCTGCAATGTCTGATGTAAGGAGGGACTCCGCTGCAATGTCTGATGTAAGGGGGGACTCCGCTGCAATGTCTGATGTAAGGGGGACTCCGCTGCAATGTCTGATGTAAGGGGGACTCCGCTGCAATGTCTGATGTAAGGAGGGACTCCGCTGCAATATCTGATGTAAGGGGGGACTCTGCTGCAATGTCTGATGTAAGGGGGACTCCGCTGCAATGTCTGATGTAAGGGGGGTTTTGCTGGCAATGTCTGATGTAAGGGGGGGCTTTGCTGGCAATGTCTGATGTAAGGGGGGACTCCGCTGCAATGTCTGATGTAAGGGGGGACTCCGCTGCAATGCCTGATGTAAGGGGGGACTCCGCTGCAATGCCTGATGTAAGGGGGACTCCGCTGCAATGTCTGATGTAAGGGGGGACTCCGCTGCAATGCCTGATGTAAGGGGGACTCCGCTGCAATGTCTGATGTAAGGGGGGCTTTGCTGGCAATGTCTGATGTAAGGGGGGACTCCACTGCAATATCTGATGTAAGGGGGGACTCTGCTGACAATGTCTGATGTAAGGGGGAATCCGCTACAATTTCTGAAGTAAGGGGGGTTTTGCTGGCAATGTCTGATGTAAGGGGGGACTTCGCTGCAATGTCTGATGTAAGGGGGGACTCTGCTGACAATGTCTGATGTAAGGGGGGACTTCGCTGCAATGTCTGATGTAAGCAGGACTCCACTGCAATGTCTGATGTAAGGGGGGACTCCGCTGCAATGTCTGATGTAAGGGGGGACTCCGCTGCAATGTCTGATGTAAGGGGGGACTTCGCTGCAATGTCTGATGTAAGGGGGGACTTCGCTGCAATGTCTGATGTAAGGGGGGACTCCGCTGCAATGTCTGATGTAAGGGGGGACTCTGCTGACAATGTCTGATGTAAGGGGGGACTCCGCTGGCAATGTCTGATGTAAGGGGGGACTTCGCTGCAATGTCTGATGTAAGGGGGGACTTCGCTGCAATGTCTGATGTAAGGGGGGACTCTGCTGACAATGTCTGATGTAAGGGGGGACTTCGCTGCAATGTCTGATGTAAGGGGGACTCCGCTGCAATGTCTGATGTAAGGGGGGACTCCGCTGCAATGTCTGATGTAAGGGGGGACTCCGCTGCAATATCTGATGTAAGGGGGGACTCCGCTACAATTTCTGAAGTAAGGGGGGTTTTGCTGGCAATGTCTGATGTAAGGGGGGACTTCGCTGCAATGTCTGATGTAAGGGGGGACTCCGCTGCAATGTCTGATGTAAGGGGGGACTCCGCTGCAATGTCTGATGTAAGGGGGGACTCCGCTGCAATGTCTGATGTAAGGGGGGACTCCGCTGGCAATGTCTGATGTAAGGGGGACTCCGCTGGCAATGTCTGATGTAAGGGGGGACTCCGCTGGCAATGTCTGATGTAAGGGGGGACTCTGCTGACAATGTCTGATGTAAGGGGGGCTTTGCTGGCAATGTCCGATGTAAGGGGGCTACTCCGCTGGCAATGCCTGATGTAAGGGAGGACTCCGCTGTGGACACCTGATGGCATCTGGTGGCAGGTGACACGCTCAGGGTTCCCACTGATTTCTGCATTATGGTGAGTTAAATAATTTCATTTTATATTACAATGTAATAGAAATAATGCGCTTCAATCATCCTGACACCATAACAACCATGGTGCCGGAATGATTGAAGTGCTAACACCAGGTGTTTAGAGTATCTTTATCTGCTGATTGTTAAACTTTCTAGAATACACATATTTTTTATTGTGTAGGATCTGGGGCTGCTGTCCCATCATTCCCCTCTCCCCCTCTCCCCCTCTCCCCCTTCCCTCATTCATCTCAGACTCTAACCACACCCTTTTGAGCCACGCCCATTTAAGCCACACCCACTATTTCACATAAACCACGCCCATTTTTTGCCATGTCGCGCTACGCGCGCCGCACTTGTATTTTTTGATAGACCACACCTACAAATGAATGCCCCGCCCCCTGATTATTGTATCCTACAGCCAAAAAAGTGTCCCACAGTTTTTTTTTGCAATATTGGCAACTATGATATATATATGTATATATATATATATATCCATATACAGTATATACACTATATTGTCAAAAGTATTAGGACACCTGCCTTTACACGCACATGAACTTTAATGGCATCCCAGTCTTGGTCTGTAGGGTTCAGTATTGAGTTGGTCCACTCTTTGCAGCTATAACAGCTTCAACTCTTCTGGGAAGGCTGTCCGCAAGGTTTAGGAGTGTGTCTATGGGAATACAGTATATACACTATATTGTCAAAAGTATTAGGACACCTGCCTTTACACGCACATGAACTTTAATGGCATCCCAGTCTTGGTCTGTAGGGTTCAGTATTGAGTTGGTCCACTCTTTGCAGCTATAACAGCTTCAACTCTTCTGGGAAGGCTGTCCGCAAGGTTTAGGAGTGTGTCTATGGGAATGTTTGACCATTCTTCCAGAAGCGCATTTGTGAGGTCAGGCACTGATGATAGACAAGAAGGCCTGACTCGCAGTCTCCGCTCTAATTCATCCCAAAGGTGTTCTATAGACACGTACGTTCAACTCGAACATCGGGCTCATCCCTGATATACAGTATATATATGGACTTGAGTAAGACACCACATCCTAAAATCACATTATAAATGAATACCTTAGAAATGGAAGGTGCCAGGACATTTAAAACAAAAATTGTCTTAAAACTAAATCTAAACCTTTTATTTTTTTACATTACAGCTCCCCTATGTACTTACTTTGCAGAAATGACAAAGCTTTCTATTTATTCTACACATGCTTACCTCACTGTCTTCATGGCATTACAACCACTTTAAGGCTATTGCATGTATGTAAAAAGAGCACTAGATGGTGCTAGTATACAGTGCATCCGGAAAGTATTCACTGAGCTTCACTTTTTCCATATTTTGTTATGTTACAGCCTTATTTCAAAATTGATTAAATTCATTATTTTCTTCAACATTCTACAAACAATACCTCACAATGACAACATGAAAGAAGTTTGTTTGAAATCTTGGCAAATTTATTAAAAATAAAAAAATCCCATGGACATAGGTATTCACAGCCTTTGCTCAATACTTTGTTGAAGCACCTTTGGCACCTTTTACAGCCTCAAGTCTTTTTGAGTATGATGCTACAAGCTTGGCACACCTATTTTTGGGCAGTTTCTCCCATTCTTCTTTACAGGACCTCTCAAGAGCTCTCTGGAGCAGGTTTTCATTAAGGATGTATCTGTACATTGCTGCATTATACAGCGATCAGAGCTAGAAATAGCCACTGATGACTGTATAAATGTCACTGGCAGGGAAGGGTGGTTAACACTAGGGGGCGACCAAGGGTTTAAGTGTTCCATAGGGTGGTGTTTCTAACTGTGGGGGTAGTGTAGTGACTGGGGATAGAGAGAGATCGCTGTTCCTGATCACTAGGAACAGCAGATCCCTCTCTACTCCCCTGTCAGAATAGGGATCTGTTTGTTTACATACACAGATCCCCGCTCTGGCTCGCTATGGAGCGATCGCGGCCGCCGGCCACACGCATCGGCACCTGCGTCGCACGCCCCTATACCTCCTAAAGCGGCCAATGTACACCTGCGGCAGTTTGCGCAGCCGTGCCAACCTGACACCGTGTAACGATGGCGGCTTGTCAGCAATAGGTTAAATAGCCCATCTGGTGCCAACATGGATTGTGTGTGCGCCCATGCGCATTCCTGTGTGCATGTGTGCGCCTGGTCAACATTCTGTGCACATGCACAGTTCTGCGAGTGAAAGTCTGTATGAAAGTATGTTTTGCTTTGAGCGACAGTACCTGGAAAGGAAACACAGAAGAGGATAGGTGGAGGAACTTTAAAGAAGTTCATCTTTAAAAAAAAAATTTTGCAGGTAAAACAAATGTGCATTTTTTTATTTTTGTTAGGAGCCCATAAAGCATTCATCCCTGTAAAGCATTCTGACCCCCTCCCCCCCCATCAGGGGGAAGAGGGGTCAGATGCTGAACATGTTAAATGTTACACCCTAAGTATGGGTGTAACATATAACATGTTCAGAAAGGTGAACTTATCCTTTAACAACTTCACATCCTTACGTCATTTATAAACGGCCTCAGGTTGAAGTGGTTATACGGGGATCATGACTGCAGCTATATTTATGGCCCTGGTATCTTTTTTTGCAGCCAGCAATTATCTTTTTAGTAAAAGTAGTAATCTGAGCAGCTTTACAGCCACTAAATGACCTTCACAGGTGGCAGTAGGGGGTCCACCCCACCCCTCACCCCAGATTAGGGAGTTCGGTAAGGTTGTGACCGGTAGCATTTGGTTCCTGGGACACAGTGAGAGGAACTGATGGTGTTCCTACCACTGTGCATGGGCGGCCGCATGGGGGGCAAGTGCCCCCCCTTTAGTAGGGTGTCTGCACACGCAATCCTCAAAATTTCCACTCGCCTGCTCGCATATGGCGAGTGGAAATTAGCGGAGGGCGAGTGTGGAGCAGGGGCAGACTGGGCTGACAGTTTCCTGGCTGATCGCTTCTGGCAGAAGCGGTGCAGCCATAAGAGTGGCCTGGAGGGGGGCTCCCTTCCCCCGGGTCACTCTGACGGTCTGTACAAAAGGCCGCACCACTTCTGCCAGAAGCGATCAAACAGTTAGAAGGATCAGGCAGCCGGATGACACAGAGCGGGGATCTCCTGCTAAGACGTGGCTTGTATGTGAATAGCCAGCCGCTGTCAAACAAAGTCCCGACTCCTGGACCGGCATTGGACCAGTGTGCTGTCTTGTTAGAGTAGCCGGTCTAGGAGGCAAGACTATTCATATACAAGCCGCAACTCAGCGGGAGATCCCCACTCTGTATCACCTGGCCGGCAGACCCTCCTGATTCCTCCCTGATGCATTACTGGGCACTGATGAAGCTGCACGTATGGGCAATGCTAGGCTGCATTGATGGATACTGATATGCTGCACTGATGGCCAGTGATATGCTGCACATATGGGTAATGATATGCTGCACTGATAGGCAATGATATGCTGCACTGATAGGCAATGATATGCTGCACTGATGGGCAATGATTAGGGATGAGCTTCGTGTTCGAGTCGAACCCATGTTCGACTCGAACATCGTCTGTTCGCCCGTTCGCCGAATTGCGAACGATATGGGCCGTTCGCGCCAAATTCGAATTTGGCGCGTCACGGCCCATAATTCACTGCGGTATCGCAGTGCATTACTGGCTGATGATTGGCCAAGCATGCACTATGACCCGCATGCTTGGCCAATCACAGCGCCGCCTGAACAGAGAGCCGTAATTGGCCAAAGCCAAGGAGGCTTTGGCCAATTATGGCTCAGGGGATTTAGTACACGCCCCACACTATATAAGGCCGCCTGCACGGCGGCCCTGTGTAGTGTGTGTTCCGGCGTTCATTGAGAGAGAAAGAGAGATACAGACAGTGACATTTGATTTGAGTTAGATAGATTAGGCAGAACAGTCAGTCAGTTAGCTGCACTTACAGTGTATTGTGTATATATATGCATCCCAGGTGTTGCATATATATATATACACTGTATTCAGTTTAGCTAGATCCGTTCTTGTTATCTTCCTACAAGGCAGGCTTGTCTTGTTACAGTATTTACAGCTACCTGAAGAAAATTACTGGTGTTCTTTTGATCCTATTAGTACCACAGTCAGGCAGCTAGACTATTTACAGTTAGTGCAGTGCGTCCTGCTCACAGTGTTCAGCTAAACCTACAAGTTAGTGGGGTGCGTCCACCTCACAGTGTTCAGCTAAACCTACAAGTTTGTGGGGTGCGTCCTGCTCAGAGTGTTCAGCTAAACCTACAAGTTAGTGGGGTGCGTCCTGCTCACAGTGTTCAGCTAGATCCGTTCCTGTTATTTTCTTACTGACAGGCAGGCTTGTCTTGTTACAGTATATACAGCTACCTGAAGAAAATTACTGGTGTTTTTTTGATCCTATTAGTACCACAGTCAGGCAGCTAGACTATTTACAGTTAGTGCAGTGCGTCCTGCTCACCGTGTTCAGCTAAACCTACAAGTTAGTGGGATGCCTCCTGCTCACAGTGTTCAGCTAAACCTACAAGTTAGTGTGGTGCGTCCACCTTACAGTGTTCAGCTAAACCTACAAGTTAGTGGGGTGTGTCCTGCTCACAGTGTTCAGCTAAACCTACAAGTTAGTGGGGTGCGTCCTGTTCACAGTGTTCAGCTAAACCTGCAAGTTAGTGGGGTGCGTCCACCTCACAGTGTTCAGCTAAAGCTACCTGTAGAAGGTTGGTGGTGTTCTCATACTACAGGCAGGCAGTTGATTTTGCTAGCTGCAGTATCAGTACACACATATATATATATATATATATATATATATATATATATATATATATATATATAGTGGCTTGCGAAAGTATTCGGCCCCCTTGAACTTTTCAACCTTTTGCCACATTTCAGGCTTCAAACATAAAGATATAAAATTGTAATTTTTTGTGAAGAATCACCAACAAGTGGGACACAATTGTGAAGTGGAACGAAATCTTTTGGATTTTTGAAACTTTTTTAACTAATAAAAAAATGAAAAGTGGGGCGTGCAAAATTATTCGGCCCCCTTGCGTTAATACTTTGTAGAGCCACCTTTTGCTGCGATTACAGCTGCAAGTCGCTTGGGGTATGTCTCCATCAGTTTTGCACATCGAGAGACTGAAATTCTTGCCCATTCTTCCTTGTTAAACAGCTCGAGCTCAGTGAGGTTGGATGGAGAGCGTTTGTGAACAGCAGTTTTCAGCTCTTTCCACAGATTCTCGATTGGATTCAGGTCTGGACTTTGACTTGGCCATTCCAACACCTGGATACGTTTATTTGTGAACCATTCCTTTGTAGATTTTGCTGTATGTTTGGGATCATTGTCTTGTTGGAAGATAAATCTCTGTCCCAGTTTCAGGTCTTTTGCAGACTCCAACAGGTTTTCATCCAGAATGGTCCTGTATTTGGCTGCATCCATCTTCCCCTCAATTTTAACCATCTTCCCTGTCCCTGCTCAAGAAAAGCAGGCCCAAACCATGATGCTGCCACCACCATGTTTGACAGTGGGGATGGTGTGTTGAATGTGATGAGCTGTGTTGCTTTTACGCCAAACATATCATTTTGCATTGTGGCCAAAAAGTTCGATTTTGGTTTCATCGGACCAGAGCACCTTCTTCCACATGTTTGGAGTGTCTCCCAGGTGGCTTGTGGCAAACTTTAGACAAGACTTTTTATGGATATCTTTGAGAAATGGCTTTCTTCTTGCCACTCTTCCATAAAGGCCAGATTTGTGCAGTGTACCACTGATTGTTGTCCTATGGACAGACTCTACCACCTCAGCTGTAGTTCTCTGCAGTTCATCCAGAGTGATCATGGGCCCCTTGGCTGCATCTCTGATCAGTCTTCTCCTTGTCTGAGCTGAAAGTTTAGAGGGACAGCCAGGTCTTGGTAGATTTGCAGTGGTCTGATACTCCTTCCATTTCAAAATGATCGCTTGCACAGTGCTCCTTGGGATGTTTAAAGTTTGGGAAATCTTTTTGTATCCAAATCCGGCTTTAAACTTCTCCACAACAGTATTACGGACCTGCCTGGTGTGTTCCTTGGTCTTCATGATGCTCTCTGCGCTTTCAACAGAACCCTGAGACTATCACAGAGCAGGTGCATTTATACAGAGACTTCATTACACACAGGTGGATTCTATTTATCACCATCAGTCATTTAGGACAACATTGGATCATTCAGAGATCCTCGCTGAACTTCTGGAGTGAGTTTGCTGCACTAAAAGTAAAGGGGCCGAATAATTTTGCACGCACCACTTTTCAGTTTTTTAATGGCTAAAAAAGTTTAAAATATCCAAACAATTTTGTTCCACTTCACAATTGTGTCCCACTTGTTGGTGATTCTTCACAAAAAATTAAAATTTTATATCTTTATGTTTGAAGCCTGAAATGTGGCAAAAGGTTGAAAAGTTCAAGGGGGCCGAATACTTTCGCAAGCCACTGTATATATATATATATATATATATATATATATATATATATATATATATATATATATATATATACACTACCGTTCAAAAGTTTGGGGTCACATTGAAATGTCCTTATTTTTGAAGGATAAGCACTGTACTTTTTAAATGAAGCTAACTTTAAACTAGTCCTAACTTTAAACAAATATACTCTATACATTGCTAATGTGGTAAATGACTATTCTAACTGCAAATGTCTAGTTTTTGGTGCAATATCTACATAGGTGTATAGAGGCCCAGCAACTATCACTCCAGTGTTCTAATGGTACAATGTGTTTGCTCATTGGCTCAGAAGGCTAATTGATGATTAGCAAACCCTTGTGCAATCATGTTCACACATCTAAAAACAGTCTAGCTCCTTCCAGAAGCTACAAAACTGACCTTCCTGTGAGCAGATTGAGTTTCTGGAGCATCACATTTGTGGGGTCAATTAAACGCTCAAAATGGCCAGAAAAAGAGAACTTTCATCTGAAACTCGACAGTCTATTCTTGTTCTTAGAAATGAAGGCTATTCCATGCGAGAAATTGCAAAGAAATTGAAGATTTCCTACAACGGTGTGTACTACTCCCTTCAGAGGACAGCACAAACAGGCTCTAACCAGAGTAGAAAAAGAAGTGGGAGGCCGCGTTGCACAACTAAGCAAGAAGATAAGCACATTAGAGTCTCTAGTTTGAGAAACAGACGCCTCACAGGTCCCCAACTGGCATCTTCATTAAATAGTACCCGCAAAACACCAGTGTCAACATCTACAGTGAAGAGGCGGCTGCGGGATTTTGGGCTTCAGGGCAGAGTGGCAAAGAAAAAGCCATATCTGAGACTGGCCAATAAAAGAAAAAGATTAAGAGGGGCAAAAGAACACAGACATTGGACAGAGGAAGACTGGAAAAAAGTGTTGTGGACGGATGAATCCAAGTTTGAGGTGTTTGGATCACAAAGAAGAACGTTTGTGAGACGCAGAACAAATGAAAAGATGCTGGAAGAATGCCTGACGCCATCTGTTAAGCATGGTGGAGGTAATGTGATGGTCTGGGGTTGCTTTGGTGCTGGTAAGGTGGGAGCTTTGTACAGGGTAAAAGGGATTCTGAATAAGGAAGGCTATCACTCCATTTTGCAACGCCATGCCATACCCAGTGGACAGCGCTTGATTGGAGCCAATTTCATCCTACAACAGGACAATGACCCTAAACACACCTCCAAATTGTGCAAGAACTATTTACAGCAGAAGCAGGCAGCTGGTATTCTATCGGTAATGGAGTGGCCAGCACAGTCACCAGATCTGAACCCCATTGAGCTGTTGTGGGAGCAGCTTGACCGTATGGTACGCCAGAAGTGCCCATCCAACCAATCCAACTTGTGGGAGCTGCTTCTAGAAGCGTGGGGTGCAATTTCTCCAGCTTACCTCAATAAATTAACAGCTAGAATGCCAAAGGTGTGCAATGCTGTAATTGCTGCAAAAGGAGGATTCTTTGATGAAAGCAAAGTTTGATGTAAAAACAATGTTATTTCAAATACAAATCATTATTTCTAACCTTGTCAATGTCTTGACTCTATTTTCTATTCATTTCACAACGTATGGTGGTTAATAAGTGTGACTTTTCATGGAAAACACAAAATTGTTTGGGTGACCCCAAACTTTTGAACGGTAGTGTATATATATATATATATCCCAGCTTAGTGCAGCTACAGGCCATTAGTATGTCTGGAAGGCCAAGAAGGAGAGGTAGACAGTCACAAGCCAATAAGAGAGGGCAAGCAGGCTCTGTGTCTAGTGCTGGTCGTGGAGACGGTGCATCCTCATCAGCACGTGGCCGTGCTCATCCTCTCTTACCCATGCCCAGGGTACTTTGTCTGGCAAAGCAGCGGGCTCTTCCCTCGGCTCAATGTCATCAGTGACTCCTTCCCTAGCCCCACCATGTCCTCCTGAGGAGTCCCTCGAACTGTTTGACCACAGTGTTCTGTACATGCTCCAGGAGGATGCCCAGCGTTGGGAAGGCTCTGATGATGATACTGAGCTCGATGAAGGCAGTAACATGAGCACGGGCAGAGGGGGTGCCCAAGAAGGACAGCAATCTGGCAGTCATGCTCCCCCTGCTGCAGCATACTGCCAGGTTTGCTCTAGTGATGAGGAGGGAGGGGATGATGAGGTCACTGACTCAACGTGGGTGCCTGATAGGAGAGAGGAGGAGGAGGTGGCACATCATAAGGGCAGCACATTGACTGCATCACACCCCAAAGCTCCACATGTGCAGGGCGCTGCAGTCTCTGCGCGTTATTCAAAAATAGCAGCACCGCTGCTATTTGCAACATATGTCTCAAGCGTATCTCGCGTTTCCAAAACATCTCCCGCTTGGGTTCCACATGCTTGAGCAGACATATGTTGACCTGCCATGCAGTTCGTTGGCAAGAGTATCTAAAAGACCCACACCAAAGAACAAAGAGGACCTCTCCTTGCTCCTCATCAGCTGAGATTTCCAACCCCACTATACCTTCAGTCCTCTCTGAGACCTGCACTGAGAGGAATGAAAGTGTAGAATTAGGTGTGTCACAGCCAAGTACTTGTGGGCAATCTCCCATTGGTACACCGACGTCAGATTGTACCAGGCAAATTTCCCTGCCCCAGCTGCTGCACCGCCGAAAGAAGTTTGCTCCCAGCCATCCACATGCCCAGCGGTTGAGTGCTAGCTTGGCAAAATTGCTAGCACTTCAACTGCTGCCTTTTCAATTGGTAGACTCTGCCCCCTTCCGTGAGTTTGTGGAATGTGCGGTTCCTCAGTGGCAGGTACCCAAACGCCACTTTTTCTCACGGAAGGTGATTCCGGCTCTCTACCGGCATGTGGAAGGCAATGTCCATGCCTCGCTGGACAGGGCGGTCGGTGGTAAGGTGCATATTACCGCTGACTCATGGTCCAGCAGGCATGGACAGGGACGTTACCTAAGTTTCACGGCGCATTGGGAGACTCTGCTGGCAGCTGGGAAGGATGCAGGACAAGGTGCAGTAGTGTTGGAGGTTGTTCCACCACCACGCCTCCAAAATGCTAATGATTGTGACACACCTCTCTCCTCCACCCCCTCCTCTTCTTCTTCCTCCATGGCCTCTTCCTGTGCTTTGTCCTCGGAACCAGCGGTGCTCCGTAGCCGTTCAAGGGGCTACGCAAGTACGCAGGCCAAAAGATGCCATGCGATGCTTGAGCTGGTGTGCTTGGGGGACAGGAGCCACACTGGGGCAGAGGTTCTGTCAGCTCTGCAGGGGCAGGTTCAGAGGTGGTTGACGCCACGCCAACTTAAGGCAGGAATGGTGGTTTGCGACAATGGCACCAACCTCCTCTCTGCCCTCCGACAGGGACAAATGACCCATGTGCCCTGTTTAGCTCTCGTCCTTAACTTGGTGGTGCAGCGGTTCTTGGGCAGGTACCCGGGCTTACAGGATGTCCTGAGGCAGGCCAGGAAAGTCTGTGTGCATTTCCACAGGTCATATAATGCCAGTGCTCGGCTGACGGACCTCCAAAAGGAGTTTAACCTGCCCAAGAACCGCCTAATCTGTGACATGCCCACCAGGTGGAACTCAACGTTGGCCATGCTGCAGCGGCTGCACACGCAGCAGAGGGCCATCAATGAGTACCTGTGCGACTATGGCACCAGGACAGGGTCAGGGGAGCTTGGTTTTTTTCCCCACGCCAGTGGGCCATGATCAGGGATGCATGCACTGTCCTGTCACCATTTGAGGAGGCCAAGAGGATGGTGAGCAGTGACAGTGCATGCATCAGTGACACTGTCCCCCTTGTCCACCTGTTGGAGCACACGCTGCGTGGAATAATGGACAGGGCACTTGAGGCAAAACAGAGGCAGGAAGAGGAGGACTTCCTTAGCTCTCAAGGCCCCCTTTATCCAGACAGTGTTCCTGCGTGCCTGCCGATCACACAGGAAGAGGACGAGGAGGAGGAGGAGGAGGAAGATTGTGTCAGTATGGAGGTGGAGCCTGGCACTCAGCATCAGCAGCAGTCTTTAAGGGATTAGTCCCAAGAAACACATGGACTTGTACGTGGCTGGGAGGAGGTGGCTGCGGACCATGTCGTCCTTAGTGACCCAGAGGACTCCGGACCGAATGCCTCAGCAAACCTACGCTGCATGGCCTCCCTGATCCTGCAAAGCCTGCGTAAGGATCCTCGTATTCGTGGTATCAAGGAGAAGGACCAATACTGGCTGGCAACCCTCCTTGATCCACGTTACAAGGGTAAGTTTGCGGACCTTATCTTGCCAGCGCAGAGGGAGCAGAGAATGAAACATCTTGGACACCTTTCCCACCGAAAATCCTCTGGGTTACTGGGTCTTGAGGATGGATCACTGGCCAGAGCTTGCACAGTATGCAATTGAGCTACTGGCCTGTCCTGCATCCAGCGTTCTTTCGGAACGCACATTCAGTGCTGCTGGAGGCGTGGTAACCGATCACAGGGTGCGTCTGTCCACCGACTCGGTCGATCGACTGACCTTCATAAAAATGAATCAGTCTTGGATCACCACCAGCTACCAAGCACCTGATGCTGATGTAACCGAATATTTTTTTTTTAAATCTCAGATCCCTTCAAAGACTGCCTATGCTGATGCTGAGGGACTATCCCTGAGTAATTATCCTCTTCCTCCTCAATCATCACGCTGATAGCTTGTAAGAACATTTTTGGTTCTGGGCGCCACCACCAGTGCCTAAGGCACAATTTTTCTGCCCCTGTTTCACAGGGGCGTGTAATTACAATTTTTGATGCAATACTTTGCAGCAGGGCTCGTTCCTGCGTTCCAACTAGAGTGTCTGTGAGGGGTTGCAGTGTTGTGGCACCAGCACCAGTGCCTAAGGCCCAATTTTTCTGCCCCTGTTTAACAGGGGCGTGTAATTACAATTTTTGATGCAATACTTTGCAGCAGGGCTCCTTCCTGCGTTCCAACTAAAGTGTCTGTGAGGGTTTGCAGTGTTGTGGCACCAGCACCACCACCACCACCACCACAGGCCCAATTTTTCTGCCCCTGTTCAACGGGGGCATGTAATTACAATTCTTGATCTAATATTTCACAGCAGGGCCCATTTCTGCACCCACCAAGAGCGAGTGAGGACTTACAGTGTTGTGGCACCAGCACCACCACCACCAAAGGCCCAGTTTTTCTGCCCCTGTTCAACAGGGGCATGTAATTACAATTCTTTATCTAATATTTCACAGCAGGGCCCTGTGAGGGCTTACGTTGTTGTGGCCACAACAACACCTAAGGCCCAAATTTCTTCTGAGTATATAGGGCAGGTCCCTACTTTCAAACATCTAACTTACAAACGACTCCTACTTGCAAACGGAAGGAGACAACAGGAAGTAAGATGAAATCTACCCCTAGGAAGGGAAATTCTCTCCTGTAAGAGTTAATATGGGAAAAACATTTCTCCTTTCCACTGATGCTTTCCAATCCTTGTTCCACAAAAAACCCCAAATTCTCAAAAAACATTTGTCATTGGGACAAAAAGTGAGGTGAAATCTTCTAAAGAGGAGGAAAGACAGCAAAACAAATGTCACAGGGGTGATAACCCTTCCCTATGTTTTCCAAAAAGCTTAAAAAAGATATTTTGGCTGGAGCTAAACACGTTAAAAATGTACCCGTTCAAAATGACAAACAGATTCTACTTAACAACAAACCTACAGTCCCTGTCTTGTTTGCACCGCCTGTATACTGCTGTTCAGAGTATATAGGGCCTGGTGGCTCCACACCTTTCCTTATTTTAATTTGGGTGCGGGGTTCCCCTTAATATCCATACAAGACCCAAAGGGCCAGGTAATGGACTGGGGGGTACCGTTTGTCTCACTGATTTTCATCCATATTGCCAGGACCGGACATTACATTAAACCCGCAAGCAGTTTTAAATGAGATTTTTTTCCTTTAAAAATGACATTTGGTGCAGGGACTGTTCTAAACACGGGAAACACGCGCCACTTTACAGGCATACTATAGACACCCCCCAGGTACGATATTTAAAGGAATATTTCACTTTTTTTTTTTTTACTTTAAGCATCATTAAAATCACTGCTCCCGAAAAAATGGCCGATTTTAAAAGTTTTTTTTGCATTGATACATGTCCCCTGGGGTAGGACCCGGGTCCCCAAACCCTTTTTAGGACAATACCATGCAAATTAGCCTTTAAAGTGAGCACTTTTGATTTCGAACGTTCGAGTCCCATAGACGTCAATGGGGTTCTAACGTTCGTGCGAACTTTCGGTCCGTTCGCAGGTTCTGGTGCAAACCGAACTGGGGAGTGTTCGGCTCATCCCTAGCAATGATACGTTGCATTGATAGGCAATGATATGCTGCACTGATGGGCAATGATACACTGCACTGATAGGCAATGATATGCTGCACTGATGGGCAATGATACGCTGCACTGATGGGCAATGATACGCTGTACTGATGGGCAATGATATGCTGCACTGATGCCCAATGATAAGCTGCACTGATGGGCAATGATATGCTGCACTGATGCCCAATGATAAGCTGCACTGATGGGCAATGATATGCTGCACTGATGGCCAATGATATGCTGCAGGTATGGGCAATGATATGCTGCACTGATGGGCAATGATACACTGCACTGATAGGCAATGATATGCTGCACTGTTGGCCAATGATATGCTGCACTGATAGGCAAAGATACGCTGCACTGAAGGGCAATGGTAAGTTGCACTGATGGGCAATGATACGCTGCACTGATGGGCAATGATACGCTGCACTGATGGGCAATGATACGCTGCACTGATGGGCAATGGTATTCTGCACTGATGGCCAATGATATACTGCACTGATGGCTAATGATATGCTGCACATATGGGCAATGATATGCTGCACTCATGGGCAATGATACGCTGCACTGAAGGGCAATGGTAAGCTGCACTGATGGGCAAGGATATGCTGCACTGATGGGCAATAATTTGTTGCACTTATGGGCAATGATACGCTGCACTGATGAGAAATGATACGCTGCCCTGATGGGCAATGGTATGCAGCACTGATGGGCAATGATACGCTGCACTAATGGGCACTAATAGGCTGCACTGGTAGGCACTGATAGGCTCCACCGATGGGCTGGATGTTTTCAAAGGTTGGAGTTCTTCAGTAAACCATAAATGAATGATGTTTAGTTTGCTAAATCACTGTATATAATAAACATTATAGCAAATGCAATCAAATCAAGTATCAAATAAAGCCAACACATTTTCCCAAATTCCCCCTTTTTCAGGGCCTGATGGTAATAAAACCATGACAGTCACAGAAGATGACCTCAATGCCATCAAAAGATGTTAGTCTTTATTAAGACCTTACTGTATTCTGTTGAAATTTTATTAACATAGATTGCTCAAGCCCTGAAGAAGGGGAAGCTTGTTTCCCTCAAAACATGTTGAATGTATTTGACGCACTTAACCATTAAATGTTTCAAAAATCCTTTAGGTCAGATGAACATTTGCAGCAGGTGCTCCTCCATACACATCCAAGAATTTACCATCTGGCGTGTTCTCCCTTTGCCACTATCAGAGAAGTCTCAGCCTAGGACCAGAACAGGACCCTTCCATGCTATATTTTATTCATGGGTCTGCTTCCTTGAGGTGAAGAGCACTTTACGTTATATCCATCAGAACCAGTTTTCACTTCTATCAGTCTAGCGCTATCATACACACATGAGGCAGCTAACAGGATCTCGGCCAGTTCCACATCATACTGCACATGCACACCGAGGCCCTATTCATTTTTATGGGCCTAATTACTCACAGCGGTATCCATCAGTCCCTTTAAGTAAGTGAATAAGAAAAAAAAAAGCTGTGTGGCCAGAGGAAAGATCACTGGATCAGGGAGGAGGACAGTTATTATTATCCTAGGTGGGCTGCACATAGGGAGGTGGGGGAAATACAACTTTACTACAGGTTGTCCTAGAAAAAGGTCCACTTCTGCATTATCCTATTTGCCTGATCCTAATGAAATTCACTTTAAATAGGCCAAATAATAGAACGCATTACATTTTAATTTAACAATCGAGTTTACTCTGAGTAGCATATGGATAAAAACTGCAGTCTGATCAAGCCACAGTGGGCTGGTCTACATTTGAATATGTTTGCTATTTGCTCAGAAGATTTGTCCATCAGCAACCAGAGCAGTTCATAATATTAAGTGTTCTTTCTATAGCAGGTGCTATTAAGTTCTGAAAGAATGTCCTCCAAACACTATTAAAACATGGTTCTTACTGAGGACATATAAATGAAAGCATCAAGTCTACCTCATTTTTAATAATTATCTTTGGGGGATGAATATTTTCAGGTTCTCGGTGGCAAGAGGTCATCTGCCAAACGTCAAGAATGGTGACTGGTAGCTTAGAGAACATAGCCCTCATTAATGTGTCCAGCTGCAAAGATAACCAGTCACTTCCATGGTGAAACCGGTAGCCAGTGTTGGCCGATTTGATGATGATCTTCGTTTCAGGGCTGCGCTCTAACAGTTGAGCTACCGCTTCTCGAATGTGATATAGCCGTCGGATATACGGTCCAACAGGGTAGGTAACGAAGTGACTCCAGCATGTTATTACAATGACCATCCCTTTCCGGATCCCCAACTCATCCAACTCTGAAGCAATATAGTGTATGTCACGTACTCCAATACGTGCCATGCGTAAAGGTTTCTGGTGGGCTCTCCATTGGACCAAATAATTGAGTTCTGCATCTGTGGCTAGAATTGGACCTATTGCTTGAGGCGCATGAAGACTGATCACCTTCAGAGCTAAGATTTTGAAAATAAAATAAAAGGCATCATTAACAAATGAATTAAAATTAAAGGGGTTGTAAACCCTCTGTGCTTTTTCACCTTAATGCATTCTATGCATTAAGGTGAAAAATCTTCTCTCATGCTGCAGTCCCCCAGCCCCCCCATTTTACTTACCTGAGCCCGGTCTTTCTCGCCCTGGGTACGAGCACACCAGCTATGGCTGGTGTCTTATGTCCTGATTGGATAGATTGATAGCAGCGCAGCCATTGGCTCCTGCTGCTGTAAATCAAATCCAATGAGATGGGCACCAGGGGTCGAGTCAAGTCCTGCTTTTTATGTCAATAGACACAGGAGCACGCCTGCATAGGTGTCCCGAAGGCGCTTCTCCGATGAGGGAACTCGAGAACAGGAGGAGCCACCAGCGCCGTGAGGGCCCCAGAAGAGGAGGATCGGGGCCACTCTCTGCAATACCAACTGTACAGTGGAGTTAAGTATGATATGTTTGTTATTTTAAAAAAAAATGCGGGTTTAGCAACCCTTTAAGATAATGATTAAAGTGCATTTTTTTTTTCCTATTCATTGTCCTGTTTGGGAGATTTTTCACCACTCATCAGCAGCGGGAAAATCTCTCTAACATGCACACAACTGAAATAAAAAAAACTTTATATGTAGTTTCAACTTTAGAAAACAAAAAAAAACACCATCACATGTGCCACACACAAAACAGTGGCATAAAATATATGAAATTAATTTTACAATACGTGACAATACACTTAAAATCACCTGGGAAGAGTGTATGAACTTTATAAATTATAGTATATATGGTACAATAAACTAAATGCGGTGAAACCTGCATCCAATTCGCATAAGTGTAAACCCAGCCTAAAGGTCAGGACACACTTGTTCCCCTTTAGTAAGCAGAGATCAGCTGACTACAGCCATCTCTCCATGTGGATCGCTCCCCCTTCTCTTAGATGAATTCACCATTGAAAGCAGCTACAAAACATATAAAAAAGGGACCCAATAGTGGTTTCTGTTTTGAACTGTAGGCCACTTTATTAAAACATTAAAACCACTACTCAGCGTACATTGTTGTGCATGAGATAAGATAAAACACACATAGAGGGGTATCCCCACAGCTCACCGCTATACAGGAATGTCCCACTGACAGCTCAGGGAGCCGATGGACACTCTGTAGCTACCATGCCTGGGGAACTACTGTTCTGGAGGCGCAAAGAAAAAAGTCTCAGCCCTACGCGTTACGTCCAAAAATCAACTTAATCAAAGCCTGAGCCTTTTTGTTTGTGCCATCCAGAGCAGTGGTTCCCCAGTCATAACAGCTACAGAGTGCCCATCTGCTCCCTGAGCTGTCAGTGAGAGATTCCCTTATAGTGGTGAGCCACGGGTATACCCCGCTCTGTGTGTTTTTTTCTTATCTCATGCACACTTATGTACTCTTAGAAGTGGTTTTAATGTTTTTAAAAATTAACCCACAGTTTAAAAAAGAGACCACTATTGGGTCCCTTTTTTATATGTTTTTAAACTCTTTTTGATGGTGAGTTCATCTGAGAGAAGGGGGAGAGATGCATATAGAGAGATGGCTGCAGTAAGCTGATCCTGGTTTACTTAAGAGAAACAAGTGTGTCCTGACCTTTGGAATTAAAGCTTTATGGTTAAGGTGAGCGGATAATATGTGTAGTGGTGGTTCCTTCCCCAGCACGTTTTGGAGGTGATTGATCCTATTTGAATTACAAGATGTTTTAAATCTACTTCAGGACTTTGAGGAATTGAAAGTTACTAGGATATAGTGACCACCTATGTTTCAAGGTGGTGGAACTTTCATATACTCACATTGGTGGTTCGTTTAAATATACTTCCAAACCAAGCCAATTCTGGCATTCCTCTTCTACATGTAAAAACCATCATTTTTTTTTTTTGCTAGAACATTACTCAGAACTCCCAAATATTATATAAACATTCTTTATCAGAGACTCTAGGGAATAAAATGGCAGTTGTTGCAATTTTTTATGTCACATGGTATTTGTGCAGCAATTTTTCAAACGTGATTTTTTTGGGGGGGAAAAAAAACACTTTCATGAATTAAAAAAAAGACACAATATTTAACCCAATTTTTGTATAATGTGACAGATTATGTTATGCCGAGTAAATAGATACCTAACAAGTTAAACTTTAAAATTGCGCCAAACTTCGGTACTTAAATATCTCCATAGGCAACACTTTAAAAAATGTTTACAGGTTAACAGTTTAGAGATACAGAGGAGGTCTTGTGCTAGAATTTTGCTCTCACTACATTTGCGACAATACCCCACATGTGTGGTATGAACGCTGCTTACATATGCAGGTATGAACTACTTACGCGTCTGCTTCTGCGTGCGAGCACGAGGGGATGGGGGGGCTTTCAATTTTTAATTTTTTTTTTCATTTATTTTATTTTTATTTTTTATTTTTACACTTTCACTTTTTATTTTTTTGATCACTTTTATTCCTATTACAAGGAATGTAAACATCCCTTGTAATAGGAATAGGGCATGACAGGTCCTCTTTACGGAGAGATGTGGAGTCTATAAGTCTCCTCATCTCTCCTCTATGCTGAAAAGCCTGAGATAAGAAAAAATGGATTTAAGGCTTTCCAGACAAAAAAACGGCAGTGTTTACATCATGAGTCGGAAGTGATGTCATGACGTCGCTTCCGGCCTCCGAGGGTCATAGACATGGCTGGGGACCATCTAGTCCACAGCCAGCTCTATGGTAAACCACTGCCACCGGCAAATTTATTCTCTGGCTCCCCAATTGCACAGAAGCAACCAAAAAAGCACTGTAAAAGCAATCAAGCGGCTAAACAGCCACTAAGATGGCTTTAACACGTGAGGGAATTGCCAGCTGAAAAAAAGATATCTGGATGATGTCTGCAGCTCCAGCCTCCACTCAAAGTGCAGGACTTCATTTGACGTCCACCCAAAAAGAAGTAGTTTAGAACACAATCAAAGACTTTTGTTTGTGATGCAAGCACATTATACATTATATAATTTTAATGTATTGATGTATTGTCATGTATTGTAAAATAATTTCACATATATATATATATATATATATATATATATATATATATATATATATATATATATATATATATATATATTATATTTATTTATGTATTTATTTTCACTATTTTGTTGCACATGTGATGGTATTTTTTTTCTTTTTTTTATAAAGTTGGAAACTTTATGTGCTGTAGCCACATTTTTTGGTCTTTGTGATTGTTATACTTTATTTGATAGATGAGAGCAGGAGTGTTTTGCATTTTATTTAGGCACATTTCTCCTCTACTCTTTTTCAGCACACCATGAATGCATTGAGATATATATGTAGTGTGGGAGAAGGTTGGAAGCAGTGGTAAATTGTCATTGCTGTATGTTTCCCTATGGGAGATATGCCCTTATTTCCTTCCGCAATGACAACGTTGTTACTAGGTCAGGAAGCAAAGGGAAATCTACACAGCAGGACACAAAAAGTGCGAAAACCTGACAGGGGATCTACTTGTTTTCTGTATAACATACTTGGTATGAAAGCCACAAGGTATTCCCACCACTGTCGCATTGTGGAGTCTCCAAACATGTAGACAATCTTCCCAGCAAGGCATTTTGCTGCTTCAATATGATTATCAAACTGTTTATTGGAGCAGACCAGAGACTTCCAGACATCTTGGTAATAGAATCCTGAGGGGTTTGGATTCTTTAGTCCAGGATTACATGCAACTTTTGTACCTAGAGCAAAAATAATAACAATCACTATTGTCAAAGATGCCATCAACATCAAATATTTATATTTACTACTATTTATATTTACTACTGTGAATGTGGCTAAGGCTCACAACCTGAAAGCCGTGTGTGACTTGCGGTGCGACTTTGCCAGGCGACTTGAGTACTACTTTGATAAAAGTATGGAATAGAACTCACATAGCAGTCACCTTGAAGGAGTGCAGGAACACCTTCAGTAGTGCTAATTAAGACAGCTTTCATTGAAGACTAACTTTGAATTTGACATGTCATTCAACTTTGGGTCTCACAAGTTGGATCCCAAGTCTAACACTGGTTTTTACCATTCCCTATTTAATTAAAAAAAAAAAAAAGAATCAAATATTATCTTTGAGCATGGAGACTTGCTTTAATTGGGAAAGCTCCTTTATGCACATGAATTGGCAAATATGATAAAAAAAAACCCTGAAGGTTTGATAATAGTTTGGCACATGGTTCAAGCAAGTTGGATTCAGTTGCATTTCGTAAGAAACATGTTTTTGAAATTAAAAAACATACCTTTTGTGACATTCTTCCTAGGAAGGACGTTAAGCGACCCAAGTTTTGATGGGATTTCTTGGTCAATGAGTGACCTGAGAGGGTTGAAGAAATAAGGTTCTTAAAAGTTGAAACTGTGGCATTTATTCCTTAATAAATCATATGGTGCCATTAACAAATAAAAAATGTTGGACAGAAAACTAGTACTGTATGCCTGGTTGAGTATTTTTTAAAGATATTTTTTTTTTTAGTTTGCGTGAAAAAAAAATGAACCTGCTTTAGTGACCTGCTTCTCTTAACTATGTTTCAGCCTTTTGCCCAGTATCCCTTCATTGGGGTTGGGGGTGCCTCTGCTTGCTCAATGTGATATTCATTTTATGGGGCGTACACACGGTCGGACTTTTCGTCTACAAAAGTCCAACGGACGCCGACGGACTAAAGCTGGCTGGTAATCCGATCGTGTGTGGGCTTCCCCGGACTTTCAGCGGACTTTTTCAGCCTCAAATCCGACGGACTTTAGATTTGAAACATGCTTCAAATCTTTACGTCCTAACTACGACGGACCCCGAAATCCGCTCGTCTGTGTGCTAGTCCGACGGACAAAAACCGACGCTAGGGCAGCTATTGGCTACTGGCTATCAACTTCCTTATTTTAGTCCGGTGTACGTCATCACGTACGAATCCGTCGGACTTTTGTGTGGTCGTGTGTAGGCAAGTCCGTTCATTAGAAAGTCTGCCGCAAGTCCGCCGCAAGTCCGCCGAAAGTCTGTCGGACAGGCTGTCGGACTTTTGTAGACGAAAAGTCCGACCGTGTGTACGCCCCATTACACATACCTGGGATGTTACTTCAGTGCCTTTCATCACTTCCAGAGCAAACAGCCTATGAATGTTTGTGTGAGCTAACTGTCCCATCCTTCTGCCTGGTTTTAAAGTAGACTTGTCTGCTGTCCAGCCTGATCTGTAGCCTGAACCTAACCATATCTCTGTATTATTTTGGCACTTTCCTGGCTTGCAGTCTATTTGTCATTTGTTCCCCAAGAAAGCCAAAGAGCTGTAACTTCACAGTTTCCAAGCAGGTCTAACCAATCACAATTTTGGAAAGGTTACTGTTGAAAGTTTTGTGGGTTCTTAACTAATTCATGCTCTAGGATTTACCTTATACTGTACATCTATTATTTTTCCACACTGGGTGCAAAATGCCAGGATCCCCTATCAGCTTGACACCCAAGGTCTAGATCTGAGCAGCTATGGAGGAGCCCTGGGGCCACCCTAAACTTTTTTAAACACAATTCTGAGTTTCAAAATCAGAATTCTGAGATTAAAAGTCAGAATTCTGAGATTAAAACTTTGGGCGAAAAAAAAAATATTAAACACAATTGTGAATTTGAAAGTCAGAATTCTGAGATTCCCATGGAAGCCAAAGAGCTGTAACCTGAGATTTGCCAAGCAGCCATGACCAATCAACTTTTTTTGGGGGAAAGGTTACTGTTAAAAGTTTTGTGGACCCTTAACTCATGCTCTAGGATTTACCTTGTACATCTACTATGTTTTCACACTGGGTGGATAGTGACAGGAACCCCTGTCAGCTTGACACCAAAGGTCTAGATCTGAGTAGCTATAGAAGAGCCCTGGGGCCACCCTAAGAAATTTTTAAACCCAATTCTGAGTTTGAAAGTAAGAATTCTGAGATGAAAACTTTGGGCTGTACAAAAATGTATTTTGACACAATTTTGAGTTTGAAGGTCAGACTTCTGAGATTCAGACTTCGGAATTCTGACTTTGAAAGTCAGAAGTCTGATTATTAAAGTCAGAATTCTGTCTTTTAATCAGAGAATTCTGACTGTCAAACTTAGAATTGTGTTTGATGCATTTTTAGATGGCCCTATGGCTCTTCTATTGAGTAGCAGAGCCACTGTGTGGATCTTTTTTCACCAACTGCTGTAATAGCATTTTATTGTATAGTTTCTTGTTAATATGCAAACAAAAATGTTACAATGCAATTAGCTGCAGTCGTAAATTGCAGAAAACTATATTGTAACTTTTGTTTGATCTGGAAGATGGTCAGCCCTGGATCGCAAAACAGCAAGTCAACAGGAGACAGCACAGGGTGAGTATTGTAGGGAGTGGTTTATTTATTTATTATTTTTAAATGTGAAACACATACAATTAAAACCATGGGGACTGGAGTTTGGTTATAACTAAACTTTACTATATCGTGGCTAAAACCACTCAATGGTTAATAAACAGTATTGCAGAACAAGGTAAAATTTAAAAAAAAAAAAGTTACATTGAGAAGAATGGTTTCTCTTCTTTGCTTAGGACATCGCGAATTCCTCCCATTGAGTGGTAAAAATAGGAGTCACATGGGAGAACCTTTGGCCGCTGACACACCCACTTTTCTCCATTGCGCTGATCATAATATTCACAGACATCCTGCCCAGGCAGATCAAAATTGCATTCAACCACTTCCTGGGTCCCGTTTTTCTCAAAGTAGCCATTAAAAAACACCTGTAAGCCAAAAAGAAAACACATTAGGGGAGATTTACTAAAACTGGTGCACACAGAATCTGGTGGAGCTGTGCATGGTAGCCAATCAGCTTCTAACTTCAGCTTGTTCAATTAAGCTTTGGCAATAAAACCTGGAAGCTGGTTGGTTACTATGCACAGCTGCACTAGATTCTGTGTGCACCCATTTCAGTAAATCTCACACAGTCTAACAAAATATTCATGAGGATTTCCAGTAGAAATAGAAAAATAACTATATGACTGGGATCTATCCTTGTAGTAAAATAGAACCATCCCTACCTACCCTTCCAATTTCCGAAGGAACAAAAGTGAAACTCCCATTACATTGTTTTATATATATATATATATATATATATATATATATATATATATATATATATATATATATATATATATATATATATATATATATATATATATATATATATATATATATATATATATATATATATATATATATAGATATAGATATAGATATATATATATATATATATATATATAGATATATATATAGATATATATATATATATATATATATATATATAGATATATATATATAGATATATATATATCTATATATATATATCTATATATATAGATATATATATATATAGATATATATATATATATATAGCTATATATATATATATATATATATATATATATATATATATATATATATATATATATATATTATATATATATATATATATATATATATATATATATATATATATATATATATATATATAGCTATATATATAGCTATATATACACACACAGTTGTGCTCATAAGTTTACATACCCTGGCAGAATTTATGATTTTTATGATTTCTTGGCCATTTTTCAGAGAATATAAATGGTAATACAAAAACTTTTCTTTCATTCATGGTTCGTGTTTGGCTGAAGCCATTTATTGTCAATCAACTATGTTTACTGTTTTTAAATAATAATCACAACAGAAACGACCCAAATGACCCTGATTAAAAGTTTACATACTCCCTTAATACCGTGTATTGCCCACTATAACATCAATGAAAGCTTGAAGTCTTTTGTGGTATTTGTGGACGAGGCTCTTTATCTTCTCAGATGGTAAATCTGCCCATTCCTCTTGGCAAAAAGCCTCCAGTTCCTGTAAATGCTTGGGCTGTCTTGCATGAACTGCACGTTTGAGATTTTCCCAGAGTGGCTCAATGATATTGAGTTCAGGAGATTGAGATGGCCACTCCAGAACCTTCACTTTATTATGCTGTAGCCAATGACAGGTCAACTTGGCCTTGTGTTTTGGATCATTGTCATGTTGGAATGTCCAAGTACGTCTCATGAGCAGCTTCCTGGCTGATGAATGCAAATGTTCCTCCAGTATTTTTTCATAACATGCTGTATTCATCTTGCCAACAATTTTAACCAAATTTCCTGTGCCTTTGTAGCTCACACATCCCCAAAACATCAGCGATCCACCTCTGTACCTTTCATAGGCCTTGTTGACTCCTCTCCAAATGTAGCGTTTATGGTTGTGGCCAAAAAGCTCAGTTTTGGTCTCATCACTCCAAATGACTTTGTGCCAGAAGGTTTGAGGCTTGTCTCTGTGCTGTTTGGCGTATTATAAGTGGGATACTTTGTGGCATTTGCGTAGTAATGGCTTTCTTCTGGCAACTCGACCATGCAGCCCATCTTTCTTCAAGTGTCTCATTATTGTGCATTTTGAAACAGCCACACCACATGTTTTCAGAGAGTCCTGTATTTCACCTGAAGTTATTTGTGGGTTTTTCTTTGCATCCCGAACAATTTTCCTGGCAGTTGTGGCTGAAATTTTAGTTGGTCTACCTGACCGTGGTTTGGTATCAACAGAACCCCTCATTTTCCACTTCTTGATTAGAGTTTGAACACTGCTGATTGGCATTCTCAATTCCTTGGATATCTTTTTATATCCCTTTCCTGTTTTATAAACTACCTTTTCCCGCAGATCCTTTGACAATTTTTTTGCTTTCCCCATGACTCAGAATCCAGAAATGTCAGTGCAGCACTGGATGAAAGATGCAAGGGTCTGTCAGGAGTCCAGAAACTCATTAACCTTTTATACACACACACTAATTACAAGCAAACAGATCACAGGTGAGGATGGTTCTCTTTAACAGCCATTCAATCCCCTTTGTGTCAATATGTGTGCATGTTATCAGGCCAAAATCACCAGAGTATGTAAACTTTTGATCAGGGTCATTTAGGTAGTTTCTGTTGTCATTCTGATTTAAAAAAAGTAAACACAGTTGATTGATAATAAATGACTTTAGCCAAATACTAACCATGAGTGAAAGAAAAGAGTTTGTGTTATCATTCATATTCTCTGAAAAATGGCCAAGAAATCATAAATTCTGCTAGGTTATGTAAACCTATGAGCACAACTGTATATATATAGTATCTCACAAAAGTGAGTACACCCCTCACATTTTTGTAAATATTTTATTATATTTTTTCATGTGACAGCACTGGAGAAAATAGTGAGTGTGCAGCTGTATAAAACAGTGTAAATTTGCTGTCCCCTCAAAATAACTCAACACACAGCCATTAATGTCTAAACCGCTGGCAACAAAGGTGAGTACACCCCTCAAAAGTGAAAATGTCCAAATTGGGTCCAAAGTGTCAATATTTTGTGTGGCCACCATTATTTTCCAGCACTGCCTTAAGCCTCTTGGGCATGGAGTTCACCAGAGCTTCACAGGTTACCACTGGAGTCCTCTTCCCCTCCTCCATGACGACATCACAGAGCTGGTGGATGTTAGCGACCTTGCGCTCCTCCACCTTCCATTTTAGGATGCCCTGCAGATGCTCAATAGGGTTTAGATCTGGAGACATTCTTGGCCA
This sequence comes from Lithobates septentrionalis, assembly GCA_037952835.1. Lineage (NCBI taxonomy): Eukaryota > Metazoa > Chordata > Amphibia > Anura > Ranidae > Lithobates > Lithobates septentrionalis. Next base: position 886,604 of record JBBDGP010001614.1, on the reverse strand, counting down.
GTCCATCACCTTTACCCTCAGCTTCTTTAGCAAGGCAGTGGTCCTCTTGGAGGTGTGTTTGGGGTCGTTATCATGTTGGAATACTGCCCTGTGGCCCAGTCTCCGAAGGGAGGGGATCATGCTCTGCTTCAGTATGTCACAGTACATGTTGGCATCCATCGCCTGGTGATTTCAAAGGGGTTCTGGTTTGGCATCCAAACTACTTTGAACCCTACTTAAACCAGTTTTACCCATCTCTGTCAATTGCTTTATTGAAGTATACTCCTAAGTGGAGAGCTGGGCGTGCACCTGTCTGTGTAATGTGGGCAAGTGGGGACCAACAGTAGTGGTATTACTGCTTTCTGTATTTGAATTATCATTATTATTATACAGGATTTATTTAGCGCCAACAGTTTATGCAGCGATTTGCAATGTAGAGGAACAGTACGATTACAACACAGTTCAATACAGAAGGAATAAGAGGGCCCTGCTCATGGAGCTTACAATCTAAAAGGAGGTGGAGATGGTACAAAAAGTAATAGCTGTGGTTGATGATCTGATGGAGGTGGCTGGGGTACAGTTCTTAGGTGGAGATGGGGTAGGCTTCCCTGAATAAGTGAGTTTTCATGGATTGTCTAAAGGCGGACAGGGTAGGGGCTGTCCAGACATACTAGGGCAGGGAGTTCCAGAGGGTGGGAGAGGCTCTGGAGAAGTCCTGGAGGTGAGCATCGAGGAAGTAACAAGGGAGCAAGAGAGCAGGAGGTCTTGGGAGGAGCAGAGAGGACAATTTGGGTGTTATATGCAGATGAGGTTGGTGATGAAGGTGGGGGCGATGTTGTGGATGGCCTTGTATGTTGTGGTTAGTATTTTGAATTTTATATGGTGGGGTAGGGGAGGCCAGTGAAGGGATTGGTTGAGAGGGAGAAAAGTTACGGATCGGTTAGTAAGGTGTATTAGTCTGGCAGCAGCATTCATAATAGACTGAAGGGGGGATAGCCTGTGTAAAGGTAGGCCAGTGAGGAAGTTGAAGTAGTCAAGGTGGGAAATAACTAAGGAGGGAATACGTTGTTTTGTGGTGTCAGGAAGCGGCGAATTCTGGAAATGTTGTGGAGGTTAAGGCGGCAAGATTTAGCCAGTAATTGGATGTGGGGGTTGTAGGAGAGGTCAGAGTCAAGGATTACACCCAGCACCCTGGCATGAGTGGAGTGGCCAATGGTTTTGTTTTTGATCTCAATGGTAAAGACATGGGGAGGGGATATTATAAGCTCAGTTTTAGAAAGATTGAGTTTGAGGAAGTGGTATGACATCCATACTGATATAGTTACATAGTTACATAGTTGAAAAAAGACACAAGTCCATTAAGTTCGACCAAAACAAAGAAATACAATCCCTTATACACAAACCTACACCCACAGTTGATCCAGAGGAAGGCAAAAACCCCAGCAGAGCATGCTCCAATTTGCTACAGCAGGGGAAAAAACCTTCCTGATCCCCCAAGAGGCAATCAGATTTTCCCTGGATCAACTTTACCTAAAAATGTTAGTACCCATTTATATTGTGTACATTTAGGAAAGAATCCAGGTCAATCGACTGAGCTTGCCAGAACCACCTCTGGAGGGAGTCTATTCCACATTTTCACAGCTCTTACTGTGAAGAAACCTTTCCGTATTAGGAGATGAAATCTTTTTTCCTCTAGTCGTAAAGAGTGCCCCCTAGTCCTCTGGTATGTCGCTCAGTAAGTTTGTGATACATGAGTAATTCCACATTTATATGCACATTGAATTAGGCAAGGCCTGTGATGAATATACTACAGAGCAGATACAGCAGATAAGCAGCTTAAAGCAGAGTTCCGCCCAGAAATGGAACTTCCATGGATCGGATTCCTCCCCCCTCAGGGGGGAGCGGATACCTGTCAAATCCAGGTATCTGCTCCCACTTCTGGTGAAAGATCAGCGCACTCTGTGCAGCAAACTACGCAATGTCCAGCCCCTCCTCCTTCCCCCCCGGTGCCTTCTGGGAGACACACAGGTCCCAGAAGACAGCAGGGAGCATTCACAATGAGGCTTCACTTCCTGTTCCCCTTAGTAAGGATGCCGGCGCCTGCACCCAGAGCCAAGGCACAGATCGGCTTCGGATGCCGGCGCCTGCACCCGGAGCCAAGGCACGGGTCGGCTTCGGGTGCTGACACTGCGGGCTCCCTGGACAGGTAAGTGTCCTTATGTTAAAAGTCAGCAGCTACAGTATTTGTAGCTGCTGACTTTTTTTTTTTCCCAGGCAGAACTCCGCTCTAATAAACAAAAATAGGAGTATCTGCTTTAGCACAATTTTTTCAACATCAAAATTTATTTAGATGAAAACGCTCTGCTCATCACTGTAAGTGGAGGTAAATGCTGCTCTTTCTTGGAGAACCCTTTCATTATTATCTTAATCAACCATGCGTTGCATTACCTTGTCTGGTCGAGTATCCCTCTTCTGATGTAAAATTGTGATAGCTTCACTGGAATGCATGAGTCTAACAGAGATCATAGTTTGTCCAGACCACTGAAGAATAAACCTTGCTGTATAGGAACCATTATTATGGTCTGTAACAGAGCCACTCACTCCGGCTTTCAGACTCAAAGAGTGAAGCTTCACATTAAATAAATCCCCGCCATAGTTTTTTGGCCGACCTTTGTGGTCCTTAGCAATAATTAGAACCTCCAGTGATTCACCAATCACATAAGTAGCCCGAGGATTGATGATAAAATATTTGGAAGTCTTTGAGTGGGTGGAAAATTCCAAGGATACATTGGTTGGAGCCAGGGGCCATTCAATCATCTTCAGCAGATTGTTAAGCTCTTCACTTTGAGGGCTGGTCACTGGAAATGTTGGTGTAGATGTGGCTTCCATTGTAACTGGATGATTACCCACAATATTGAAATGGTCCCTCCATAAAATATTGGAAATAATCTGGTAATAAACATTGGTTAAATAATATTAATAACAATTGGTGCTAGTTATTCATAAAGCATAAGTACCGTTTTGCCTGACAGGTTACTTAATATGAAAAAGGAACCTTGATATGCAAAAAGAACCAGCTTCCTGCTGTCAATGGTTTCTAAGGATGCCAGCGGGTGTAGGCACTTACCTAGCTAGAAATCTCCAGTCATCTAAATGAATGATCATTATAGACACTGGTTGTGCAGGCACCATCGAGTCCTTCACTAATAGTGATGTCACCAACCCCACTGACTTAAATTGACAGGAATCTCAGTCATGTAAGCAACTTCATATAGGAGGGAGACCCTGCCCCGTTGTGTATAATGGCTGTCATCCACCAAAATTTCCATTCAGTGGATGATATGCGAACGAGCAGGACATGTCTCATCAGCTAAAGGTTTTATTTTTCTTTTGGTGTTGACATGGATCTGCATTGCTGAGCAACATGATTGCCAATAGATTACAACAAGGGAATTTTTGGGGCTTTTTTTTTTTTTTTTTAAAAAGGACTTGTCAAATGTTTGGGCGTCTTTGTTTCTAGGGTCACAGCTTTTTCTTTTGTGAATGAGTATGGGTATTATCTATTTCATACTCATCAGGAAGATGGAAGATACCATCAGAGTTCTTAACTCTCCAGCAGCCACCAAACAATGAAATATCTGTTTTGGACCGAACTAACTGAAGCCTGAGATTTCAAAGATGACACCAAGAAATGAATTGTATTTGACAAGAAAATGTAGAGTGAAATTTAGACTCACCCCTATAAAACAGGCGGTGCCCAATACACAGAGAAAGACAACTAGTTTCTTCATCTTCTCTAAGTGAGGTTTACAAGTATTATTAGTCCAGAACATTCAGATCTTTTACAACTTTGAAGACTTTGTCCTGTTAACAAAAGATAAAGTAATAAAGTAAATATTGCAATCAGCAATCTCAGTGGAAAAGCCAGAACAAAACAATGTCAGTGCAGTATATAATGCAAGCAATAATGTGTAGCTAGCATAATCCAGTTACAGAATGCCAAGTGTATCCAACTGGTTTGTGTTATATACTAAACCTGAACTTCAGGTAAACAGTTGAATTTACTCAGCTCTGCCAGTCTTGTGACCTAGGTATCCCTGCCAGACAGCATTGCCAGATTCTTGAATCCCTGAGGCCTCTCAGTCTGTATCTGAGTAATGCAAACTGGTCTACGGCCGGTGTCTTGCCGAGAAAGTTCCCTCTGTGAATATGGACCCCCCTGTACTGCGCAAGCGCTGCGCTTGCGCAGTACCAATGACTAGGAGCCGCCAAAAATAGCAGAAGAAGAAAAACTTCAATCAGCTGTACATGGCGCCTGCGCCCTAGGTCCAGGTTCAAGCCCCACCATCCAAGTGGACCTAGAGGGAGGATAAAAAAGTGGCGAGCGCAGCGAGGCGGTGCCCGAAGTGTGGCGAGCGCAGCGAGCCCGCGAGGGGCCCTCTTACAGGCGCCGTGTACAGCTGATTACTTCTCTATTTCGCTTTGGCTATTTCGCCTGCGCCTGCTATTTGCGCCTGCGCAGTAGAGGGGGGTCCTTATCCGCCGAGAGGAACTTTCTCGGCAGAACACCGGCTCCAAACTTTGAATGGACTTTTGATAATTGTTTACACAGGAACAGCAGTCCATCAACTATTATCATTCTACTCCTTTTAGGAAGCCTCCAGTGTTAAACAAACAGCACTGTGTAATAAAATTGAGACTGACAATAGGCGCGCACACAGGGTGTGCTGGGTTTGTCCTGCTCCCTGGTGCCCCCTGTTTCCCCCTTGCATAGCAATCAGCTTCCCCCCTCTCCTCTCCCACTGGCTGCTGCGGGGGAAGTTTCAGTATGGAGAGTGGAGAGTTCCTTTTCTGTTTAGACACTTGATATTTCAACAAAGCCCCCCCCCCCCCCACGGTGCAGTGGCGTCTCCAGCTTTATTGCTGGAGACGCCACTTTATTTATTTAGGGGGGGCACATGGGGGGACAGGGACAAAAATAGGGGGGCAATATAAAATGCAAATAGATAGATAGATAGATAGATAGATAGATAGATAGATAGATAGATAGATAGATAGATAGATAGATAGATAGATAGATAGATAGATAGATCTATATTCTATCTATCCTGGGGCGCTTTACCCCTTTACTATGATCCCACAACGGGCCCTTTCACATGTTCTGCAGTGAGCTCCCTTCCTACTGTATTGGGCCCCCACAGGGTGACAGAGAACAAGAGATATATGTCACCAGCATACCAAGAAAACATAAGGGTCCAAAGCAGTGGGAGAACTATCAGGGTTGCAAAGGTTGTCTTGCCACCGGGCCCTGGTGTTCTGTCACTGTGGGGTTCCCCAGCCTCCTCTTGCTGTCCTGCCCCTGCTATTGACAGTTCTGGTCTGGCATCTCTTAGAATTTACAGGCTGGTTCTCTTGTCCTAAGGACGGGAGAAATCAGTCTGTTTTTTCAGTAACTGAGAGTCCTGGTGGAGTCCTTTCTGCAACTCGCTCTTCTCCCTGCCAATGAGGATGCAGGGGAAGGAGCAGATCGGGCGGCCATGGTTGTGTGAGCGCTTGCATTATGCAGTGTCAGCGAGCAGAGGGAGGGGGGAGGAATCACCCGCAGGAGCTGACTGGGGACGTTCTCCCTCTCAATAGAGACTGTGTTACTCCAGCGGTGGCCCGAGTAAGATGCAGCACATCTGATATGAATGCAAACAAAAAGAAATTGCCTTTTTGTAAAAAAAAAGCCATGGTGCTCTGAAAAAAATAGAAAAAATTATATTGTAAAAAATCATTAAAAAAATGCAATTGTAGAAAATGATACAAATAAAAACTACTGACACCAATCTCTGCTCTACTGATATACATGCAGGGCATTCTTTTAGAGGGAATGCGGGGGAACGCAGTTCTGGCACCTCCAGGACTCACTGTAGGTAATGGCATGTAGTGCTGGGGTTTGCTGCAGGGTCTATTGATGCTTGCTGATGGGGGATCTATTCTAACTGGAGGGGATCTATTTTTACAGGGGGTCTATTGTTTCTGAGGAGGTATATTGTTCCTGGTGGGGGACCTCTTGTTGCTGGGGGTTGGTCTTATGTTGCTGGGGGTCAGTTGTTGCTGGGAGAGACCTACTGTTAAGGGAGGGGTCAGTTGTTGCTGGCTGCCAGAGAGTCTATTGGTGCTGGCTGTGGGAAAATGTCGTTGCTGCCGGGGATCTATTGCTACTTGGGGGGTGGGGCGGATTTTGGGTGTGGGTTGTTCATTGTTGTTAGGGGGATCTATTGTTACTGCCTGCAGGAGATCTATTTTACTCCTTTTCTTCTTATCATTACCAAATTCCATACAAATTACTTAGCACCCCAAAATGTTATGGGGGGCAGTACTAGGAGGTAAGTAGAGGACAGAGCCAAGGAATGGTGCTGAGAGGTGGGTGGGGGCAGAGAAAAGGGAGAATTCCTGCACCTATTCTCTGAGAAAAAAAGCCCTGTATGTGTGTTTGTGCTCTGGAGTGCACACCCTAATTCTATAGGCTGCACACACCAATGAGACTGACCTACAGTCCTGCTCCTCCGCTACACATTCCTATTGGCACATCACTATGGTGAGCATGCAACTTTTACTTCCCAAAATAGCCATGTGACTATACTTAGTCAGTGAAGCCAGAGCTATTGCTGTCCCTTTGCTTATATGGATGGGGATTACCAGCAAATAATAGAGCTGTAAAAAATGTTACTATATACAGTATCTCACAAAAGTGAGTACACCCCTAACATTTTTGTAAATATTTTATTCTATCTTTTCATGTGACAACACTGAAGAAATGACACTTTGCTACAATGTAAAATAGTGAGTGTACAGCTGGTATAACAGTGTAAATTTACTGCCCCCTCAAAATAACTCAACACACAGCCATTAATGTCTAAACCGCTGGCCACAAAAGTGAGTACACCCCTAAGTGAAAATGTCCAAATTGGGCCCAAGTAGCCATTTTCCCTCCCCGGTGTCATGTGACTTGTTAGTGTTACAAGGTCTCAGCTGTGAATGGGGAGCAGGTGTGTAAAATTTGGTGTTATCGCTCTCACTCTCTCATACTGGTCACTGGAAGTTCAACATGGCACCTCATGACAAAGAACTCTCTGAGGATCTGAAAAAAAAGAATTCTTGCTCTAAATAGATGACCTAGGCTATAAGAAGATTGCCAAGACCCTAAAACTGAGCTGCAGCGCGGTGGCCAAGACCATACAGTGGTTTAACAGGACAGGTTCCACTCAGAACAGGCCTCGCCATGGTCGACCAAACAAGTTGAGTGCACGTGCTCAGCATCACATTCAGAGGTTGTCTTTGGGAAATAGACGTATGACTGCATTGCTGCAGAGGTTGAAGGGGTGGGGGGTCAGCCTGTCAGTGCTCAGACCATACGCCGCACACTGCATCTAATTAGTCTGCATGGCCATCGTACAACAAGGAAGCCTCTTCTAAAGATGGAGCACAAGAAAGCCCACAAACAGTTTGCTGAAGACAAGCAGACTAAGGACAAAGATTACTGGAACCATGTTCTGTGGTCTGATGAGACCAAGATAAACGTATTTGGTTCAGATAGTGTCAAACTTGTGTGGCAGCAACCAGGTGAGAAGTACAAGTGTGTCTTGCCTACAGTCAAGCATGGTGGTGGGAGTGTCATGGTCTGGGAGCTGCATGACTGCTGCCAGCACTGGGGAGCTACAGTTCATTGAGGGAACCATGAATGCCAACAGGTACTGTGACATACTGAAGCAGAGCACGATCCCCTCTCTTCAGAGACTGGGTCGCAGGGCAGTATTCCAACATGATAATGACCCCAAACACACCTCTAAGACAACCGTTGCCTTGCCAAAGAAGCTGAGGGTAAAGGTGATGGAAAGATATAATAAAATATTTACAAAAATGTGAGGGGTGTACTCACTTTTGTAAGATACTGTATATAATGTTTGGATATCACAGAATGAGCAAGAAATCTTGCGTTCGAAGAACACCAAACAGGCAAAGGTTGGTCCAACCCTGTGTTCAGCCTGCACTGAAAGATGATTTTTAACTTTAACTTTGAGTAATAAATACATGAAAAAAAGAAGTGCCAGTACTATATAGGAATCAATAGAATTGTTTGTAAGTGAATAAATCTCTTCTATGTACCTTACCTCCAACTTAGTGACAGGCAAGTCTCCTGCTGCTGGTTTAGGCACTCCTTCTGCTTGTGATCGATGATACATGCCAGTCAGGGTTTGGAGGCATCAAAGGGACTCTTTATTGTTAGCAGAAAAGTTAGTAAAACAACAGGAAAGACCCTAGGAAGAACAGGACACCAGAAGGAAAGTGGAGTAGCTGGCTGTAAAGGCTCAAGGTTTTTTACCTTCATGCATTCTATGCACAAAGGTAAAAAAAAACTTTTCTGTGCAGAACCCCCCCAACTCCCCTCACCTGAGCCCCTTCTCGATCCAGCGATGTGCAAGAGCATCGGCTCTCTGAGGACTATCACTCCTCATTGTCTGAGGCAGGAGCTGGTTGCAAAACCATTACACAGAGCAGGTAAGTATGACATTTTTTTAAACCGAGCCTTTAATATCACTTTAACAGCCCAGTCATGTAAAGAATCAAGCCAAGTTTCTGCAATACCAATTAAAGCATAATTTTGTTCATACAAAAACGTTTCCTGCTCTCCGGTGTTCCATACTATTCAAGTTTGTAAAATATTACATTTACTCTATAATTTTTCTGTATATTTAGAACTACACCTGTCAATGTTTATTTGTAACATAGGTATATATTTCTTTTTAACCTGCAATAGACCTCATTGCATTTATCCCATTTCACTGTCCAGTACTATCTAGCTTCTGTCTGACCTAAAACAAATCAAAAAGAAGAAAAAGAGTGCGCAAAATAACCACTGCAAATAGTGATAAATATTGATACGAAACAAAAAACAAAATCTCAATAAAATATATGAAAAATTATGACATATGAAAAATTATCAATAAATATGTGTATCATAGTTACATAGTTACATAGTAGGTGAGGTTGAAAAAAGACACAAGTCCATCAAGTCCAACCTATGTGTGTGATTATGTGTCAGTATTACATTACATATCCCTGTATGTTGCGGTCATTCAGGTGATTATCTAATAGTTTCTTGAAGCTATCAATGCTCCCCGCTGAGACCACCGCCTGTGGAAGGGAATCCCACATCCTTGCCGCTCTTACAGTAAAGAACCCTCTACGTAGTTTAAGGTTAAACCTATTTTCTTCTAATTGTAATGAGTGGCCACGAGTCTTATTAAACTCTCTTCTGCGAAAAAGTTTTATCCCTATTGTGGGGTCACCAGTACAGTATTTGTAAATTGAAATCATATCCCCTCTCAAGCGTCTCTTCTCCAGAGAGAATAAGTTCAGCGCTTGCAACCTTTCCTCATAACTAAGATCCTCCAGACCCTTTATTAGCTTTGTTGCCCTTCTTTGTACTCGCTCCACTTCCAGTACATCCTTCCTGAGGACTGGTGCCCAGAACTGGACAGCATACTCCAGGTGCGGCCGGACCAGAGTCTTGTAGAGCGGGAGAATTATCGTTTTATCTCTGGAGTTGATCCCCCTTTTAATGCATGCCAATATTCTGTTTTCTTTATTAGCAGCAGCTTGGCATTGCATGCCATTGCTGAGCCTATCATCTACTAGGACCCCCAGGTCCTTTTCCATCCTAGATTCCCCCAGAGGTTCTCCCCCGAGTGTATAGATTGCATTCATATTTTTGCCACCCAAATGCATTATTTTACATTTTTCTACATTGAACCTCATTTGCCATGTAGTCGCCCACCCCATTAATTTGTTCAGGTCTTTTTGCAAGGTTTCCACATCCTGCGGAGAAGTTATTGCCCTGCTTAGCTTAGTATCGTCTGCAAATACAGAGATTGAACTGTTTATCTCATCCTCCAGATCGTTTATAAACAAATTAAATAGGATTGGTCCCAGCACAGAACCCTGGGGAACCCCACTACCCACCCCTGACCATTCTGAGTATTCCCCATTTATCACCACCCTCTGAACACGCCCTTGTAGCCAGTTTTCAATCCATGTACTCACCCTATGGTCCATGCCAACGGACCTTATTTTGTACAGTAAACGTTTATGGGGAACTGTGTCAAATGCTTTTGCAAAATACAGATACACCACGTCTACGTGCCTTACTTTATCTGGATGGCAACTCACCTCCTCATAGAAGGTTAATAGATTGGTTTGGCAAGAACGATTCTTCATGAATCCATGCTGATTACTGCTAATGATATCGTTCTTAATACTAAAATCTTGTATATAGTCCCTTATCATCCCCTCCAAGAGTTTACATACTATTGATGTTAGGCTAACTGGTCTGTAATTCCCAGGGATGTATTTTGGGCCCTTTTTAAATATTGGTGCTACATTGGCTTTTCGGCGTTTATGGGGAAACGTGTCTGGAGGAGCATGGTCCTGTGACATCATCACACTGAAGAGCTGATTGGTATACACCACGGCTAGTTCAAACAACCTTTCTTACCTGCTTTGATTTTATGGATTTTTTATCTGTATGACCTGTTTGGAAATAAAGACCTTTGCTGGAATATACTGCACCATGAAGCCCTCTTCTGTTCCTCCTTAAATGAGAATCTTCAGATCCTTGCTTTCATAAGAGTATCCCGGGGGTGAAGCTTTCTTTTGCTGGTTCCTTGATAACGGGTGGATATCTCCCTGCTGTTTAACCATCGCAAGATCACCTGCTGGCAGGCTAATGCATAGGCACTTTTGATCTCTATCATCTGAGATCCAACTTATCTGGTAAGCAGTTTGTATTTGTATCAGAGGGTTGAAATGAGGAATATGTGCCCTGCTTTCTGGAAATTTATTTAAGGACTTTTTATTTATTAATTTTGGAGATTCACTTTAGGACTTTGGTTTATTTTTCACATAATATATGGACTTTTTTTTCTTTATGTTTTGTGTGTTTTGATACACATATTTATTGATAATTTTTCATATGTCATAATTTTTTAGATGTTTTATTGAGATTTGTTTTTTTGTTTTGTATCAATATTTATCACTATTTGCAGTGGTTATTTTGCGCACTCTTTTTCTTCTTTTTGATTTATTTTAGGTTTTCGGTATTTAACCTATAGAGGTGCAGCATTTAATCACATTACCTGTACACACAGTCACACTACCTGTGCACGCAAATATTTTTCAATTTGGATGGTATTTTTGTGGTTAGCGCAAATATTCCCCCTTTATCCTTATATTCTGTCTGACCTACCTGTCACATTATATTTTCCTTTGGGTACAAGCTTTCAGAGACTGCAGTGATGGCATTGTTTTTCTGCCCCTTCAGCCATTTACGGAATGCTGTGAATGGCCAAGAGGTGGGGGGGCATTGCATGCCACCATGGGCGTAACTACCACCATAGCGACCCATGCGGGCGGTATGGGGCCCGCAGCCGAATGGATCCCAGTGAGGATGAGAGCACCGCCGGCACAGTCTCCCAGCCAGGGGAAGCAAGAGGAGAGGAAGAGGCAAGCTGTCTGTATCAGCAGAGAGCTGAATTGCCCGATGTAATAGCTTTCATTAGAACTTCCAGTGTTCCCAGGGCTCACGTCACATAGCTCCACCTCTTGGCCCGGCGCCTTTGATAGACAGAACGCCGATCCAATGCGGGATGTGTGACGTCATCAAAGGCGTCGGGCCAAGAGGTGGGGCTATGTGACGATGAGCCCCGGGAAGACGGGAAATTCAAATGAAAGCTATTACAGCGGGCAATCCCACTCTCTGCTGATCCGGGTGGCTTGCCTCTTCCTCTGCATAGGTGAGGCTGTATGGGGCACAGGCAGACCAGGCTGTATGGGGCACAGGTCACGCTGTATGGGGCACAGGTCACGGTGCATGGGGCACAGGTCACGCTGCATGGGGCACAGGTCACGCTGTATGGGGCACAGGTCACGCTGTATGGGGCAGAGGTCACGCTGTATGGGGCACAGGCAGACCAGGCTGTATGGGGCACAGGTCACGCTGTATGGGGCACAGGTCACGCTGTATGGGGCACAGGTCACGTTGCATGGGGCACAGGTCATGCTGCATGGGGCACAGGTCATGCTGCATTGGGCACAGGTCACGTTGTATGGGGCACAGGTCACGCTGTATGGGGCACAGGTCACGCTGTATTGGGCACAGGTACCGCTGTATGGGGCACAGGTCACTCTGCATGGGGCACAGGTCACACTGCATGGGGCACAGGTCACGCTGCATGGGGCACAGATCACGCTGTATGGGGCACAGGTCATGCTGTATGGGGCACAGGTCACGCTGTATTGGGCACAGGTCACGCTGCATTGTGCACAGGTCACGCTGCATGTGGCACAGCTCACGCTGCATTGACACTAGGGCAGCTGTGGGGGGGGCTGTTTGCAGGGGGGCCCCATACAACATTTTGCTATGGGGCCCTGCTATTTCTAGTTACGCCCCTGCATGCCACCCAGGAACATGGTGGGTATTGTTGGGTAGAGGGGAGGGAGATCAGTGAACTTCCATTTGCTGATCTTCCCCAGGTGGAATGAACATTGAAGCTTCACTACTGGATTCGGCTTTCACTTTGCCTGGCCACTGTGGCCAGGGAACACCATTAGCTTCAGTGGAAAGCAGGAGAGACATCAGGGGCTGAATAAACCCCTGATGTCTCAATAAAGAGAACCTGTCATACCAAAATGCTATCAAGAAAAGTGTAAAAAATTTAAGGTACATCCAAGCACCTAAATCACCAACAAAAAAAGTTAAGCCCCCTCCCCCCACATACACGGGCATAGGAACATAAACAAACACACACACACACATGCGTATAAATATAAAAACATTGATTGTGATACCCATGTTACCTATCATATCAAAGTGAGACTCGTAAACCGCTAAAATAGTTGTCGTGCGTCTGAGAATAAATTCCCGAATAATAATTATAATGAGTTGTTTTTATCAATCAAATTTCTTTTTAAAGCACACATCAATTAATTTGAATACAGACTAAGACCACTTTCACATTGGGGCACTTTTCAGGTGTTTTAGCACTAAAAATAGCACCTGTAAAGCTCCTGAAAAGTGTCTCTCAAGCCACCCCAGTGTGAAAGCCCAAGTGCTTTCACACTGGGGCGGTGCGCTTGCGTGACGGGAAAAAAAGCCCTGCAAGCCGCATCTTTGGGGCGGTGCGGGGGCGGTGTATACACCGCTCCCAAGACGCCCTGCCCATTGAAATGAATTTGGCAGCTCCGCAACACAGGTGCTTTTAACACTTTCCTCGGCCGCTAGCAGGGGTTAAAAGCGCTATAACATTGGTAAAGCGCCGCTAAAACTAGCGGCGCTTTACCACTAACACCCACACCGCCCCAGTGTGAAAGGGGTCTAAATATAGAAAATGTATTCACTAGATATGTATTCACAATAAATAGTTAGATTATGGGTGGCAGAAATAAAATCTTACATAAAATACAAAATTATTCGCAATAATCGCTAATGAGTTTTGATACAATGTGAATGAAACAAAAGGACACATACAGTATGTGATAATTGCATGTGAACAAAAGATAAAAAACAATCCAAATATACTTGAGAGTCCAAAGGTGAAAAAGATTATTTATAAGAGTTATTAATAAATATTGCGCAGTCCAAAACTTTCTCCTAAATCTTGCAGAAGAAAGCTCAAATTACCGTGTTCCTGGTCTTTAAGATTCCTCAGATACTCCTCATATAAGTGTTCCACCACAAAGTGTACAAAATGCACGCTTACCAACAGCATCTATGATATGCACCTTTGGTGTGATAGGGTACCACCCTTTTTCTACGTTCTTTTCAAAATGTCCCACCTTGCAAATGGTATATGGACAACCACCACCAGCTGATCTCTTCAAACATAAATAAGACCCAGGGAGAGATAACAATCAGGATAGTGTGATACCGTTTTATTTAAAGTCAAAACAAGGATTAAAAATATAATTTTGCTACTACTTGAGGTGGAATGATAAAAGGGAGGTGCACATGATGTCCACCATCCAAGCCAACATGTTTCCAAGATTATAATCTCTACATAGGGGGTGGATTTCAATGATCAAATGATTCAGCCCTATTTGTCAATAAGGAGGTTACGATTCTGGTACAAGAAGGTAGCAATTTATCTCATCCATTTGTCCATTTATAATTCTTACGTAGTCTACACCAAATCCATGGAAAGCCCTGCCCCCTTCCTAAAATTCATAGAAGAAGTTGTCACGTCCCTCATCTATCACCAAAGACCTCCCCCCGAACACCCTCGCTCTGAGGCTGTTTGTGGACTTCATGAGTGCCACTTCCCCTTCAGCATTCCACCATCTGAAGCAGGCCGAAGACGGCAAAAAAAATGTCGCGTGTGCACCAAAAGAGGATTTCGAAAATATACCAGCTACCATTGTCCCCAGTGTCCCTCCCAACATGGCCTTTGCATTGGTGAATGCTTCCAACTTTATCATACATCCCTAAAATATTAGCCCATATTTTTAACCATGGGGAAAACATTTTCATCATCTGTGCTGACCATTTTCCATTCTTCCCCAAATAACCACTGCCTTCCACGTGAACTGACCCTGGCATGTTTTTTGACTATGCCTCTGCCTACCGTTTGGACTGCTTCCACGTGAACTGACCCTGGCCTGTTTTGTGACTATGCCTCTGCCTACCATTTGGACTGCTTCCATGTGAACTGACCCTGGCCTGTTTTATTAACAATGATACTGCCTACCGCTTGGACTGCTTGCACGTGAACTGACCCTGGCCTGTTTTATGGACTATGCTTTTGCCTACCGCTTGGACTGATCTGTTGCCCTGCTACTGTAGCACACAGGGGTCTCACATATGTGAGGAGCTCCAGAATTGTTTTTCCGGATGGAGAAAACAATTTTTTTTTGTTTTCTCCGGGTTTCATAATTTCCAGATTAGGGTCTGGAGTCCGGAGGCTTCATAGAGATTTGGGTGGGTCGAAGCCTCTACCCCTGTGCCCCCGTGCACAGGTCTTACCTGATTGCGGCCCTCAGCCTGCTGCTGACTTACTGCCACCATGCTTCTGCCTGCCGCATGAATGGACCACACCGCTATCTGGACTATGCAAATAATTAGCTGTAGCAAGAGGCAGTATGTTTATGAAGGGCTGGAGAGCAGTACAATAATAAGTGTCTGCAGGTAACAGTGTACCAGGACCAATATTATGGATGTGCTGGCTGTCTCTGCCTGGACAATTTCTATGGACTGTGCTGTGCTGACAATATCCTTGTGCTGACTATAGACAATATTCCTGCCTGCTGCCTGGATAATTACTATTGCTGTCGCTAAGCACATCCCTGCCTGCTACCTAGATCAGTGCTCTCCTCTGTGGATACTACTAAAAGCACAGGTAATGCTTTTTTTTTACCCTTTCCGCAGTAGAATATATTTTCGTTTGTAATTCTTGGTATGTACATGCTATGTGTTAGAAGTATGAAGGGCTTTCAAAAATGATAGGTTGCCAGGAAATTATATATGTCATTTATGCTCCTAGAACGCCTGAAGATGCTACTTCAATGTTGGGCCTTTGTATGTGGCCACGCTGTGTAAAAGTCTCACGCATGTGGTATCGCCATACTCAGGAGGAGTAGCAGAATGTATTTTGTGGTGTCATCTTTGCTATGTACATGCTATGTGTTGGAAATATCTGATAAATGGACAACTTTGTGTAAAAAAAAATGCGTTTTCATTTTTTTCCACATTTTCCAAAAACTTCTGGAAAAAAATGAACCGTTTGAAAGACTCATTATGCCTCATAGATTATACGTTGGGGTGTTTGCTTTCCAAAATGGGGTCATTTTGGGGGCAATTCCATTGTCCTGCTGCTCCAGAGCCTTCAAAAGTGTAATAGGTGGTTGAGAAATTCAATGTGTCAGTTATGCTCGTAGAACACCTGAAGATGCTACTTCAATGTTGGGCCTTTGTATGTGGCCAGGCTGTGTAAAAGTCCCACACATGTGGTATCGCCATACTCAGGAAGAGTAGCAGAATGTATTTTGGGCTGTAATTTGTTGTATGCATGTGCTCTGAGAGAGAAATAACCTGTTAATATGACAATTTTGTAAAAAAAAAAAAAAAAAAAAATCTTCATTTTGCAAAGAATTGTGGGGGAAAAAAAAACTTAAAAAAATTCACCATGCTACTTACTTAATACCTTGGAATGTCTACTTTCTAAAAAGTCATTTAGGGGGTATTTGTACTTTCCTGACTTGTTAGTGTCCCAAGAAATGAGATAGGCCGTCAGTACATCAGGTGTGATCAGATGTGATCAATTTTCAGTGATTGGCACCATAGTTTGTAGACTCTATAACTTTCACAAAGACCAAATAATTTACACTAATTTGGGTTATTTTTACCAAAGAGATGTAGCAGTATAAATTTTGGCCAAAATTTATGAAGAAAAATTACTAATTTGCAAAATTTTATGACAGAAACAAAGAAAAAGGCATTTTTTCACAAAATTTACGGCCTTTTTTATTTATAGCACAAAAAATAAAAAACCCACTAGTGATTAAATATCACCAGACGAAAGCTCTATTTGTGTGAAAAAAAGGATGCAAGTTTCATATGAGTACAGTGTTGCATGACTGAGTAATTGTCATTCAAAGTGTGAGAGTGCTGAAAGCTGAAATTTGGTCTGGGCAGGAAAGGGGTGTAAGTGCACTGTATTGAAGTGGTTAATGTCTAAACTGCTGGCAACAAAAGTTAGTGCACTTCTAAGTAAAAATGGCCAAATTAGGCCCAATTAGCCATTTTTTCTCCCCGGTGTCATGTGACTCATTAGTGTTACAAGGTCTCAGGTGTGAATGGGGAGCAGGAATGTTAAATTTGGTGTTATTGCTTTCACTCTCTCATACTAGTTACTGGAAGTTCAACATGGCACCTATTGGCAAAGAACTCTCTGACATTATTACAATGATCAGAGCCAAAAATTTGCACTGATTACTGTATAAATGACACTGGCAGAGAAGGGGTTAACACTAGGGGGTGATAAAGGCGTTAAGTGTGTCCTGTGGGGGGAGAGTATTGACTGGGAGTACAGAGAGAACATTGTTCCTAATCACTAGGAACAGACGATCTCTCTTTACTCCCCTGTCAGAACGGGGATCTGCTTTGTTTACATTGGCAGATTACTGTTCTGCCAATGGAGGAGCCAATGCTCTGTTCTGCCAATGGAGGAGCGACCTCTGAGTAGTGGGCGATGGCGCGCCCACAGTGTCTCGTGCGTGACCTGAAATGGCGTGGGCATGCCCCCCTAAATCCATACCAGGCCCTTCAGGTCTGGTATGGATTTTAAGGGGAACCCCATATTAAAATTAAAAAAAATGGCATGGGGGCCCCCCAAAATCCATACCAGACCCTTATCTGAGCACGCAACCTGGCAGGCCCCAGAAAAAGAGAGGGTGTGAGAGCGCCCCCCCTGAACCATACCAGGCCACATACCCTCAACATGGGGAGGGTGCTTTGGGGTCCCGCCCAAAACACCTTGTCCCCATGTTGATGGGGACAAGGGCATCTTTCCCTCAACCCTTGCCTGTACTAAAAAGTAAATAAGACAGGAGACAGTTTTAGACAATTCCTTTTATTTAAAAAAAATGTCCAGCAATGTAAATCCATCTTCAATCACGGTACCGGCGGTCCCGAGAAAAAAAAAAACTCTGCCTCCCCGTGATTGAAGATGAATGTACATCGCAGGACACTTTTTTTTTAATAAAGGAATTGTCAAAAACTGTCTCCTGTCATTTTTACTTTTTTGACACTTTTTTGGTGAATCAGTAGTGGTACAATGTGCCCGATACCCATTTCCAAAGGGGGGGCCGGGATCTGGGGGCCCCCTTGTTAAAAGGGGCATCCAGATTCCTATAAGCCCCCTGCCCACAAACCCCCACAACCACCGGGCAAGGGTTGTCGGGAAGAGGCCCTTGTACCCTGTATTACCTTAAGAAAGTGTTATTAACACTGCTACTATGCTCACTATCTTACCAAAAAGGCACATAGGGATTAAAGGTAAAACATATGTTATTTATTATAAAACGAATATGATACAGGTTATATCTTATACTTTAGAGTCAAAGCAATCATATGTAAATCATTAAGAGTAAGCATCAATACATCACCGGATATTGTAGCATCACTCTACGTTTCGATTGGGGGACTTCCATCAATCACGAAGAGGAACCGGGAGTTCACCGCAAGATACGTCTGTCGCCTTAAGCTGAGTCCCAGCTCCTCATGAGAATCCCTTTTCTTATATATCTAAAAAGTATCAAATCGTTCCTCTCACACATGCGTAGTGTATCCTGTTATAACACTATCATGCAGACGCATGCGTAGTCAGATTCTGCACCTGGACAACTCGTGTGTTCATGCGCAGTATGTTACTTTCAATGTATCAATATGTTCTAGCTTATGACAATGAATCGTCAATCTAGTTTAAACTGGATTTCTCCTCTTCTGCA
Organism: Lithobates septentrionalis; assembly: GCA_037952835.1. NCBI lineage: Eukaryota > Metazoa > Chordata > Amphibia > Anura > Ranidae > Lithobates > Lithobates septentrionalis. Next base: position 868,082 of record JBBDGP010001614.1, on the reverse strand, counting down.
CAAACAAATATGGACCCTAATAACCTCTATGCAACATTGAAAGACGAAGGACTAAATTACCTTAACACATTCATTCTATACAAGCTTGTCACACTCGTATCACAATCGGTCCTTAATTGAGTATATAGGTCTTATATGTTGCTATCATAATTTTAGGTTTTCTACAAAAAAGTTTGTAAGCCATAAAACAATTCCACAATGATAACAATATCACCACTATGGAAACATTCCCGATATTACAGGAGTGTTTGTCACCATACATACTACTTGAGGCGCTACTTCTATCATCATTGCATAAAATATTGGCAATATGTTCCATTTACACATTTACAGTGTTCTGCAACAAACATGGTTCATATACAGAAGACTGTACTTTACATATCTTTCCTTCTAAAGTATTCTCACAGAAAGAAAGATCATGTGTTCTATTAAGTATGTCTATGTGGGTACCATATATTTCTCGGCTCCAATAATTCTGAGCACCAGGTTCCCCAATAATCAAAGGCATAACCACAAATTTACACATTACTGTACTTTTCGAGACATTGAATATAGTCAAAGTCCCTAAACAGAGTGTGTTATTGCAGATCATCTTCTGAGCTTCCAAATGTATCCAATCATTGGGGAACACAGTGTTATTAAACACGGCCCTCCATATTTGTTTATTGCCCATCATTAACATGGCCTGAAAATTAGACTTTTGTTGCTCCAGATAGATAGCCTGCAATGTACACGCTGTCCAATTGACAAATTTTGTTATTTTAGAATCAAACTTTAAATTAAACATGTTAGAAGCATTTTCTATAACTTCATCTACTCCTGCAGCCACAGATACTGGGCTAAAATAGTAGGCATTCATTTAGCTTGATAAGTCAAAGCATTATTAACATTACTTCCTGCATTATGTAATCTATTAGCTAATGTTTCTATGTCAAAGCCATTAAGAGTTCCAGTAAGAGATCCATACCCCGCACTGTATCGTACCATGCACGTTTATGACGGTTTCTACAGTGCCTGGAGGGAGGGAATTCCATCTGTGTATGTACTACAGTTTTCTGAGCTTGCTGTCCAATTCTTTCACAGGTAGAAGGAAGTCTCATTATGTGTCCTGGATCTATCTTTGAATCTCGAATATTTACAAAAACTAAATTTTGTGCCCACCAAGTCCGATTTTTAATTTCTGTGCTGTTGGCACAAGTAATGACATCTGTCTCATTTAGCAGAAAAACAAAATTGTAAGCACTATTAGTACAATTCTTATAGAATAAGTTCTAGGTACTAATATTTAAATATGGAAAGTCACTCGGTCTTTGACAGCAGGAAACCTTCACCAAAGAAGTCAAATTGATTTTTCCTTGTTCATTGTACACTGCATATGTGGGCCGATATCCTCCTCGGGAAGCTACCGGGGCTCCCACTCACATAGTTCCTTCCAAAGTAATGTTTACAATAATACAACGCTTGTTGGCTGAGCAGGTGAAGTTATCCTGACTCCATATATTTAGGTAATTTTTCCATGACAAGAAAACCTGATTAATCCCGGTATTATTCACTTTACCACCAGGTGTCCAGGCATCACTTCCAGATATAACCAATAACACGATACCAAGGATTCCAAGGCTTGTGTAAAACAGGGGCTTGTTCTGTAAGTGGCTTTTTCTCCAAGATGTCCACTTTGCTGGTGAGCCCAAACAGCCATGTTTCCTTTTCCTCTGTGGCGGTGGGGTCATTGGATGTTTTGGATATGGCTGCTGCCGCATCTGCTTGTGAATTAAATAAGCGCTCCAATGAGTCAAGAGGCATATGAGCATCTACATGAAAAACTGAAGTCTTAGTAGTTTTTTATAAATTCCTCTATGTCTTGCCACAATTCTTTTTCCCAATTTTTTTTTACCATGAACATGCCAATAATGTTTTTTACAACCCATAATCCATGTAGCCACACTATTGGCTACAGACCATGAGTCAGTATAACCATGACACTCACTTCCCTGTTCCTGTCTTAGGGCCATAAAAAAAGCAAACAATTCTGCATATTGACTACTCTTTCCATCACCTTCCATGGTTAAAGTTTTCTGCATTTTAGGATTGAAAGCTACAGCTTTCCATTTTCTTTGTCCTCCTACATATCGGGACAGACCCATCCGTGAACCATGTGTGTTCCTGTTCTGGTTCCAATAACTCCGAATAAGGCTTTCCCCATTTTACAGGTGATTCCTCTATCTGTGGTGCAGCCTCCAGGGAGTTACCTTCTTCTGAAGGTAGTTCGGCTATTTTTTCATGTAATGTTGCAACCGCCACTTTCTCCCTTCTTGGCTCTTTCAGAGATATACCACTTCCATCTGATTACACTTTGTTCTTGAGCATGTCCTATCCTATTAGACTTTGGATTAGACAATACCCATTGCATAATAGGTATTTGGGGTCTTAACAATACCACGTGTCCTACAGTTAGTTGTTCCATTTCTACCAAGGCCCAATAACAAGCCAACAATTGTTGTTCCAAAGGAGTATATTTGGTTTCGGCCTCAGGCAACTTCCGATTCCAGAAACCCAAAGGTACTCTCTTCCCCTCCTGTTTTTGCCACAAAGACCAGTTAGCATATTCATGTTGTACTGAAACATGAAGTTCTACTTCCTGATCCTTTATAGGCCAAAGATCTACAGCTTGCTGTATGGCTTCCTTTACTTTTTCAAAAGCAATTTGCTGTTCCTCTCCCCATGTAAATTCATACTTTTTCTTAGTGATTTTGTACAACAGCTGTCCCACATGTGGAATATGCTGTCTCCAGAATCCAAACAATCCTATGTAAGATTGTGTTTCTTGTTACTTCTTTGGTGTTACAAAATTCAAAATTTTCTGCTTAGCCTTAGGGAGAATTTCCCTGTGACCTCTATTCCACTGAATCCCTAGGAATTTGACAACTTGTGCAGATCCCTGCACTTTGCCCTGATTAATTTACCATCCCTTACTTCTCATGTGGGATAACATTATTTGAAGCTGTTCCTCCACCTGTTCTTGTGTGTCGCCCTGAATCATTATATCATCAATATAATGAGAAAACTGCATGTTTTTGGGCAATTGGATTTTATCCAAGTGTTCAGCCACCATCTGGTGGCAAATTGTGGGACTATGTAACCATCCCTGGGGCAATCTAGATTGGTCCTGTACTTTTTCCTCAATGGGAATAGCAAAGAAAGCGTTTGCTAAGTCTATAACAGCATACCATTCCCCTTTGTGACTTTGTATTTGTTCTACAATAGTGATGGTATCGGGAACTGCTGCTGTCAAAGGAGGTGTGTACTTATTTAATTCCCGGTAGTCAATTGTCATGCGCCAACTGCCATCACTCTTGCGAACGGGCCAAACTGGGTTATTCCAAGCTGTAGTTGTTGGTTTTATAACCCCTACATCTATCAAATCTTTAATGGTTTCTTCTATTTCTTTGTGTCCTCCTGGAATTCTATATTGTTTCATAGAAATCAATTTAGTGGCGGAAGGAACATGTACAGGGGGGCATTTTTACTTTCCCTACTATCACAGGTCTCATTTCCACATTAGTCTTTTTGCCCCCTGAAAGAGAATTTACCTGTTTCTAAATGTAAAGTTAAACCTTTTAATACATCTATGCCAATGATGTATTCTTTAATGGGCACAACTAAAACTGTGTGCTTCCTTAAGGGCAAATTCCCTATTTTCAATGTAACCTGGGTTTGTACCCCTTTTGTAACCTTTCCTCCCAGTCCTGATATTTGTGCTTTCGGTCCTTTGAATTTATGTGGATTCCCGTAAATTAAGGTAGCCTCCGCCCCCCGTGTCAATTAAGGCAGGTACTTTTTGAACATCACCCCCTTTGCAATGGATTCCCAGTTGTACATACGGGCAATCATCTTTCCTAATCCATATGGGGGCTTGGCTGGCTACCTATGCTGAGTCCTCCTCCTCCTCCTCGAATGTAATTGGGGCAGAGGGTTGCATGGCTATTTGAACCTTATTGGCCACCATCACTTCCCATGGGTAGATTTTCTGGAAATCCTCCCACTTAGGATAAGTTCCTGAATTGTCCTGTTTAGGAGGAGTGTCCTCCTGGGGCTCCTTTTTATCCACCCTCCGTCCTGACAACACTTTTTGTTTATACAGTTTCCACAATATCTGCGTGTCTTTACCATCTATCATCTCCTTGTCAACTCCTGCTTTAATTAATGCTAGAAACATGTCTTTCCAAGATACACGGGGGGCTCCTCCACCCATTGGGTTCTGTCTTGGAGCATTATTCCCTTTATAATCATTTCTAGACTCCCTTTCTTGGGGTCTCCTATCTTTTCTAGACTTAGGATCCCAATCTCCCATTCCTGCAATTCCCTCATTCTATCAGCCACTTCTTGTACAGAAGCTTCATTCAAAGACAACAATAGAGTCAGAATCACATGTTTGTATGCCAGTGGTGCTGTTTTGATAATCTTATTTCTGATACCCACTGTCATTTTGGTATTATCTAGCTCAAAGTCTCCTTCCAGGATCGCCATGTATTTCATGGCTTCCTCTTTTAGTCGTTCAATGCCATCCCTCAGAGTATACCAGGGTTTGCCATTGTCCGGTCTGATTCAGTAGGATACTTATCGTTCATTCCCATTATTACCAATGCAAACAAATTTTGTGATTCTCCCTGATGATCATTAAACCAACTTCTAATAACTCTCTGATTTACAGGGTCCCGGGACAACGTGACAAATTTAAATGAGTCTCCCACATCTAATTCTACCCCTGTAGCTCCATAATCATATAGACGCACCTTTCATTGGGCGTCCGATTCTCCTGGTCTTTGTCTAAATTGGGATAAGATATCATCTACCTCCGCCTGTGTGTAATCCTCCATCCTGACCCTAGCATGGGTTCTTTCTGAGGGTATCATGATAGCAATGGGGGAGCCCGCATCATCTAATACTACTACCAAATTAGCATCCCTTTTAACTAACCCAAACCCATCCGGACCTCTAGCCTGGATCAAAGGACCATCATTCTCTGTGGTCATTTCTCTCTTTTTTACTGGTTTAAGACTTTTAGATGGATCTATTATGGGATCCGGACAATCAGGTCCCTCTGGGCAATCATCCCAATCAGATGAGGATGAGTCCCATACATCTGCGTCCCACTTATTAGGATCCCAATCAATACATGCTGCAGCTAATACTTTATGGACTTTTCCCTTATTTATTCTCCCTTTCCGTTTTTTGTTTGTGCAACCTTCACTGCAGCTTTTTCTGCCACTGTTTGATAATGTTCCAATTTGTCCTTTAACAACTTTTGTCCACATTGCACATCACCAACTTGCTCTCTTGTTCAATAGTTTTTTGTTCTAACTGATGGAATTCTCTCAAGACTTTTTGCAACTTCTGATGAACCTTTCTATACGCAGTTAGCAATACCCAACCGCGCCCGCCCATGGCAACTACATCTCCCGCCTTAGCAGGGACTGACTCGAGTACTTTTACTACATCGAGTGGATCAATACCCTTAAATTTACCGTCCCATGACTCTGCTAAACCCATCGTGGACAATATTTGGGCTAGGATGCTATAGGGAGCCTTGGTCCAGCCGGGGATCTCCACAGCATTTTTATTTTCATCTTTATTTTTCTTTCTAAACATTTTGATTAGGTTCTTGTAGATACTCTGAGTCTTTTATTTCTTGACAAAATGCCAATAAGCACTCCTTATGGCCAGAGGTTCCCCTGATCATAAGCAAGCTTTGTACGTTATTACTTTTCCTATTTTTATAACCGAACAATTTTTATTTATATTTCAAATTTTTTGGCAGAGTGAAAACAGGTACAAACAGTGCTTTCAGTTGCAGTAGTACTAATGCAGTAAACAATTCCCCACTATCTATTATGGTTAGGGAGATATTAGCACTTGAACCCTGTTGGTAAAAAGCCAAATATCGAAATTTTGCACCTGACTTCCCCTGCGCAAGAGATGTCAGTAGCAAAAAGAATTATTCAAATAGCATGTTTTGATCAAAAGTTTGCCTCAGAGTATCCTGCCGACTACGCCAATTTATGCATTACCTTAAGAAAGTGTTATTAACACTGCTACTATGCTCACTATCTTTCCAAATAGGCAAATAAGGATTAAAGGTAAAACATATGTTATTTATTATAAAATGAATATGATACAGGTTATATCTTATACTTTAGAGTCAAAGCATTCATATGTAAATCATTAAGAGTAAGCATCACCGGATATTGTAGCATCACTCTACGTTTTGATTGGGGGACTTCCATCAATCACGAAGAGGAACCGGGAGTTCACCGCAAGACACGTCTGTCGCCTTAAGTTGAGTCCCAGATCCTCATGAGAATCCCTTTTCTTATATATCTAAAAAGTATCAAATCGTTCCTCTCACACATGCGTAGTGTATCCTGTTATAACACTATCATGCAGACGCATGCGTAGTCAGATAGATTCTGCACGTGGACACCTCGTGTGTTCATGCGCAGTTTGTTACTTTCAATGTATCAATATATGTTCTAGCTTATGACCATGAATCGCCAATCTAGTTTAAACTGGATTTCTCCACTTCTGCACAAACAAGTATAAATCCTAATAACCTCTATGCAACATTGAAAGAAAAAGGACTCAATTACCTTAACACATTCATTCTATACAAGCTTGTCACACTCGTATCACATCCCCATCAACATTTGGACAAGGTGTTTTGGTGGGAACCCCAAAGCACCCTCCTCATGTTGAGGGCATGTGACCTGGTATGGTTCAGGAGGGGGGCCGCTCTCTCGCCCCCCCCCCCCCACTTTTCTTGCAGCCTGCCAGGTTGCATGCTCGGATAAGGGTCTGGCATGGAATTTGGGGGAACCCCACGCCATTTGTTTTTCATTTTGGTGTGGGGTTCCCCTTAAAATCCATACCAGGCCTGAAGGGCTTGGTAATGGACTTTAGGGGGTGGGACCCATGTTGTTTTTTTCAATGATTTTTATCCATATTGCCAGGATCCGACAGGACATCCACGAGCAGTTTTAAATTACATTTTTTCCTTTAGAAATGTAATTTTGCTGTGGTACTGTTATGAACATGGGAAAGATGCGCTACTTTACCATAGACCCATAGTGTCCCATAGACTTTAACAGTGTTCACGTGTTCTCACAAATTTTTTGCCTGTTCACATGTTCTGCTGCAAACCGAATCGGGGGGCGTTTGGCTCACCCCTAGTCCTCAAATAAATTCTGTTTATGTAGCACTACCCCCGAAGGAGCTGCTAATGAATGTTTGATTCTGCACCCTGCCTCTCAACCCCAAGAACGGTCTCAACCCCTCTGGCACACCTGCTTGGTAATTAGGGGTGTTGAAAATGATCGGCGCATCGATGCATCGGGATTATACCTTTCCCAATTCGGCATCGATGCGGCAACCCGGCATAATCGATTATGCATGACGTCATTCCGGCTCCTCCCCCTCGCACTGCAGTGTCTGCTGGAATGACAAGCCGCCGATCGGCTGGCTGCGCCTGGTGCTTCTCCCTCCTGAACGGACAATGTAATGTCAGAGTGCTGCCCCCACCCATGCTCTCCCCCTCCTCTGGGATCTGTATATCTGGACAGTGACACCGATCATCTCCCTGATGGGCGGGCGCTGAGGCTGCACGGAGCTGAGACACAGATCACTGCACGGAGCTGAGAAACACAGAGATCACTGCAGCTGTGTTAACATTGGTCGGATGAGGCAGGCATAGGGTAGGCTTCAGGAAACGAGCTGTGAGGAGAGGAGGGGGATGGTAGGAGTGCTCCGGAGGTGAGAGCCTGTCATGCTTGATATATGTGAGGGGTGAGTGCATAGAAGTGGCACATCCCCCCACCTGCTGCAACTATCCAGTGTGTGTGTACTGTATGCCTAACACATTGGGGGCTGCACTAACTTTTATTGTCAATTTTCTTACTGTGATTTCCCTATCATCTCTCCCCTCTGGAACCATCTACTGATCTGCAAGCAGTATATTTCTTGCTGATTGGAATGTCTTCCTTTTTTATTTTTGCAGTAATGTTGAACTGTTTACTATCCAAGTTGCTGCCAAAAGACTCAATGGATTTGTTAAAGTGATACTAAAAGGGTATTATTTTTTCTTTAAAATAAAAGATATCATACTTACCTGCTGATCTCCTGTACTATGTCTCTGACCATCCCCTGTACCATGTCTGCAGTCTCTGACCATCTCCTGTACCATGTCTGCAGTCTCTGACCATCCCCTGTACCATGTCTGCAGTCTCTGACCATCCCCTGTACCATGTCTGCAGTCTCTGACCATCCCCTGTACCATGTCTGCAGTCTCTGACCATCTCCTGTACTATGTCTGCAGTCTCTGACCATCTCCTGTACCATGTCTGCAGTCTCTGACCATCTCCTGTACCATGTCTGCAGTCTCTGACCATCTCCTGTACCATGTCTGCAGTCTCTGACCATCCCCTGTACCATGTCTGCAGTCTCTGACCATCCCCTGTACCATGTCTGCAGTCTCTGACCATCCCCTGTACCATGTCTGCAGTCTCTGACCATCCCCTGTACCATGTCTGCAGTCTCTGACAATCTCCTGTACCATGTCTGCAGTCTCTGACCATCCCCTGTACCATGTCTGCAGTCTCTGACCATCCCCTGTACCATGTCTGCAGTCTCTGACCATCCCCTGTACTATGTCTGCAGTCTCTGATCATCCCCTGTACTATGTCTGCAGTCTCTGACCATCCCTTGTACTATGTCTGCAGTCTCTGACCATCTCCTGTACCATGTCTGCAGTCTCTGATCATCTCCTGTACCATGTCTGCAGTCTCTGATCATCCCCTGTACTATGTCTGCAGTCTCTGATCATCCCCTGTACTATGTCTGCAGTCTCTGACCATCTCCTGTACTATGTCTGCAGTCTCTGACCATCTCCTGTACCATGTCTGCAGTCTCTGATCATCCCCTGTACTATGTCTGCAGTCTCTGACCATCTCCTGTACCATGTCTGCAGTCTCTGATCATCCCCTGTGCTATGTCTGAAGTCTCTGACCATCTCCTGTATCATGTCTGCAATCTCTAACCATCCCGTGTACTATGTCTGCAGTCTCTGACCATCCCCTATACTATGTCTGCAGTCTCTGACCATCTCCTGTACCATGTCTGCAGTCTCTGACCATCCCCTGTACTATGTCTGCAGTCTCTGACCATCCCCTGTACTATGTCTGCAGTCTCTGATCATCTCTTGTATTATGTCTGCAGTCTCTGACCATCTCTTGTACCATCTCTGCAGTCTCTGATCATCTTCTGTACTATGTCTGCAGTCTCTGATCATCTCCTGTACTATGTCTGCAGTCTCTGATCATCTACTGTACTATGTCTGCAGTCTCTGATCATCTACTGTACTATGTCTGCAGTCTCTGATCATCTCCTGTAGTATGTCCGCAGTCTGACTATCTCCTGTAGTATGTCCACAGTCTCTGACCATCTCCTGTAGTATGTCCGCAGTCTCTGACCATCTCCTGTAGTATGTCCGCAGTCTCTGACCATCTCCTGTAGTATGTCTGCAGTCTCTCTGACCATCCCCTGTATTATGTTGGCAGTCTCTGACCATCTCCTGTAGCATGTTGGCAGTCGCTGACCATCTCCTGTGGTATGTCCGCAGTCTCTGACCATCCCCTGTACCATGTCTGCAGTCTCTGACCATCCCCTGTACCATGTCTGCAGTCTCTGACCATCCCCTGTACCATGTCTGCAGTCTCTGACCATCCCCTGTACCATGTCTGCAGTCTCTGACCATCTCCTGTACCATGTCTGCAGTCTCTGACCATCCCCTGTACCATGTCTGCAGTCTCTGACCATCCCCTGTACCATGTCTGCAGTCTCTGACCATCCCCTGTACTATGTCTGCAGTCTCTGATCATCCCCTGTACTATGTCTGCAGTCTCTGACCATCCCTTGTACTATGTCTGCAGTCTCTGACCATCTCCTGTACCATGTCTGCAGTCTCTGATCATCTCCTGTACCATGTCTGCAGTCTCTGATCATCCCCTGTACTATGTCTGCAGTCTCTGATCATCCCCTGTACTATGTCTGCAGTCTCTGACCATCTCCTGTACTATGTCTGCAGTCTTTGACCATCTCCTGTACCATGTCTGCAGTCTCTGATCATCCCCTGTACTATGTCTGCAGTCTCTGACCATCTCCTGTACCATGTCTGCAGTCTCTGATCATCCCCTGTGCTATGTCTGAAGTCTCTGACCATCTCCTGTATCATGTCTGCAATCTCTAACCATCCCGTGTACTATGTCTGCAGTCTCTGACCATCCCCTATACTATGTCTGCAGTCTCTAACCATCTCCTGTACCATGTCTGTAGTCTCTGACCATCCCCTGTACTATGTCTGCAGTCTCTGACCATCCCCTGTACTATGTCTGCAGTCTCTGATCATCTCTTGTATTATGTCTGCAGTCTCTGACCATCTCTTGTACCATCTCTGCAGTCTCTGATCATCTTCTGTACTATGTCTGCAGTCTCTGATCATCTCCTGTACTATGTCTGCAGTCTCTGATCATCTACTGTACTATGTCTGCAGTCTCTGATCATCTACTGTACTATGTCTGCAGTCTCTGATCATCTCCTGTAGTATGTCCGCAGTCTGACTATCTCCTGTAGTATGTCCACAGTCTCTGACCATCTCCTGTAGTATGTCCGCAGTCTCTGACCATCTCCTGTAGTATGTCCGCAGTCTCTGACCATCTCCTGTAGTATGTCTGCAGTCTCTCTGACCATCCCCTGTATTATGTTGGCAGTCTCTGACCATCTCCTGTAGCATGTTGGCAGTCGCTGACCATCTCCTGTAGTATGTCCGCAGTCTCTGACCATCTCCTGTAGTATGCCTGTAGTCTCTGACCATCACCTGTAGTATGTACGCACTCCGCAGTCTGACCATCTCCTGTAGTATGTCCGTAGTCTCTCTGACCATCTCCTGTAGCATGTCCGTAGTCTCTGACTATCTCCAGCTGGTCAGAGACTGCAGACATGATACAGGAGATGGTCAGAGACTGCAGACATGGTACAGGAGATGTTCAGAGACTGCAGACAATGTCTGCAGTCTCTGACCATCTCTTGCAGTAGGTCTGCAGTCTCTGACCATCTCTTGTACCATGTCTGCAGTCTCTGACCATCTCCCCTAGGATTTTGGGGAGAGTCTGGAGCTCCTTTAAGTTGTTGTCTGCTGTGTTTAGACTTTGCTACATGCAGGGAGTGTTGTCTTTTTTTTAAAGAACAGATCGAATAAAAAAACATGGAGTTCTCCTGACAGCTTGAATTTTTTTGATGAAAACCATGCGCACCTCCGCTGTAATCGTGATGCATTGCGGAATCGAATCGAATCGAATCGTTGACATGATAATCGTAATTGAATCGAATCGTGAGGCCAGTGAAGATGCGCACCTCTATTGGTAATATTAGTGTGGGAACCAGCAATAGAGAGAAACAGTAATGATAAACCATAAAGTATATTTATCATAGCCCTGGATCCCATCACTTCAACTGCTGTAGTAGTAAATGGAGACTCACACAGAATAGCAATTACCACTCAGAAAGGTTACTAAAGTGGATATTAAACACGATGAACAATGTGACAAATCAGAAACAATAAATGACAGTAGATAAAAGTTAGTGTATATGTGAAACAGTGAGTTCAATAATCACAATAGGGGATATATGCAGACAGGTGTATAATGGAACAGGCGTTCAATATGCTCCAATTCCCATATTAAACACCTTCCCATGGAAACCCCAATACACACACACACTAAACTGTTATAATATAATGTTACTTCTGTGGGACTACAAGTCTCACGAGCAGTCTGTAAATAACTCGCACAGCAATTAGTGCACTTTACTGAAATGGGCAGGTGTCCTCTCACCACAACAGACCCAGAGGCTGTGAGGCTCTATCCAGTCTCCCCTCTTGATGTCTCAATCTGATGGAAGATGGCGCCGCAGCACTGTACCCTGCCGCTGGATTTCTGGGATGCAGGAAAACTTCCAGATTTTCTGGCACTATATTTGCTTGCTAAGCTGGCCGGGCTGTATCCAGAAGTCCCTCAGAGGCTGGCGATCCCGCTCCGTGCCGTGGAAGCTGCAGTCTTTTGGTCACATACACACAGACCTCCCTGCTGGTTGTTGAATGGCGTCATGAGAGAGAGCAAAAGCAGGCCACGTCTGTCCTTTTATCTGTTTACCCAACAGGCTGTTCTGTGACTTGGCATTGTGGGTCTGTGACTTGGCATTGTGGGTCAGTAGTTTCCAGACTAATTTAACAACATGAGTCACTTCCTCATCAAACTACATTCCCCACAATGCATAGTTGTTTACTTCTTAAAAGAAAGAAAGATCCTGGTAAAGTTTCAGCGGTCACTAGAGGGTGCCAAACCCTTAAGAAACAACACATTACTTAACATGATAAATTTTGGCAGCAAACCCCTGTGCTACACACTCCCCCCACTTGAAATCTTTGGTCCCCAAAGACAGTAAAAGTTTGTGACCTGTTACATGCTTTTATACACAAGCGGAGATATAGGTTGATGCACACATGACAACAGACAAGTTGCATTTTCATGAGAAGAATTCAAACTCAAACAGCTCATATCATGACACCAATTGTCATAAGAAGGGAGGCTGTTCTGTCCACTTGCCACTGACACTGAAGTGTCCTGTATAGATGTGCCAGGGGATGAGATGGGGTTGTACTCCACCAAATCAGCGGTGCAAGGACCAGGCACTTCCGGAGTCCTTTTTGAATTAAGACAAATCTCCTTGGAGCATTCACCCAGGGTGTCATAGGTTAGAATCTTGGGTGGGTGAATAATTCACTTCGCTCTCTATTCTTTAGGTTCTGGTGTTAAAGGCACACTGGTATCGTCTTCATCCATGGCCACTTCTTCCTCCTGTACATCCACTTCAGCTTCCTGTATTTCGGTTTCTTGCATTTTAGCTTCCTGCATTTCCACTTCAATGAAGGAAGAAGAACCCTCAGAGTCTGTTTCTATCAAGGAATATTGGGGGTCTTCCAGATCTTCCCTAAATCTATCCTAAGGCACAAACTCGGGGGGCCTCTGGTTGGAGAACTCCATTGTCTGTCACTGTGGTATGAGAAAAAGGGGTGGTAGCAACCTCTGGTGTGTGAGATGGCCACAACCAGTCTATTCCCATCTCTTCATCTTCACTGTCCTCATCATCTACAGCAAGAGGCACAGACTGAGATCTAGTCACTGGTGAGGATCTCTGAGAGGTGGTGGATGTGGACAGTGAATCTTGCTGCGGTGGTACACAAACTGCCTCCGACAGAGGCAAACAATGATTGCAATGCCAAGTCTTTAGTGGGCTTGTGCATGCCTTTGGCCTAATCTGGTACACTGGCAGCCCTGGGAGTTGTTTGCAGATAACATAGGGCTCTGACTTCCAGTGATCAGCCAACTTGTGTTTCCCAGGTACACCTAGATTCCCCAGTAGCAGTCTATCGCCTGGTTGTAAGTCCTGTACTCGCACCCTGAGGTCGAAATTTCTTTTGTTCCTCTGTCCTTGGGCATCTGAAGCAGCTTGAGCCTTATCATAAGCAGTCTTCAGGCTTCTCCGCAGTCAGTCCACATATCCTCTGTGAGAAGTTGCTAAGATATAGTCCAGGGATGTCCCAAAGGCTAGATCTACTGGTAGCCGGGCCTCCCGCCCAAACATCAAGCGATAGGGAGAGTATCCTGTGGCATCATTTGCAGTGCTATTGTAAGCATGCACAATAGTCGGTATGTGCTTGCTCCAGTGTTGCTTTTGCTCTGAAGTTAGAGTTCTGAGCATATTTAAAAGAGTTCTGTTGAATCTCTCTTGTTGAGGATCTCCCTGAGGATGGTATGGGGTTCTAGATTTCTTGATGCACAGCAAGTAGGGATGAGCCGAACACCCCCCGGTTCGGTTCGCACCAGAACCCGCGAACGGACCGAAAGTTCGAACGAACGTTAGAACCCCATTGACGTCTATGGGACTCGAACGTTCAAAATCAAAAGTGATCATTTTAAAGGCTAATTTGCATGGTATTGTCCTAAAAAGGGTTTGGGGACCCGGGTCCTACCCCAGGGGACATGTATCAATGCAAAAAAAACTTTTAAAAACGGCCGTTTTTTCGGGAGCAGTGATTTTAATGATGCTTAAAGTAAAAAAAAAAAAGTGAAATATTCCTTTAAATATCGTACCTGGGGGGTGTCTATAGTATGCCTGTAAAGTGACGCGTGTTTCCCATGTTTAGAACAGTCCCTGCACCAAATGTCATTTTTAAAGGAAAAAATCTCATTTAAAACTGCTTGCGGGTTTAATGTCATGTCGGGTCATGACAATATGGATGAAAATCAGTGAGACAAACGGCATGGGTACCCCCCAGTCCATTACCAGGCCCTTTGGGTCTTGTATGGATATTAAGGGGAACCCCGCACCAAAATTAAAATAAGGAAAGGTGTGGGGCCACCAGGCCCTATATACTCTGAACAGCAGTATACAGGCGGTGCAAACAAGACAGGGACTGTAGGTTTGTTGTTAAGTAGAATCTGTTTGTAATTTTGAACATTTTTAACGTGTTTAGCTCCAGCCAAAAAATCTTTTCTAAGCTTTTTGGAAAACATAGGGAAGGGTTATCACCCCTGTGACATTTGTTTTGCTGTCTTTCCTCCTCTTCAGAAGATTTCACCTCACTTTTTTGTCCCAATGAAAAATGTTTTTTGAAAATTTGGGTTTTTTTGTGGAACAAGGATTGGAAAGCATGAGTGGAAAGGAGAAATTGTTTTCCCATATTAACTCTTACAGGAGAGAATTTCCCTTCCTAGGGGTAGATTTCATCTCACTTCCTGTTGTCTCCTTCCGTTTGCAAGTAGGAGTCGTTTGTAAGTTAGATGTTTGAAAGTAGGGTCCTGCCCTATATACTCAGCAGAAATTTGGGCCTTAGGTGTTGCTGTGGCCACAACACTGTAAGCCCTCACAGGGCCCTGCTGTGAAATATTAGATCAAGAATTGTAATTACATGCCCCTGTTGAACAGGAGCTGAAAAATTAGGCCTTAGGCACTGGTGCTGGTGCCACAACACTGCAACCCCTCACAGACACTCTAGTTGGAACGCAGGAACGAGCCCTGCTGCAAAGTATTGCATCAAAAATTGTAATTACACGCCCCTGTTAGACAGGGGCAGAAAAATTGGGCCTTAGGCACTGGTGCTGGTGCCACAACACTGCAACCCCTCACAGACACTCTAGTTGGAATGCAGGAACGAGCCCTGCTGCAAAGTATTACATCAAAAATTGTAATTACACGCCCCTGTTAAACAGGGGCTGAAAAATTGTGCCTTAGGCACTGGTGTTGGCGCCCAGAACCAAAAATGTTCTTACAAGCTATCAGCGTGATGATTGAGGAGGAAGAGGATAATTACTCAGGGATAGTCACTCAGCATCAGCATAAGCAGTCTTTGAAGGGATCTGAGATTTCAAAAAAAATTATTCGGTTACATCAGCATCAGGTGCTTGGTAGCTGGTGGTGATCCAAGACTGATTCATTTTTATGAAGGTCAGCCGATCGACCGAGTCGGTGGACAGACGCACCCTGTGATCGGTTACCACGCCTCCAGCAGCACTGAATGTGCGTTCCGAAAGAACGCTGGATGCAGGACAGGCCAGTAGCTCAATTGCATACTGTGCAAGCTCTGGCCAGTGATCCATCCTCAAGACCCAGTAACCCAGAGGATTTTCGGTGGGAAAGGTGTCCAAGTCTGATCTTGCCCCTAGGTATTCCTGCACCATGTAAAACAGACGCTGGCGATGGTTGCTGGAACCGATCATACCTTGGGGCTGCGGACCAAAAAATTGTCTGAACGCATCGGTCAGACGGCCACCTTCTCCACCGCTCCTTCTTTGACTGACCGAAGCCTCAGCAACACGTTGTCCAGAAACAGGAGTTTGTAACCTCCCAGTCTCTGGGAACGCGTTGCACAGACCTTTCTGCAAGGCCTCCCGAAGATGTTTCATCCTCTGCTCCCTCTGCGATGGCAAGATAAGGTCCGCAACCTTACCCTTGTAACGTGGATCAAGGAGGGTTGCCAGCCAGTATTGGTCCTTCTCCTTGATACCACGAATACGAGGATCCTTACGCAGGCTTTGCAGGATCAGGGAGGCCATGCAGCGTAGGTTTGCTGAGGCATTCGGTCCGGAGTCCTCTGGGTCACTAAGGACAACAACGTCCGCAGCCACCTCCTCCCAGCCACGTACAAGTCCATGTGTTCCTTGGGACTGATCCCTTAAAGACTGCTGCTGATGCTGAGTGCCAGGCTCCACCTCCATACTGACACAATCTTCCTCCTCCTCCTCCTCCTCCTCCTCCTCGTCCTCTTCCTGTGTGATCGGCGGGCACGCAGGAACACTGTCTGGATAAAGGGGGCCTTGAGAGCTAAGGAAGTCCTCCTCTTCCTGCCTCTGTTCTGCCTCAAGTGCCCTGTCCATTATTCCACGCAGCGTGTGCTCCAACAGGTGGACAAGGGGGACAGTGTCACTGATGCATGCACTGTCAGTGCTCACCATCCTCGTGGCCTCCTCGAATGGTGACAGGACAGTGCATGCATCCCTGATCATGGCCCACTGGCGTGGGGAAAAAAAACCAAGCTCCCCTGACCCTGTCCTGGTGCCATAGTCGCACAGGTACTCATTGATGGCCCTCTGCTGCGTGTGCAGCCGCTGCAGCATGGCCAACGTTGAGTTCCACCTGGTGGGCATGTCACAGATTAGGCGGTTCTTGGGCAGGTTAAACTCCTTTTGGAGGTCCGTCAGCCGAGCACTGGCATTATATGACCGGCGGAAATGCACACAGACTTTCCTGGCCTGCCTCAGGACATCCTGTAAGCCCGGGTACCTGCCCAAGAACCGCTGCACCACCAAGTTAAGGACGTGAGCCAAACAGGGCACATGGGTCATTTGTCCCTGTCGGAGGGCAGAGAGGAGGTTGGTGCCATTGTCGCAAACCACCATTCCTGCCTTAAGTTGGCGTGGCGTCAACCACCTCTGAACCTGCCCCTGCAGAGCTGACAGAACCTCTGCCCCAGTGTGGCTCCTGTCCCCCAAGCACACCAGCTCAAGCACCGCATGGCATCTTTTGGCCTGCGTACTTGCGTAGCCCCTTGAGCGCCTACGGAGCACCGCTGGTTCCGAGGAAGAGGCCATGGAGGAAGAAGAAGAGGAGGGGGTGGAGGAGAGAGGTGTGTCACAACCAGCATTTTGGAGGCGTGGTGGCGGAACAACCTCCAACACTACTGCACCTTGTCCTGCATCCTTCCCAGCTGCCAGCAGAGTCACCCAATGCGCCGTGAAACTTAGGTAACGTCCCTGTCCATGCCTGCTGGACCATGAGTCAGCGGTAATATGCACCTTACCGCTGACCGCCCTGTCCAGCGAGGCATGGACATTGCCTTCCACATGCCGGTAGAGAGCCGGAATCGCCTTCCGTGAGAAAAAGTGGCGTTTGGGTACCTGCCACTGAGGAACCGCACATTCCACAAACTCACGGAAGGGGGCAGAGTCTACCAACTGAAAAGGCAGCAGTTGAAGTGCTAGCAATTTTGCCAAGCTAGCATTCAACCGCTGGGCATGTGGATGGCTGGGAGCAAACTTCTTTCGGCGGTGCAGCAGCTGGGGCAGAGAAATTTGCCTGGTACAATCTGACGTGTACCAAAAGCAGATTGCCCACAAGTACTTGGCTGTGACACACCTAATTCTACACCTTCATTCCTCTCACTGCAGGTCTCAGAGAGGACTGAAGGTCTAGTGGGGTTGGAAATCTCAGCTGATGAGGAGCAAGGAGAGATCCTCTTTGTTCTTTGGTGTGGGTCTTTTAGATACGCTTGCCAACGAACTGCATGGCAGGTCAACATATGTCTGGTCAAGCATGTGGTACCCAAGCGGGAGATGTTTTGGCCACGCGAGATACGCTTGAGACATATGTTGCAAATAGCAGCGGTGCGATCTGATGCACTCGTCTCAAAAAAGGCCCACACCAAAGAACTTTTTGAATAACGCGCAGAGACTGCAGCGCCCTGCACATGTGGAGCTTTGGGGTGTGATGCAGTCAATGTGCTGCCCTTAGGCTGGCCCCTGGAGGGCATCCTGCCTCGTTGGTGATGTGCCGCCTCCTCCTCCTCCTCCTCCTCCTCTCTCCTATCAGGCACCCACGTTGAGTCAGTGACCTCATCATCCCCTCCCTCCTCATCACTGGAGCAAACCTGGCAGTATGCTGCAGCAGGGGGAGCATGACTGCTAGATTGCTGTCCTTCTTGGGCACCCCCTCTGTCCGTGCTCATGTTACTGCCTTCATCGAGCTCAGTATCATCATCAGAGCCTTCCAAACGCTGGGCATCCTCCTGGAGCATGTACCCAACACTGTGGTCAAATAGTTCGAGGGAATCCTCAGGAGGACATGGTGGAGCTAGGGAAGGAGTCACTGATGACATTGAGCTGAGGGAAGAGGCCGCTGCTTTGCCAGACAAAGCACCCTGGGCATGGGTGAGAGAGGATGAGGAGGATGAGGACGGCTTGGTCATCCACTCGACCAAGTCTTCCGCATGTTGCGGCTCAACACGGCCAGCTGCCGAAAAAAAGGCCAAGCGTGTCCCATGGTCACGTGCTGATGAGGATGCACCGTCTCCACGACCAGCACTAGACACAGAGCCTGCTTGCCCTCTCTTATTGGCTTGTGACTGTCTGCCTCTCCTTCTTGGCCTTCCAGACATACTAATGGCCTGTAGCTGCACTAAGCTGGGATAGAACACCTGTAATTTTCTTCAGGTAGCTTTATATACTGTAACCAGACAAGCCTGCCTGTCTTTAGGAAGATAACAGGAACGGATCTAGCTGAACACTGTGAGCAGGACGCACTGCACTAAATGTAAATAGCAGGAACGGATCTAGCTGAACACTGTGAGCAGGACGCACTGCACTAAATGTAAATAGCAGGAACGGATCTAGCTGAACACTGTGAGCAGGACGCACTGCACTAAATGTAAATAACAGGAACGGATCTAGCTGAACACTGTGAGCAGGACGCACTGCACTAAATGTAAATAGCAGGAACGGATCTAGCTGAACACTGTGAGCAGGACGCACTGCACTAAATGTAAATAGCAGGAATGGATCTAGCTGAACACTGTGAGCAGGACGCACTGCACTAAATGTAAATAGCAGGAACGGATCTAGCTGAACACTGTGAGCAGGACGCACTGCACTAAATGTAAATAACAGGAACGGATCTAGCTGAACACTGTGAGCAGGACGCACTGCACTAAATGTAAATAGCAGGAACGGATCTAGCTGAACACTGTGAGCAGGACGCACTGCACTAAATGTAAATAGCAGGAACGGATCTAGCTGAACACTGTGAGCAGGACGCACTGCACTAAATGTAAATAGCAGGAACGGATCTAGCTGAACACTGTGAGCAGGACGCACTGCACTAAATGTAAATAGCAGGAACGGATCTAGCTGAACACTGTGAGCAGGACGCACTGCACTAAATGTAAATAGTCTAGATAGAAGATAACAGGAACGGATCTAGCTAAACTGAATACAGTGTATATATATATATGCAACACCTGGGATGCATATATAAACACAATACACTGTAAGTGCAGCTAACTGACTGACTGTTCTGCCTAATCTATCTAACTCAAATCAAATGACACTGTCTCTCTCTCTCTCTATCTCTCAGCACACCGGAACACACACTACACAGGGCCGCCGTGCAGGCGGCCTTATATAGTGTGGGGCGTGTACTAAATCCCCTGAGCCATAATTGGCCAAAGCCACCCTGTCTTTGGCCAATTACAGCTCTCTCTACTGACGGCGCTGTGATTGGCCAAGCATGCGGGTCATAGTGCATGCTTGGCCAATCATCAGCCAGCAATGCACTGCGATGCCGCAGTGAATTATGGGCCGTGACGCGCCACACGAATTTGGCGCGAACGGCCCATATCGTTCGCAATTCGACGGACGGTCGAACAGCCGATGTTCGAGTCGAACATGGGTTCGACTCGAACACGAAGCTCATCCCTAACAGCAAGTCTAAAAGTCTCTTAATGAGGCTGCTCTCAAAGTCTCTCCCTTGATCGGGGTGGAGTGGGGCAGGCCATAATGTAATGTACAAGGAACTTCTAAGATCTTGGCCACCGTGGATGCCTGTTGATCCTTTGTAGGAAACGTCTGGGCATAACGGGTGAAATGGTCGGTTATCACCAGGATATTTCCCTGCCCACTCAGATCAGACTCCAAGCACAGGAAGTTATTGCACACCAGCTCCAGTGGTCCCTGGCTCTGAAGGTGGCCCATTGGGGCGGCTCGGTGAGGCAAAGTCTTCCTTTGGATAGATCTAAGGCAAGAGTGGCAGTAGCCCTCAACTTCAGCCCGCATGCGGGGCCAATAGAATCGGTCTCTCACCAGTTGGAAAGTCCTCTCGGACCCTAGATGGCCATGATGGTCATGTAGAGCAATTAACACTATCTCCCAATGCTTTTCGGGTAGGAATAACTGCCATTTTTCTTCGTGATCATCAGAGGGGCCCCTTGGGTAGACCACCCCTTGTTGCAGCTGCAACCGATCCCACTCCTTGTACAGCAAACGGGCTTCCTTTGAAGAGTTAGTGAGGAGAAGGTTGGGGCACTGGCTCTCCAAAGCCATTAATGCCAGGCTACAGAGGGGATCTCCCAACTGGTCCCTTCGCAGGTCCGTCTTGGAAAGCTTTGGCAGACCTTCATCCCCAACTTGAGTGATGTTGCAATAACATCTGGGCACCCCAGCGGCTGATACTCCAACTTCCTCAGTCCTGGCTCCACCTCTAACTTGCTGTTCTGCTCCTTGACAAAGGGATCTCACCCCCTCAGGGGTCAGCTGAGTCAATTCTTCTGGGGAGTCTAAGGAACAGTGGGGTCTTCTCGACAAAGCATCTGCATCCTTGTTCCCGATCCCTGGCCAGTACTTCAGACTGACGGTAAAACCTGATAGGGCAACCAACCATCTGTGACCCATGGCATCCAACTTGGCGGTAGTGAGTAGGTGTGTGAGGGGATTATTGTCGGTCTTAATTACAAACTCTGCTCCATATAGGTAATCCCTCAGTCTATCCACTACTGCCCACTTCAAGGCAAGAAACTCGAGTTTGTGTGTGGAGTAGTTCTTCTCAGCGGGTGCCAAACTCCGACTCACATAGGCAACAGGCCGTAGGTGCCCATCATGTTCTGCACCCTGCCTAACCCTTCTCGGCTGGCATCTACATGTAGTTTGTATGACTTAGCTGGGTCTGCATAGGCCAGGACTGGAGCAGTTGTAAGGCCCCACTTCAACTGCCTAAAGGCCTCTTCACACTGGGCGGTCCACTGTTCCTAAATGGACTCTTTGGGCTTCCTGGGACCTCCAGTTAGTCTTACAGGCTTAACTGAATCTGGATCATCATCTTCCTCTTCACTTTTCAATAGCTCATTGAGTGGGCGAGCTATTTTAGCAAATCCCCCGACGAATCTCCGGTAATACGAGCAGAATCCCAGAAATGACCTAAGCTCGGTCACATTAGTGGGTCTCGGCCAAGAGGTGATGGCTTCCAGCTTCTGAGGGTCTGTGGCCACTCCATCAGCAGACACAGTATGGCCAAGGTAGTTGACCGAAGGTTGATAAAACTGGCACTTGTTCATGGAGGGCTTCAAGCCTTTCGTCATGGAGTCTCTTCAGGACCTTTTCCAGACGCTCTTCATGCGCCTTCAAAGTCCTGCCAAACACGATGATGTCATCTAAGTACACCAACACCTCGATCAGGTTCATGTCACCCATGGTCCTCTCCATCAGCCTTTTGAAGGTGGCCGGGGCGCCAGACAGGCCTTGAGGCATGCGATCAAATTCAAAGAATCCAACTGGGGTAATGAAAGCGGTCTTCTCCCGATCTTCAGGGTGCATGGGGATTTGGTAGTACCCACTCTTCAATTCTAACACGTTAAACCATTTTGCCCCTGACAGGCTCTGTAAGGCGTCTTCTATCCTTGGGGTGGTATATTGATCAGGAATGGTCCTTCAGTTTAGCGTCCTGTAGTCGATACACAACCGCAGCAACCCATTCTTCTTCCGCACCACCACTATTGGGGAAGTGTATGGACTCCTAGACTATTGGATGACACCTGCTCTCTTCAATTCTGCCAGCTGCTCACGCAGGTCTTTCAAGTTCCCTAAAGGGATCCATCTGACTCTTTCTCGGAATGGCTTATCCTCTTGAAGGCGGATCCGGTGTTGGGCACTTTTTGCCCATCCCACGTTAAACTCGCTCTTTGAGAATGCAGCTTGCCATCTTAGGAGCTGGGTCTTGGCCCTTTCCCTCCAGGCAGGTGAGAGAGGAGTATTCTTCAGATAGAACTCCTCTACAGGAATTTCATCTTTCCCTCCTCCCACTAAATCACACGGTGCGACCGGGGTGGCTGGGTTTACTTGCCCCAACAACATCCGAGATGGCATCTTCACATGTTCACTGTTGTGTTACAAACACTAACTGAGATCTTCCCGTGACTTCTCTGTAATGCCTTAGTTGGGACCACTTCAGGAATTATTTCCAACCCCATGTCTTCTTTCTGACTGCCCGCTTCAAGGACAATGAAAGGGCCTGGTTGCTCCCAACTAAGCTTAACGGATACTCTCAAACAAGCTACCTCACCGGGCTGTAACACTTTCTCACTCCGGTCCAAGCCCCAGATCTTTCCCACTCCTTCAGCTGGGGCCTTTTGTTCTTGCACCAGGCGCTGATAGGCTTGTCTCAACATGGGGTGCACACTTGTAGTTGAAGTGCCCTGCTCTTGGACAAAAGGTGTTAACAGTCTTCTGACGAGGTCAGTATTAGTCCCGATGATGAGGGAACTTTTACTAGCCCCTGGTGGACGAGGACAGACCACTGCCAAAGCATTAAAAGTCTCAGTCTTCCCAGCTACGGAGGGGTCAAAGGTCAGTTTGACTGGTAGATAGCCATCATAGGGGTAATTCTGAGTCCCAATACCCCATATCTCCAGCTCTTCTAACTTCTGTAATGGCAGGTGTTTGGGTGCTTTTCATAAATGTCTCTATAGAGAAGGGTCACTTGAGCTCCAGTATCCAGGAGGGCCTTGGTGTAGATTCCTTCCACTTGGATGGAGACAACTGGAGAAGGTCCCACTAACTTGGGAGGGAATTTGTGAGAAGTGGCAGGCTGGGCCTGTTCGGTGGCTTGTATGTGCACTCTTTTCTTATGGGAAGCCTGATTCTGCTTGAGTTTCAGTTGGGCCCGGGGAGTCTGGTGTGTACTGACTTCCTGACACCGGGCTGTATGTGTCAAAAGGAGTGGGTTATTAGGTCACTCAGAGGCAACAATGGAAGCCCTCTGTAAGGATTTTGACTTCCGCTGCTGTCTGATTGCGTTGTCGTTTTTGGGGTGAGCCACTGTAGATGGGCACCCAGTTGGCTCCTTCACCAGGGGCCCCTGGAGTTTTCCGCTGGCTTCTTGGCGGATATTTTCTTCAATGCTTTGGCAACTTCCACTGCAATATCTGCCAAGTCTTCTCCATTTGGGCACTGCGCGATGAAATGTCCTACCTACCTACATTGATATCATTTCGGAACATTTCTTCTTCCAACTGTAGAGGTGGGCTCGGCATGTTTCATTTCTGAGAGTGACTTTTGCATATCAGCTTGGGCTTTCATCACTTGCCCAACTGTCTGCTGAATCTCACTGAAGGTTTTGTGTAAAACAGTCTGCACTTGTGCCAGTTGAGAAACCATAAAATATATTTATCCTTGACTTTTATATATCCAGTTTTGCAAACAGCTTGTTTGAAAACATTCAACACAGTGATAAGAAATCAGGATGTTCTGTTTGAAGACTTATGTGAGAGTCCTGAGTTTAACTTTTTTTCTGGGGCTTATTCAATTTTAATCCTCCATATGAAATTTATAAAAATGTATCTATTTCTTCATCATAGTTCTGACATTGTGAACTACCTTCGATTTTTATTTCCATGGTCTCTGCTTTCATAAAATATATAATGTTGTTGGAGTTTTCATTAGTTCTCAGTCCTAAAATGATTTTTTAAAACACCTCTGGCGGCAAAAGGGTACTAAGTGATCATTCATACATTAAAACTGAGCAGAACAACCCTTTGTCTATACATCAACTTATCAAAATATCTGTTCCCACCTTTAAGGTCCAAGTCATTCTTAGCATCCAAGATGTGCATCCATAAATGGTAAATAGGGATGAGCTTCGAGTTTGAGTCAAACCCATGTTCGACTCGAACATCGCCTGTTCGACCGTTCGTCGATTTGCGAATGTTACGGGCCGTTCGCGCCAAATTTGAGCATCGCAGTGCATTGCTGGGTGATGATTGGCCAAGCATGCACTATGACACACATGCTTGGCCAATCACAGTGCTGTCTGTACAGAGAGCCGTAATTGGCCAAAGCCACAGTGGCTTTGGCCAACTATGGTTCAGGGGGTTTAGTACATGCCCCACACTATATAAGGCCGCCTGCGTGGCGGCTATGTGTAGTGTGTTGCGGCGGAGATAGACAGAGAGACAGTGTCATTTGATTTAAGTTAGATAGTGTAGGCAGGCGAGTCAGTTAGATGCACTTATAGTGTATTGTGTATATATATGCATCCTAGGTGTTATATATATATATATATATATATATATATATATATATATATATATATATATATATATATATATATACACTGTTTAGCTAGATCCGTTCCTGTTACTCTCTTCCTACTGACAGGTGGGCAGGTGATTTTACAGTTAGTGTACTGTGTCCTTTGCACAGTGTGCACCTATAGCTACCTGAAGAAAATTGCTGGTGTTCTTCTGATCCTATTAGTACCACAGGCAGGCAACTGCAGTATGTACAGTTAGTGTACTGTGTCCTCTGCACAGTGTGCACCTAAAGCTACCTGAAGACAATTGCTGTTGTTCTGATCCTATTAATACCACAGGCAGGCAGCTGCAGTATTTACAGTTAGTGTACTGTGTCCTCTGCACAGTGTGCACCTAAAGCTACCTGAACACAATTGCTGTTGTTCTGATCCTTTTAATACCACAGGCAGACAGCTGCAGTATTTACAGTTAGTGTACTGTGTCCTCTGCACAGTGTGCACCTAAAGCTACCTGAAGACAATTGCTGGTGTTCTCATACTAATACTACTACAGGCAGGCAGTTCATTCTGCTAGCTGCAGTATCAGTATATATATATACATCCCAGCTTTGTGCAGCTACATCTCACTGCAGGCCATTAGTGTGTCTGGAAGGCCAACAAGGAGAGGCAGGCAGTCACAAGCCAATAAAAGAGGGCAAGCAGGTTCTGTGTCTAGAGGCAACTGGTCAGTGCTGGTCATGGAGACGGTGCATCCTCATCAGCACGTGGACGTGGGACACGCTTGTCCTTTTTTTCGGCAGCTGGCCGTGTTGAGACGCAACATGCGGAAGACTTGGTAGAGCGGATGACCAAGCCATCCTCATCCTCTCTCACCCAGGCTCAGGGTACTTTGTCTGGCAAAGCAGCTGCCAATGCGGCCTCTTCCCTCGGCTCAATGGCATCAGTCACTCCTTCCCTAGCCCCACCATGTCCTCCTGAGGAGTCCCCCGAACTGTTTGACCACAGTGTTCGGTACATGCTCCAGGAGGATGCCCAGCGTTCTGAAGGCTCTGATGATGGTACCCAGCTAAAGGAAGGCAGTAACGTGAGCCCAGAGAAAGGGGGTGCCCAAGAAGGACAGCAATCTGGCATTCATGTTCCCCCAGCTGCAGCATACTGCCAGGTTTGCTCCAGTGATGAGGAGGGAGGGGATGATGAAGTCACTGACTCCACGTGGGTGCCGGATAGGAGAGAGGAGGAGGCACATCTCCAATGAGGCAGGATGCCCTCAAGGGGCCAGCTTAAGGGCAGCACACCAACTGTATCACACCACGGAGCTCTGCATGTGCAGGGAGCTGCTGTCTCTGCGCATTATTCCAAAAGTTCTTTGGCATGGGCCTTTTTTGAGACAAGTGCATCAGATCCCACCGCTGCTATTTGCAACAAATGTCTCAAGCATATCTCGTGTGGCCAAAACATCACCCGGTTGGGCACCACATGCTTGACCAGACATATGTCGACCTGCCATGCAGTTCGTTGGCAAGCGTACCTAAAAGACCCACACCAAAGAACAAAGCGGACCTCTCCTTGCTCCTCATCAGCTGGGATCTCTAACCCCACTATACCTTCAGTCCTCTCTGAAACCTGCACTAAGAGGAATGAAGGTGTAGCATTAGGTGTGTCACAGCCAAGTACTTGCGGGCAAATCTGCTATCGGTACACCGACGTCAGATTGTACCAGGCAAATTTCCCTGCCCCAGCTGCTGCACTGCCGAAAGAAGTTCACTCCCAACCATCCACATGCCTAGCGGTTGAATGCTAGCTTGGCTAAATTGCTAGCACTTCAACTGCTGCCTTTTCAGTTGGTAGACTCTGCCCTCTTCCGTGAGTTTGTGGAATGTGCGGTTCCTCAATGGCAGGTTCCCAAACGCCACTTATTCTCACGGAAGGCGATTCCGGCTCTCTACCGGCATGTGGAAGGCAATGTCTTGGCCTCGCTGGACAGGGCTGTCAGCGGTAAGGTGCATATTACCGCTGACTCATGGTCCAGCAGGCATGGACAGGGACGTTACCTATCTTTCACCGCGCACTGGGTGACTCTTCTGGCAGCTGGGAAGGATGCAGGACAGGGTGCAGTAGTGTTGGAGGTTGTTCCGCCACCACACCTCCAAAATTCTACTAGTGGTGATTCTGCCACACCTCTCTCCTCCATCCCCTCCTCCTTTTCTTCCTCCATGGCCTCTTCCTGTGCTGATTTGTCCTCAGAACCAGCTATTCTCCATAGGCGTTCAAGGGGCTTTTCAAGCACGCAGGCAAAAAGATGCCATGCGGTGCTTGAGCTGGTGTGCTTGGGGGACAGGAGCCACACTGGGGCAGAGATTCTGTCAGCTCTGCAGGGGCAGATTCAGAGGTGGTTGACGCCACGCCAGCTTAAGCCAGGTATGGTGGTTTGTGACAATGGCACCAACCTCCTCTCCGCCCTCCGACAGGGACACCTGACCCATGTGCCCTGTTTGGCTCACATCCTTAACTTGGTGGTGCAGCGGTTCTTGGGCAGGTACCCAGGCTTACAGGATGTCCTGAGGCAGGCCAGGAAAGTCTGTGTGCATTTCAGCAGGTCATATAATGCCAGTGCTCGGCTGGCTGACCTCCAAAAGGAATTTAACCTGCCCAAGAACCGCCTAATCTGTGACATGCCCACCAGGTGGAACTCAACACTGACCATGCTGCAGCAGCTGCACACTCAGCAGAGGGCCATCAATGAGTACTTGTGTGACTATGGCACCAGGACAGGGTCAGGGGACCTTGTTTTTTTTTCCTCACACCAGTGGGCTATAATCAGGGATGCATGCACTGTCCTGTCACCATTTGAGGAGGCCACGAGGGTGGTAAGCAGTGACAGTGCATGCATCAGTGACACTGTCCCTCTTTTCCACCTGTTGGAGCACACGCTGCGTGGAATAATGGACAGGGCACTTGAGGCAGAACAGAGGGAGGAAGAGGAGGACTTCCTTACCTCTTAAGGCCCCCTTTATCCAGACAGTGCTCACACAGGAAGAGGAAGATTATGTCAGCATGGAGGTGGAGCCTGGCACTCAGCATCAGCAGCAGTCTTTAAGGGATCATTTACAGTCCCAAGAAACCCATGGACTTGTATGTGGCTGGGAGGAGGTGGCTGCGGATCATGTCGTCCTTAGAGACCCAGAGGACTCTGGACCGAATGCCTCAGCAAACCTATGCTGCATGGCCTCCCTGATCCTGCAAAGCCTGCGGAAGGATCCTCATATTCCTGGTATCAAGGGGAGGGATCATTACTGGCTGGCAACCCTCCTTGATCCACGTTACAAGGGTAGGGTTACAGACCTTATCTTGCCGTCGCAGAGGGAGCAGAGGATGAAACATCTTCGGGAGGCCTTGCAGAAAGGTTTGTGCAACGTGTTTCCAGAGCCTGGGAGGTTACAATTTCCTGATCCTCCTGGACAACATGTTGCTGAGGCTTCGGTCAGTCACAGAAGGAGCGGTGGAGAAGGTGGCCGTCTGACCGATGCGTTCAGACAATTTTTTAGTCCGCAGCCCCAAGGTCTCATCTGTTCCAGCAACCATCGCCAGCATCTGATTCACATAGTGCAGGATTACCTAGGGGCAAGATCAGACCTGGACACCTTTCCCACCGAAAATCCTCTGGGTTACTGGGTTTCGAGGATGGATCACTGGCCAGAGCTTGCACAGTATACAATTGAGCTACTGGCCTGTTCTGCATCCAGCGTTCTTTTGGAACACACATTCCTGCGCTCCAACTATAGTATCTGTGAGGGTTTGCAGTGTTGTGGCACCAGCACTAGTGCCTAAGGCCTAATTTTTCAGCCCAGGGGCGTATAATTATAATTCTTGATGCAATACTTTGCAGCAGGGCTCATTCCTGCGCTCCATCTATAGCATCTGTGAGGGATTGCAGTGTTGTGGGACCAGCACCAGTGACTAAGGCCCGATTTTTCTGCCCCTGTTCAACAGGAACATGTAATTACAATTCTTGATCTAATATTTCACAGCAGGGCCCATTCCTGCGCCCACCAAGACTAACTGTGAGGGCTTACAGTGTTGTGGCAAAACCACCACCACCACCAAAGGCCCAATTTTTCTGCCCCTGTTTAACAGGTGCATGTAATTACAATTCTTGATATAATATTTCACAGCAGGTCCCGTTCCAGCACCCACCAAGAGTAACTGTGAGGACTTACAGTGTTGTGGCACCAGCACCACCACCACCACCACCAAAGGCCCAATTTTTCTACCACTGTTCAACAATGGCATGTAATTACAATTCTTGATATAATATTTCACAGCAGGGCCCGTTCCTGCGCCCACCAAGAGTAACTGTGAGCGCTTACAGTGTTGTGGCAACACCAACACCTAAGGCCCCAATTTCTGCAGAGTATATAGGGCAGGCCCCTACTTTCAAACATCCGACTTAAAAACGACTCCTACTCGCAAACAGAAGGAGTCAACAGGAAGTGAGATGAAATTTTGTGCAGAGACTGTTCTAAGCACGGGAAACACGTGCCACTTTACAGGCATACTATAGACACCCCCCAGGTACGATATTTAAAGGAATTTACTTTTTTTCACTTTAAGCATCATTAAAATCACTGATCCCGAAACAATGGCCGTTTTTTAAAACTTTTTTTTGCATTGATACATGTCCCCTGGAACAGGACCCGGGTCCCCAAACCCTTTTTAGGACAATAATTTGCATATTAGCCTTTAAAATTAGCACTTTTGATTTTGAACGTTCAAGCCCCATAGACTTTAATGGGGTTCTAAAGTTTGCGCAAACTTTCGGTCCGTTCACAGGTTCTGGTGCGAACCGAACCTGGGGGGTGTTTGGCTCATCCTTAATGGTAAACTGTGCTTTTTAAAGCCAAATCCTTCCATTTTACATCAAGGCTTTCAATGAACTATTCTATCCCTTCTGTCTTTCCTGTGTTACACATGGCTCTGGCAACATTCCAAATAATGTGAAGGACCTTGGAGGTCCTTCACTTGAGCTTACAGCCGAGTTGTTTTAAAATGCATGTCAGGGCAGAAATACAACATATTCAGAATAGCTTGCAAAACAAATACATTTCCCCATGTTTTATCCTTTTAACTTGTTCTCTCTAGAACATTTTTTATCATTTGCACACATGTTAAAATATGTATTTTTGGGTATAAAATTACTTAAAATCCCCACTAAAATATTAGAATATTAGTGTAAGCAAACACCCATTTTTTATGCAAAATATATAAGAAGGGGTTTAAACAAGTAAATTCATACAAAGCGTGTCAAATCTTAATATGGCACCCAGAATTCTCCATGGGCACAGCTTTAAAAGCCTTTACAGATCATTAATTTAGGTTTAACCATGAATTATGGCTCTAGAATTATTGCTTTCACGCTGATGTTTGTGGCAATACTTCACATCTGTGATGCAATTGTGGTTCACATGCGCACAACCTCTGGCACTATTGTATTTACAGGTGTGTGCAGGGCAATAGAGGTATGCTTTAAATAATAATATAAATATTTAAAAAAATCTGGCTGTTAAAGCAGTTGTTGCTTAAGGGTCTGCTATGTATATTTGGGACCTTTGGAGGGGTCTGTGTGCCATTTTTTAAAGAAGCCAGTAAGGAAATGTATCTTGCTGGCAATTAAAAATACCCAACCGATTTGAACAGGATAAAAAAAAAAAGTTGACATTGTAACATGTTTCCCAAGGCAATGCCCATACCCCATGCTATTTTTGACAATTCTTTGCCTATTAGCCCAAAATCTGGAAATTGATTTGGCAGATTTGACTACCATTCATTTTGATGGGGTTCAGGTTTGGCAGCTGAACTTCTTTGAGGTCCGCCAAACCCTGCTCAGACTGAACCCAGGACAATTCTACTCATCACTATTCCTTACTATAGGAACAAGCTAAAATAAGAAAATAATTCTCAGTAATTTGTCTATCTATTCCTCCACTCTCTCTAAACTTGCAAAATTTGTTTGAGTGGCCAAACACAGAACCGGATTTCAGTTTCCTTAACCCAGCTACAACTCCCTCTGAACACAGTAATCCAGTTTCATACCTGATCATCCTGAATCATTTTTACTAACCACATCCACCAAAAAATGAGGAGGAAACTACCATCAAGGCTGTCATTTTTCCTCAATGTTTTTCCTTCAGATCTCTAATGCAAATTCCAGAATGGCAACATTATTTACCACCACTCATTATCCCAGTTACAGCCTACACACATTATTTACAGAAAAAAGAAAACTTTTACTTACAGACAATAAGCACCCATATTTTAACCGTTGACTCCCACTTTGTCCGCAAGACAGTATGTGAGTAAAGTCCTTTCGGTTTAATTCAGGTCAAAGCTCCTGGGCACACCTAACCCGTCCCTTTTATTAGTGTAGTCAGGCAATAAAGAAAACAATTAGTTTTAGAATGTGTCATGAGAGTGAGAGAAGAGAGAGAAATACATACATTTTAAAAGGGGAAGTCCCTCACAACTCGTGGTCCTTTGGTACTTACTTGGCCCTTGGATGACAGAAGTCTGCAGTGGCAGTGGGATGGAGAGTGGAAGCATTGATTTATAAATGGATAAAAGCAGTGATTACTAATAGTCTCATGCAACATGTACTTCACTGTCTTCTGCAACATGTCTCCAATTTCCAGCAATATGTTCTCTTTAGTATGTCCCAATCATCTGATGGAAATTTCTAGTATTATATATACTGTACATTATGTGTTGCAATTTGGTCAAGGGCTGCATTTGAGGGTGACCATATCTCGAAAAGTGGGGTTACATAGTAGGTGAGGTTGAAAAAAGACACAAGTCCATCAAGTCCAACCTATGTGTGTGATTATGTGTCAGTATTACATTACATATCCCTGTATATTGCGGTCATTCAGGTGATTATCTAATAGTTTCTTGAAGCTATCAATGCTCCCCGCTGAGACCACCGCCTGTGGAAGGGAATTCCACATCCTTGCCGCTCTTACAGTAAAGAACCCTCTACGTAGTTTAAGGTTAAACCTCTTTTCTTCTAATTGTAATGAGTGGCCACGAGTCTTATTAAACTCTCTTCTGCGAAAAAGTTTTATCCCTATTGTGGGGTCACCAGTACAGTATTTGTAAATTGAAATCATATCCCCTCTCAAGCGTCTCTTCTCCAGAGAGAATAAGTTCAGTGCTCGCAACCTTTCCTCATAACTAAGATCCTCCAGACCCTTTATTAGCTTTGTTGCCCTTCTTTGTACTCGCTCCATTTCCAGTACGTCCCTCCTGAGGACTGGTGACCAGAACTGGACAGCATACTCCAGGTGCGGGCGGACCAGAGTCTTGTAGAGCGGGAGAATTATCGTTTTATCTCTGCAGTTGATCCCCCTTTTAATGCATGCCAATATTCTGTTTGCTTTATTAGCAGCAGCTTGGCATTGCATGCCATTGCTGAGCCTATCATCCACTAGGACCCCCAGGTCCTTTTCCATCCTAGATTAACCCAGAGGTTCTCCCCCCAGTGTATAGATTGCATTCATATTTTTGACACCCAAATGCATTATTTTACATTTTTCTACATTGAACCTCATTTGCCATGTAGTCGCCCACCCCATTAATTTGTTCAGGTCTTTTTGCAAGATTTCCACATCCTGCGGAGAAGTTATTGCCCTGCTTAGCTTAGTATCGTCTGCAAATACAGAGATGGAACTGTTTATCCCATCCTCCAGGTCGTTTATGAACAAATTAAATAGGATTGGTCCCAGCACAGAACCCTGGGGAACCCCACTACCCACCCCTGACCATTCTGAGTACTCCCCATTTATCACCACCCTCTGAACACGCCCTTGTAGCCAGTTTTCAATCCATGTACTCACCCTATGGTCCATGCCAACGCACCTTATTTTGTACAGTAAACGTTTATGGGGAACTGTGTCAAATGCTTTTGCAAAATCCAGATACACCACGTCTACGGGCCTTCCTTTATCTAGATGGCAACTCACCTCCTCATAGAAGGTTAATAGATTGGTTTGGCAAGAACGATTCTTCATGAATCCATGCTGATTACTGCTAATGATATCATTCTTATTACTAAAATCTTGTATATAGTCCCTTATCATCCCCTCCAAGAGTTTACATACTATTGATGTTAGGCTAACTGGTCTGTAATTCCCAGGGATGTTTTTTGGGCCCTTTTTAAATATTGGTGCTACATTGGCTTTTCTCCAATCAGCTGGTACCATTCCAGTCAATAGACTGTCTGTAAAAATTAGGAACAACGGTCTGGCAATCACCTGACTGAGTTCCCTAAGTACCCTCGGATGCAAGCCATCTGGTCCCGGTGATTTATTAATGTTAAGTTTCTCAAGTCTAATTTTAATTCCGTCCTCTGTTAACCATGTAGGTGCTTCCTGTGTTGTGTCATGAGGATAAACACTGCAGTTTTGGTTACTGAAGCCCCCCGATTCACTCGTGAAGACTGAGGAGAAGAATAAATTCAATACCTCTGCCATCTCCCCATCCTTTGTAACCAGATGTCCTTCCTCATTCTTTATGGGGCCAATATGGTCTGTCCTCCCTTTTTTACTGTTTACATACTTAAAGAATTTCTTGGGATTTTTTTTGCTCTCCTCCGCTATGTGTCTTTCATGTTCTATCTTAGCCATCCTAATTGCACCCTTACATTTCTTATTGCATTATTTATAAATTCTGAATGCTGTGGATGATCCCTCAACCTAGTATTTTTTGAAGGCCTTCTCCTTTGCTTTTATATGCATTTTTACATTGGAGTTAAGCCATCCAGGATGTTTGTTCGCTCTTTTAAATTTATTACCCAATGGGATACATTGGCTAATGCCCTTATTTAATATGCTCTTAAAGCAAACCCATCTCTCCTCTGTATTCTTTGTTCCTAATATTTTATCCCAATTTATGCCTTTTAGCCAGGTTTGTAGTTTAGGGAAGTTGGCTCTTTTGAAATTCAGTGTCTTTGTGTTCCGATCATGTCTCATATTTGTGTGATTTATACTGAAACTAATTGACCTGTGATCGCTGTTACCTAAATTGCCCCATATTTCCACATCTGTTATCAGGTCTGTATTGTTGGTAATCAGTAGATCTAGTAATGTTTTATTTCTAGTTGGTGCGTCTACCATCTGACCCATAAAATTGTCCTGCAAGACATTAAGGAACTGGCGAGCCTTAAATGAATGCGCGGTTCCCTCCGCCCAGTCTATGTCTGGATAATTAAAATCCCTCATTATGATAACACTTCCCATCCTTGCTGCTAATCCAATTTGTGATAGGAGATCCGTCTCCACTTCCTCCCTCAGGTTAGGGGGCCTATAGCATACTCCCAGTATTATTTTCCCCTTAGCTTCATCCCTTTGGAGCTCTACCCATAAAGATTCCACCTCCTCCCTAGCCCCCTCAGTGATGTCATCTCTCACATTCACTTGTACATTATTCTTGATATATAGGCATACCCCTCCCCCTTTTTTACCCTCTCTATCCTTGCGGTATAGGGTATACCCTTGAATGTTTGCCAGCCAATCATGAGAGCTGTTGAACCAGGTCTCTGAAATTCCCACAAAATCCAAATCCTCCTTGTACAACAGTATCTCTAGTTCACCCATCTTGTCCGCCAGGCTCCTGGCATTGGTGAACATGCCACATAGTTTAGACCGGTCGCATATTGTCCTCGTATTGGGTGTTTCAAGATTGCAACTTGGACTTGCTACTATACTCACCTTGCGTTTTTGTGCTTTGGTTAACCTACCACTAATGCCCCCAATACTACCCTCTGGAGTATCTTCCGCGCTGGCTATCACTGTCTCTGGACCCTCCCCCCCATCGCCTAGTTTAAAAACCCCTCTAACTTTTTGGCCATCTTCATTCCCAG
Source organism: Lithobates septentrionalis (assembly GCA_037952835.1). Lineage (NCBI taxonomy): Eukaryota > Metazoa > Chordata > Amphibia > Anura > Ranidae > Lithobates > Lithobates septentrionalis. The sequence goes on along the minus strand of JBBDGP010001614.1, from coordinate 833,437 downwards.
CAGATCTGCACCCTCCTCATTTAGGTGCAGTCCGTCCCTTCTATAGTACCGGTTACCGACTGAGAAGTCGGCCCAGTCCTCCAGGAACCCAAACCCCTCCTTACTACACCAGCTCTTCAGCCACTTGTTTACTTCCCTAATCTCCCTCTGCCTCTCTGGTGTGGCTCGATGTACCGGTAGTATTCCTGAGAACACTACCTTGGAGGTCCTTTTCCTCAATTTAGCTCCTAAGTCCCTAAAATCGTTCTTTAGGACACTCCATCTGCCTGTGACTTTGTCATTGGTGCCAACGTGCATCATGACAGCGGGTCTTCCCCAGCCCCTCCCAGTAATCTGTCCACAAGATCCGTGATGTGCCGAACCCGAGCGCCCGGTAGACAACATACTGTTCGGCGCTTCAGGTCTTAGTTACAGATTGCCCTCTCTGTCCTTCTAAGAATTGAGTCCCCTACCACCAGAATCTGTCTTTCCTTTCCCTTTGCTGCCCCCCCACTCTCACTGGAGGAGTTCTTCCCCTGGCAGCTAGGAGAGTCCCTCAACTCCAGCAGTGCTGGTCCCTGACTGGTTACACCAATGTCACTCAATGGAGCGTACTTATTGGGATGCTCCAGTCCTGGATCGGCCTCCCTGGCACTTCCCCCTCTACCCCTCCTGACTGTCACCCATCTACTCTTTGCTAGTGCCTGCACCTCTTTGTCTCCACCCGCCTCTGTGCTGGCACCTGCCGTGTACGTTCCTGGCTCACCTTTAGTATGGAGGGACTTCTCAGTGCTGACAGTTGCTTCCCCAGATTCAGAACCTGGGCTTCCAGGGAAACAATGTGCTTACATTTTGCACAGCAGTATTCGCCCTCGATCGGATGATCAAGGAACGCATACATGCGGCAAGATGTACAAAGAGTCGCCTCTCCACACCCGCCGGGCATCGTACCTATTAAATTTAGTGAGGATTTGGGGATTTTACCCTGTCCAAAATTACCTAACAACTAGCTTCCTGGCACTAATACTCAAGACAATACACAGGTACACGACAAGACAATACACAGGTACACAATACACAAGTACTAACGATCCACACACACTATTCAGACAACACTCAGATACTCACACTACACAGGTACTATGACCCCTGTTATAACCTCAAAATTCGTGTTTGGGTCTAACATGGGTTTGAGGTGAACTCAATACAGGGCTGGGACAAGAGGAGGGGGGTATATGCTCTGAAAACGAATGATCTAAGGTCAAAAGGGGGGGCCCATTGGCATAACTGTATATTCCCTGCATCTCTTGTGGGGTGTCCTGAGTCTCTGAAACTGTTGCAGCTGGCATTTTCCCCAGTGTTGTAAATGTCAGAGCCAAGGGGAACTTCCTCCTCAGCTCTGAAGTTTCTTATGGCAAAATATGGGGAGGAGCCTGGGGGAAAGACAGATCCTGCATTGTGCAACTATGCATCTGAGGTCTGTCCTGGGAGGGGAGATGGGAAGGGGGGAGTCAAAAGGGTTTGTTATAGAAGAATGGCTTTGTATGTCAGTGAGAATTTATAAGAGGGGGGGTAGGGGGGTTGAGCTGGGAGGGGGATTTGGGGGATAAGAGGATTTATGCTAGAAGGAGGTATTGGAGGGGGAAAGTTTTGTGTTGGGGGAATAGGATTTGTGCTGGGAGGGTGTGGAGAGAGGGAGGATTTGTGTAGAGGAGATTTGGTAAGGAATATAGTATATATATATATATATATATATATATATATATATATATATATATATATATATATATATATATATATATATACTGAGCAAAATTATAAATGCAACATTTTTGTGTTTGCCCCTATTTATTATGAGCAAAGAACTACGACTTTTTCTATGTACACAAAAGACCTATTTCTCTCAAATATTGTTCACAAATCTGCCTAAATCTGTGTTAGGGAGCACTTCCCCTTAATTTCCATACCAGACCTGAAGGGCCTGGTATAGATTTTGGGGGGACCCCCATGCAATTTTTTTCAAACATTTTGGTTCAGGGTTCCCCTTAATATTCATACCAGACCCAAAGGGCCTGGTAATGGACTGAGAGGGGGACCCATGGTGTTTTTTTCAATGAGTTTTATCTATATTGCTGAGACCCGACAATTCATTACAGCCGCAATCAGTTTTAAATTACTTTTTTCCTTTAGAAATGTCAGTTTGCTGTGGTACTGTTTTAAACCCGGGAAAGCTGCTCCACTTTACAGGCATACTATAGACACCCCCCAGGCACGATATTTAAAGGAATATTTCATTTTTATTGTTTCACTTTAAGCATTATTAAAATCACTGCTCCCGAAAAAAACTACTGTTTTTAAAACTTTTTTTGCATTGATCCATGTCCCCTGGAGCAGGACCCGGGTCCCCAAACACTTTTTATGACAATAACTTGCATATAAGTCTTTAAAATTAGCACTTTTGATTTTCCATGTTCGTGTCCCATAGATTTTAACAGTGTTCGCGTTTCGCGTGTTCGTCCAAATTTTTTGCCTCTTCGCATGTTCTGGTGGAACCAGGGGGGTGTTCGGCTCATTCCTACCAGTGAGTATGCTGGCCATGCAAGAACTGGGATGTTTACAGCTTCCAGGAATTGTGTACAGATCCTTGCAACATGGGGCCGTGCATTATCATGCTGCAACATGAAGTGATGGTCGTAGATGAATGGCACAACATTGGGCCTCAGGATCTCATCATGGTATCTCTGTGCATTCAAAGTGCCGTCAATAAAATGGACCTGTGTTTATTTAGATGGTATGGTAAAGTATGGGCATATGCCTGCCCATACCATAACCCCACTGCCACCATGGGCCACTCGATCCACAACATTGACATCAGCAAACTGCTCACCGACACAACACCATACACGCTGTCTGCCACCTGCACTGTACGGTGAAAACCGGGATTCATCCATGCAGGGAACAACTCTCCAAAGTGGCAGACGCCATTGAATGTGAGCATTTGCCCACTCAAGTCGGTTACAACGATGAACTGCAGTTAGGTCGAGACCCCGATGAGGACGACGAGCATGCAGATGAGCTTCCCTGACAGTTTGTGCAGAAATTCTTTGTTTATGCAAACCGATTGAAAAATTAAAAATTTACACCGCGCTGACGTTTGGTAAAAATGGTATGCAGAGCAGCCAGCACAACAAAAGGACAATTTGTGAACAATGGATCATAAAATAATATGCAGCACTCAAACATACGAAAAAATATATATATAAAGTGTGGCGCTAGTGATGATGCCTCGTGAGAGGTAGTGTTAACCTTATCAGGTGTGTATAAAAAAAAAGAAGAGAGAAAGGAGAAGGGGAGGGGTTAGGGTGAGGGAGATATCACTTTACCCACCCACACTTCCCCATAGGTGAGTTCAACAATAATAAGAAATACGTGCAAAGATATATCTATATCTGTATGCTAAATAAGTGAGGGTATTAAAAGATAGATGCTCCGTATCCTCACAGATAGGGAGCGCCTATCAGGCTGGTACCTGGAGGTTTATTGATAAAGTCACGTGGGCGGTGACGATACACGTCAGGGAAGAGTCAGGTGTCATCACTTTCACGTCCGAGACTGGAAGTACTGGGATCTGTGCTGTTCATTTTATGCTGTACATGTTTTCATCATCTGAAGATTTTTGGTTGACCCTGGCTTCCAGCCGTGCCCTGCCAAGGACGCACCACTAGATGACATCTGGGAAAATTCATCGAGCCAGAGGCGTGCCTTCCGGTGCCACCAGGGAATTCCTATCCAGGAACGACATACAGCTTTACAGCACCACACCGCTTGACGGTACAAAGCTCGTTTGACTCACCGCCAAGGGCCTGTGAGTCCACCTGATCTGGTAAGGGCATTATATATCTGTTCCTTTTGGGCCAAAGTCACCACTCTAAGGGAAGAACCTACCTCTGAACAGGGATACGTTCAACAGTCCCTGTTTACTACAGCCTTTTGAACTCTTTATACCTAGATTGACATCCAGTCATCCCATATCTAAGATGGTGGACTTTAAATATGCTTGCATTTATGTACTTATCACTTTGATGGACTTTTGATTACACATTTTTTATTTTAGCCCCCCTCTCCTTTGGGAGGCAGAATACCCGGTATACATCATTGTATTAGCCTCAACAACATTTTGTGCTTTGATTTTCCTTTTTTTTTTTGTTTGATTAGAACCTGGAGTTGAACCTCCAGGTACCAGCCTGATAGGCGCTCCCTATCTGTGAGGATACGGAGCATCTATCTTTTAATACCCTCACTTATTTAGCATACAGATATAGATATATCTTTGCACGTATTTCTTATTATTGTTGTACTCACCTATGGGGAAGTGTGGGTGGGTAAAGTGATATCTCCCTCACCCTAACCCCTCCCCTTCTCCTTTCTCTCTTCTTTTTTTTTTTTTTATACACACCTGATAAGGTTAACACTACCTCTCACGAGGCATCATCACTAGCGCCACACTTTATATATATATTTTTTCACATATACACGGGTCAAGTTGTTGTGTTGGCTGCTTTATTTTCTGAGAGTTGGCGCAAATTTTTTTTGTATACTCAAACATACGACCCAAATAATATTATAAATCTGAATGACCAAAAATAAAAAAGTAAAGGGTTAAAGGGTTAATAAACCCTGCAGTAATAATATCACCAACGTGAAAAAACAGAGTGCTGTAAGCGAATACAAAACAAATCTATGCTAGACATAAAAGTCCTGTGATAAAGGAAACAAAAATCCATTAAATTTTGTTGATCAAAGTGCAAAAATCAGCTGAATGATTCCACTGAAAACACACTGGAATGAAAACACACTGGAAAACCGGTGAAGATATAATTGCAATCAACCACCGCCACCGACTGTGCAGAGGCTTACTAGAATGTATGAACTTAAAGGGGTATACACCTCTTAAGTCATAAAGGCTTGTGGTGTTAAACACCATATCCACGGGGATGTGACATCTACGATCTTTAGCCTGGATCAAGATTGAACACTCCTCATCAACGGATTCCCAGTATGATGTACAGAAATATATTCCATAGGTGGAGAGAGGACTACAACGAATCTCAGCATTCATACGGTGTAACCAAAAATTAAGAAAAGGTTCCACATAGTGTGATATCGTTGAATTTTCTGCCTTGCGGGAGCGTGCCCGCAGGTCGATGTGCAATAATCATGCTGTCTAATCAGCATCTTGATATGCCACACCTGTGAGGTGGATGGATTATCTCGGCAAAGGAGAAGTGCTCACTAACACAGATTTAGACAGATTAGTGCTCCATTCAAATAATAAAATTGTACATGATGTCGCATAGGATAAAAAACCCTAGGCGGAGCCGGAACACACGTCACTGTGCATGTGTGAACCAGCAGCGGCCATCTTGATTTTTTGGCAAACTGACTACACATGTGATATAAAGTGTTTGTATACCATCCATCTATTGTAAGTGCATTTCCTCTATTAAATAGTGTATACTCTACTGGTTTACACGATAGAGAGTGTTTTTTTTCCTTTTAGGACATCATTCCTATATTGCGTTTTGTTGCGTACTGATTGGTACACAACAGAGAAGTTGGAGGTTTCTAGAGTACAAACTAGGCGTTGTTTGACCTTTCTTTATTGGGGATCATCTGCTTTTGGTAAGCCAACACTTTTTCAAACACTGTGCTGGTTTGCAGTCCTATTGCTGGGAAGCTTAAAGGTTGTTGGAATCCACATCTGTTCTCCTCTTGTCACATATAGGGAAACTTGCTTAAACTTTTTTCTGGCTCTTCATTGGGACTCTTTTGCTCACCACTTTTATGCACTTGTTTCACACATTTTTTTATTTTTAAATATTTGTGTTATGTAGCGCTGACCCCCGAAGGAGCAGCTTAGAATTGGCTGTATCCGTAATTCACGTTTACTACTCAACCCTCGCAGCCCATAGATTCAAAGTCACAGTCCTTAGTGCTTTTTTTAACGCTTTATTCATTACCACAAACTGGGATAGGAGAAGGACTTCCTTTGAGATGCTCTCTTTGTTGCATTGTCATCTTAACATGGTTCTTACAAGAAACATCAAAGAATAATTGCGGATGGTCAGACAAAACATTTCAAACGATCTCTTTGATCAGGGAAGATGGAAGTAGATTTAATAGAGAATGAAATGATAAAGAGTCACTCTGAATAACTTCTTCATCTGGATGACTTAAAAGGAACAATCCATTTCTCTATGTCTGTGCATGCAGCTTCACCGCTACCTCTTTGCCACTACTTCCCACTTGCTTGGTACTTTCAGATTAAATTACAGGAGAGCCATTCTGGTCACCTCCTCGCTTGACTGATTGGAATCCCAGGGCAATGTTGAACTCTAATGCCGCGTACACACGAGCGGACATTACGGCGGACTTTGCCCGGCGGACTGGATTTCGTCGGACAATTCGATGTGTGTGGGCTCCAGCGGACTTTGTTTTCTCAAAAGTTCGACGGAATTAGATTTAAAACTTGCTTTAAATTTATCCGTTGAAATCGAGTCCGGTCGAAAAGTCCGCCGTCTGTATGCTAGTTCGACGGACAAAAAGCCACGCTAGGGCAGCTATTGGCTACTGGCTATGAACTTCCTTGTTTTAGTCCGGTCGTACGTCATCACGTACGAATTCGACGGACTTTGGTGGATTGTGTGTAGGCAAGTCCGTTCATTCACAAAGTCCGTCGGAAAGTACGTCGAAAAGTCCGCCGGGCAAAGTCCGCCGTAATGTCCGCTCGTGTGTACGCGGCATAAGTCATGGGCCATAACCACCCATCTCACCGACTTGTGCATCAACAACCTCAGTCTCTGACAGTACCCTTCCCTTGGGCTTTCACTCACTTGATCAATAGTCCATGTGCCACTCATAAACGATCGATTGCCCAGTTTCCTTCCGTTTTGCTGCCACTTCATCCGAAATGATTCCCGGTACCTCTGTCTGTCTGTGGCCCCCCTCCCCGCAGGGGCGGCCTACGACATCCATAACTACATGCTGCGGGATGTCGTCTGTTACTCCATGAGGACCAGACCTCCACCCCTCTAGCTAGGGTGAAGCTCCGTTGGCTCCCCGGAGGGGGAACATCTCCCCTCCGGGAACCAGGCTGGGCCTCTCCAGCTCTCACGGCGAACAGGAAAAATCTCTCTCCCTGACTATGTGACTCAGCTTTTTTATGAGAGTTCCGGGGCCTTGTCCAACAAATCAATGATTGGCTGGGACTCGGATACAAACACCTGCCACTCAAATATAGAAATCGACAAACAGGCCTGCTGTAATAGCACAAGCCTGTCTAAATTTACCTGACATAGGAAACTGACAATAAAGGTCACCTATCTAAAAGTAGGTGTTCGCTAAAGTTATATACAATTTTATTATTTGAATGGAGCACTAATGTGATCCCTAGAGTGCTGCACTGTTATTTTCTATATTTTATGTACACCATGTATTAGGGTATTGTGCTAGCTGCAATCTCTTATTACATATTTTGGTGTCCTAGCACGGTTTCTTTCAAGTTCAGGGTTTTTATGTTGGTGGAAGTATTTTTATTTTTTTTAATGTCTTTTTTTTGTTTAATTTATTTGGGTGTCTGCAACATTCAGCTGTTACTGACACAGGCATAGCTTCCTTTTATTTGCAGCTTGTCACCGCATACTTGTTCGGTGACATGCACATGCATGGAAGAGAGCACCAGCGCCATAAGGCAAGGGGATATCATGCAGGAAGCAGCAGGAGGCAGAGTTGTTCCTGCAGCTGGATCTTATTGCCAAGTGGGCTTTAACACTGAGGAAGTTGATGAAGTGGCACACCCATAATTGGTCCCACTGATTGGAGAGGAGGAAACTAAGGGGAGGCAGAACAGCAAGAAAGAAGAATTTTGTCCTGAACAGCACTTCCCCACAGGTTTAGGCCACTGCTCTCTCCAAGGCTAGTCTATAAAGTTATCTAGTGTGGCATTTTTAACGTCTGTTGCCAATAGCACTGTTGTGGTCTGTAGCCTTTGCCTGCAACATATCAGTCATGGTAAAAGTTCCATATTATTACCACATGAATGAAGAGACACATGGCTCACCACAAGTCTCAGTAGGAACAATAAGGGCTTTTGTATAAGAGCCATATAAGGGCTTTTTTTTGTGTTGGTAATAATTTCATGTGGAAGCAGAGATTAGTTTTAAGGGTAAAAAGAAAGGGAAAAAAGTGTAAAGAGAGCCTGGGGTATACTAAGAATTTATATATGAATAAAAAATAAAGTAGAAACCGTGGAGACAATGGAATGGAAAAATGGTCAAACATGGCAAAGGGAGTAAAAAGCTGGACAATGGGGACTACAAATGTATGATTTTTATTTCAGAAAATAGTATTAATTTCATTTTCTTTGTTCAAACCCTTAGGAGCTAAGGTGTCCAGAGTAAAGACCCAGTAGGTTTCTGGCCAACACACTCTCTGGAAATGCTCTGCCGGTGGTACAGTTTCTGGTATAGACTCTAGGACCCCTATTTTGAGTTCTTTGGAAGACTTTTTCTCATACTCTAAAAAATGGCATGGCACACGCTTGGGGTTGCCCTCCTCCACAAACCTGCAATGCTCTCCAAACCTTTTGCACAGGGTTCTGACAGTGCGTCTTACGTATAGCATGCCACAAGGGCAGGATAGGCAATAGATGACATACATGGTAGGGCAATTGTGGAATGCATTAACCACTTGCCGACCGCCTCACGCCTATATACGTGAGCAGAATGGCACGGGCAGGCAAAATCATGTACCTGGTACCTGAGGGGGAGGCCATCCGATCGTGGCCCCCCCCTTGCGATCGCTCCCAGCCAATGAGAAACATCCTCTGCCTCTGTATAGTACACAGAGGCAGAGGATGTGATGTCATCTCTCCTCGGCTCGGGAGTTTCCGTTCCGGCCCGAGGAGAGATGACATGTAAGTAAGTGCACAACACACACACAACACAGTAGAACATGCCAGGCACACTAAACACCCCGATCCCCCCCCCCCGATCGCCCCCCGATCCCCCCCAATCACCCCCCCCCTGTCACAAACTGACACCAAGCAGGTTTTTTTTTTTTTTTTTTTTTTTTTTTCTGATTGCTGCATAGTGTCAGTTTGTGACAGTTACAGTGTTAGGACAATTAGGGTTAGCCCCCTGTAGGTCTAGGGTACCCCCCTAACCCCCCCTAATAAAGTTTTAACCCCTTGATCACCCCCCGTCACCAGTGTCACTAAGCGATCATTTTTCTGATCGCTGTATTAGTGTCGCTGGTTCCGCTAGTTAGGGAGTTAAATATTTAGGTTCGCCGTCAGCGTTTTATAGCGTCAGGGACCCCCATATACTACCGAATAAATGTTTTAACCCCTTGATTGCCCCCTAGTTAACCCTTTCACCACTGATCACCGTATAACTGTTACGGGTGACGCTGGTTAGTTCGTTTATTTTTTATAGTGTCAGGGCACCCGCCGTTTATTACCGAAAAAAGGTTTAGCCCCCTGATCGCCCGGCGGTGATATGCGTCGCCCCAGGCAGCGTCAGATTAGCGCCAGTACCGCTAACACCCACGCACGTGGCATACGCCTCCCTTAGTGGTATAGTATCTGTACGGATCAATATCTGATCCGATCAGATCTATACTAGCGTCCCCAGCAGTTTAGGGTTCCCAAAAACGCAGTGTTAGTGGGATCAGCCCAGATACCTGCTAGCACCTGCGTTTTTCCCCTCCGCCCGGCCCAGCCCAGCCCACCCAAGTGCAGTATCGATCGATCACTGTCACTTACAGAACACTAAACGCATAACTGCAGCGTTCACAGAGTCAGGCCTGATCCCTGCGATCGCTAACAGTTTTTTTGGTAGCGTTTTGGTGAACTGGTAAGCACCAGCCCCAGGCAGCGTCAGGTTAGCGCCAGTACCGCTAACACCCACGCACGCACCGTACACCTCCCTTAGTGGTATAGTATCTGAACGGATCAATACCTGATCCGATCAGATCTATACTGGCGTCCCCAGCAGTTTAGGGTTCCCAAAAACGCAGTGTTAGCGGGATCAGCCCAGATACCTGCTAGCACCTGCGTTTTGCCCCTCCGCCCGGCCCGGCCCAGCCCACCCAAGTGCAGTATCGATCGATCACTGTCACTTGCAGAACACTAAACGCATAACTGCAGCGTTCGCAGAGTCAGGCTTGATCCCTGCGATCGCTAACAGTTTTTTTGGTAGCGTTTTGGTGAACTGGCAAGCGCCAGCGGCCTAGTACACCCCGGTCGTAGTCAAACCAGCACTGCAGTAACACTTGGTGACGTGGTGAGTCCCATAAGTGCAGTTCAAGCTGGTGAGGTGGCAAGCACAAGTAGTGTCCCGCTGCCACCAAAAAGACAAACACAGGCCCGTCGTGCCCATAATGCCCTTCCTGCTGCATTCACCAATCCTAATTGGGAACCCACCGCTTCTGCAGCGCCCGTACTTACCCCCCATTCACATCCCCAACCAAATGCAGTCGGCTGCATGAGAGGCATTTTTATGTCCTCCCGAGTACCCCTACCCAACAAACCCCCCCAAAAAGATGTTGTGTCTGCAGCAAGCGCGGATATAGGCATGACACCCGCTATTATTGTCCCTCCTGTCCTGACAATCCTGGTCTTTGCATTGGTGAATGTTTTGAACGCTACCATTCACTAGTTGAGTATTAGCGTAGGATACAGCATTCCACAGACTAGGCACACTTTCACAGGGTCTCCCAAGATGCCATCGCATTTTGAGAGACCCGAACCTGGAACCGGTTACAGTTATAAAAGTTACAAGTTTGCAAAAAAAACACAAACAAAAATAAAAAAAAATAGTTGTTGTTTTATTCTCTCTCTCTATTCTCTCTCTATTGTTCTGCTCTTTTTTACTGTATTCTATTCTGCAATGTTTTATTGTTATTATTTTTTATCATGTTTGCTTTTCAGGTATGCAATTTTTTATACTTTACCGTTTACTGTGCTTTATTGTTAACCATTTTTTGGTCTTCAGGTACACCATTCACGACTTTGAGTGGTTATACCAGAATGATGCCTGCAGGTTTAGGTATCATCTTGGTATCATTCTTTTCAGCCAGCGGTCGGCTTTCATGTAAAAGCAATCCTAGCGGCTAATTAGCCTCTAGACTGCTTTTACAAGCAGTGGGAGGGAATGCCCCCCCCCCACCGTCTTCCGTGTTTTTCTCTGGCTCTCCTGTCTCAACAGGGAACCTGAGAATGCAGCCGGTGATTCAGCCAGCTGACCATAGAGCTGATCAGAGACCAGAGTGGCTCCAAACATCTCTATGGCCTAAGAAACCGGAAGCTACGAGCATTTTATGACTTAGATTTCGCCAGATGTAAACAGTGCCATTGGGAAATTGGGGAAGCATTTTATCACACCGATCTTGGTGTGGTCAGATGCTTTGAGGGCAGAGGAGAGATCTAGGGTCTAATAGACCCCAATTTTTTCAAAAAAGAGTACCTGTCACTACCTATTGCTATCATAGGGGATATTTACATTCCCTGAGATAACAATAAAAATGATTTAAAAAAAAAAAAAATGAAAGGAACAGTTTAAAAATAAGATAAAAAAGCAAAAAAATAATAAAGAAAAAAATAAAAATAAAAAAAAGCACCCCTGTCCCCCCTGCTCTCACGCTAAGGCGAACGCAAGCGTCGGTCTGGCGTCAAATGTAAACAGCAATTGCACCATGCATGTGAGGTATCACCGCGAAGGTCAGATCGAGGGCAGTATTTTTAGCAGTAGACCTCCTCTGTAAATCTAAAGTGGTAACCTGTAAAGGCTTTTAAAGGCTTTTAAAAATGTATTAATTTTGTTGCCACTGCACGTTTGTGCGCAATTTTAAAGCATGTCATGTTTGGTATCCATGTACTCGGCTTAAGATCATCTTTTTTATTTCATCAAACATTTGGGCAATATAGTGTGTTTTAGTGCATTAAAATTTAAAAAAATGTGTTTTTTCCACAAAAAATGCGTTTGAAAAATCGCTGCGCAAATACCGTGTGAAAAAAAAAATGAAACACTCACCATTTTAATCTGTAGGGCATTTGCTTTAAAAAAATATATAATGTTTGGGGGTTGAAAGTAATTTTCTTGCAAAAAAAAATAATTTTTTCACGTAATCAAAAAGTGTCAGAAAGGGTTTTGCCTTCAAGTGGTTAGAAGAGTGGGTGATGTGTGACATAAGCTTCTAAATGTTGTGCATAAAATGCCAGGACAGTTCAAAACCCCCCCAAATGACCCCATTTTGGAAAGTAGACACCCCAAGCTATTTCCTGAGAGGCATGTCGAGTCCATGGAATATTTTTTATTGCGACACAAGTTGCGGGAAAGAGACAATTTTTTTTTTTTTTTGCACAAAGTTGTCACTAAATGATATATTGCTCAAACATGCCATGGGGATATGTGAAATTACACCCCAAAATACATTCTGCTGCTTCTCCTGAGTATGGGGATACCACATGTGTGGGACTTTTTGGGAGCCTAGCTGCGCACGGGACCCCGAAAACCAAGCACCGCCTTCAGGCTTTCTAAGGGCGTAAATTTTTGATTTCACTCTTCACTGCCTATCACAGTTTCGGAGGCCATGGAATGCCCAGGTGGCACAAAACCCCCCAAAATGACCCCATTTTGGAAAGTAGACACCCCAAGCTATTTGCTGAGAGGTATAGTGAGTATTTTGCAGACCTCACTTTTTGTCACAAAGTTTTGAAAATTGAAAAAAGAAAAAAAAATTTTTTTTTTCTGGTCTTTCTTCATTTTCAAAAACAAATGAGAGCTGCAAAATACTCACCATGCCTCTCAGCAAATAGCTTGGGGTGTCTACTTTCCAAAATGGGGTCATTTGGGGGGGTTGTGTGCCACCTGGGCATTTTATGGCCTTCAAAACTGTGATAGGTAGTGAGGCGTGAAATCAAAAATTTATGCCCTTAGAAATCCTGAAGGCGGTGCTTGGTTTTCGGGGCCCCGTACGCGGCTAGGCTCACAAAAAGTCCCACACATGTGGTATCCCCATACTCAGGAGAAGCAGCTAAATGTATTTTGGGGTGCAATTCCACATATGCCCATGGCCTGTGTGAGCAATATATCATTTAGTGACAACTTTTTGTAAATTTTTTTTTTTTTGTCATTATTCAATCACTTGGGACAAAAAAAATAAATATTCAATGGGTTCAACACGCCTCTCAGCAATTTCCTTGGGGTGTCTACTTTCCAAAATGGGGTCATTTGGGGGGGTTTTGTACTGCCCTGCCATTTTAGCACCTCAAGAAATGACATAGGCAGTCATAAACTAAAAGCTGTGTAAATTACAGAAAATGTACCCTAGTTTGTAGACGCTATAACTTTTGCTCAAACCAATAAATATACGCTTATTGACATTTTTTTTACCAAAGACATGTGGCCGAATACATTTTGGCCTAAATGTATGACTAAAATTTAGTTTATTGGATTTTTTTTATAACAAAAAGTAGAAAATATCATTTTTTTTCAAAATTTTCGGTCTTTTTCCGTTTATAGCGCAAAAAATAAAAATGGCAGAGGTGATCAAATACCATCAAAAGAAAGCTCTATTTGTGGGAAGAAAAGGACGCAAATTTCATTTGGGTACAGCATTGCATGACCGCGCAATTAGCAGTTAAAGCGACGCAGTGCCGAATTGTAAAAAGTGCTCTGGTCAGGAAGGGGGTAAAATGTTCCGGGGCTGAAGTGGTTAAAGTGGTAGGCTCTCCTGTTAGTGGTAAAAAAAACTTCTGTCCATGCTGCACATGCGCACATGTGGGGCACAGAGGTTTTTACAGCAAAACATGCCAATCAGTGTAATTTTTATAATTATTGTGAATTGGATAATTTTTTTGTAGGCACTATGGGTTTAATTTATGCGTATACCGTTTATAGAAAATGTGTGAAAGAAGCAGCGCTATCGACAATGGACCAAATAATAAATATTACCGCTGCTGTAAAAAAGTACTAATACTTGAAAAATAAAAAAGCAAAACATATACAGCGCTGGTAGAAAATATATAGCCACACCATAAATAAACTATATATAAAGTGCTTAGTGCAATATTACTACACATAAATCCATAAATAACATAGGTAGTGGATATTGATATATAGTGAGTGCAATACACAAATCAGCTGCTACTTGCCAATATACCACATATATAAAGTGCAAATTACAAAAGATACGCAATCGGTGCTACCCAATTGCTGGAAAAAAGTGAGAAGTATTGTGTACTAACAAAGTTAAAATAATAAATGCTGATAGATAGTCCTAAATAAATACCATCAGCTGGGCTACTACACAGAGCTCTTAACAACAGCCTCACTGGAAAGCAGCAGCTCTTCACCCTGTGCTGTCAGTCAATCACCATGGATGTTACAAAGCGATGCCTCTGGTGTAGATATGGATATGAAATGGCTGATGTTCATAACAGATAGGTCATATACTTGCAGATGTCGACCCCAAAAAACAAAGAGAAAGGCAATATGGTGAAGTATTGCGGAGCTAAAAAGTCACTTGCGCATCAAAGCGCTACTCACAGAATCCTCGGTTGCAATCAGGAATCGCGGAAGTTTTCTGACATGCCTGATTTTGTTTCTTCAATTGCATTGTCTCTTGACCCACTTGCTGGTTAGGCTAGGCATTAATATGTATTCCTCATGTATTCACACCCATTGTCGGCTGGTGGTCAACATTTTGGGGAGGGAGGCATACAGACCTGGCCCCCTCATTCACCCCCCCCCCCGCATGCGCAGCTCCCGATCAATTGATCAAGACGGGGTGATCCGCTGGCACTACACATACCACCCCGGCCACGATCCTCTTGGACTAGTGCCACCCCTGTGTGCGATCGATGGCAATACCTTACTGCGGTAGAGGTGTGGGGAGGGGAGGAGAATGGGGTGGCGAGGCTCTGCTTCATCTGGGGTAGGAAGAAGAGACTGCTGCTGCTGGGGCTTTGTTTCTCCTCCCGGCCGAACAGGAGGCAGGTCCTGAGACCCGTCCTAAGACTGCCAAGACTGTGACATTAGTGAATTAATATTCGCTAATTTCTTTCTGCTTCTCCTCCCAGCCAATCAGGAAGTGGCTCCTGAGACCCAATTGGCCGGGAGGAGAAGCAGAAAGATATTAGCGAATATTAATTCACTAATGTCACACAAGTGGGTGGGCTCGTGGTGCAGCCTTTTTGAAGCCAATTCAGAGCCTCCGACTGTAATCACGTGCTTAAAAAAAACCCCCAAAAAAACATTGAAATTCTTGCCTTCCGCGCCCTGCATGGAGATTAGGGGATGGGTGCATGGATTGGGGGGGGGGTCGCCACTAATGGACGGCCGCCACTGTTTATACTGCTAATTCAGCCACAGTGTCAGGAACCATGAATCAGACTGAGACAGAATTGCCGTAAAAATCACACTATTTAATGAAATGGTAAAATGGTATAAACAGAGCAAACGTACTCAAAACATAGCCAGAGTTCGGTAACCAGGAGGAGTTGTCAGAACAAGCCAAAGAAACAGGAGTCCAGAGATCAGTCGGGTCCAGCAAACAGGATCAGGAACCAGAAGGGAAGTCAGCGAAGCAAAAGTCTTTCACAGGAAAATAAACAGCAGAGTCTGGATATGTTGACTAAGGCGAAGGCACAGAAGATCTGATCCATGCAGTTTAAATAGCTACCAGAGCTAGCTGACAAGCAGGAAATTAAGACCAGGTGAGTCACTGTGGAATGAAGAGTGCTGGCATTTAACTGACAGCTGAGAACAGAGCTCTGAGACGGAAGGGCTGAGCCCAGCCCTGACAGTACCCCCTCCTCAACCACCCCTCCCCCTCGGAGGACCACCAGGTTTGAGGGGAAAACGTCTTTTGAAAGCACGGAGGACATGAGCATGTATGTCCGAGGATGAGACCTAAGAGCATTCCTCCGGACCGTAACCTTTCCAATGAACCACGTACTGTATGTACCCACAGAACCTACGGGAATCAATGATAGATTGTATCTCATAGTCTCATGGTCCTCAACCTGAACAGGGTGAGGACATGGTACTGAGGTGGTGAAGCGGTTCCATACCAAAGATTTTAATAAGGAGACATGAAATACATTTGAAATACGCATATTAGAAGGAAGGTCTAAAGTAGGGATATGCAATTAGTGGACCTCCAGCTGTTGCAAAACTTCAAGTCCCATCATGCCTCTGCCTCTGGGTGTCATGCTTGTGGCTTTCAGAGTCTTGCTATGCCTCATGGGACTTGTAGTTCTGCAACAGCTGGAGGTCCGCTAATTATATATCCCTGGTCTAAAGCGTAAGTCACTGGGTTGATCCTATGGAGAATATGGAAAGGCCCAATTAACCATGGTGCCAGTTTTAATGGGGGAACACAGAGTCGGAGTTTGCGAGTTGACAGCCAGACCCTGTCCCCAACTTGATAGAAAGGCGCAGGTAAGCGTCTGCGGTCAGTATGGAGTCTGTACCTATCATTGGCATGTTGCAAGGCCTCTTGGACCTGTACACAAGTGTAACGAAGACCACGGAGATCCTCATCTAATGCAGGAATGCTCTGAGGAACAAATGAGTCAGGCAACATGGATGGTTGGAAACCATAATTTGCCATAAATGGAGACAATCTGGAAGCGGTATTGATGGCACTATTGTGAGCAAACTCCACCCAGGGTAAGAGGTCTGACCAGTTCTTATAGTGGTCAGAAATGTAGCAGCATAAACACTGATCCAAAGACTGGTTGGCTCGTTCTGCATCCCCATTGGACTGCGGGTGATACGCAGAGGAGAAGGAAAGCTGAATTCCCAACTGTGAACAAAGGCTCGCTAAAACATGGACACAAACTGGCTACCCCTGCTCGAGATGATAACCTTAAGTAGCCCATGCAAGTGAAAGATCTCCCAAGCAAAAATGGAAGCCAGTTCTTTGGATGTGGGCAACTTAAGAGGAATACAATGAGACATTTTCGAGAACCGGTCAACCACCATAAGGATAACTGTGTTGCCCTGATAGTTAGGTAACTCCACAATGAAATCCATAGACAGGTGGGTCCAAGGCCTCTCTCCATTAGGTATGGGTTGTAGGAGGCCCACTAGAAGGTGTTGTGGTGTCTTACTCTGAGCACGCACGGAACAAGCAGCTATGAAGGTGGCTACATCAGCACGTAGAATAGGCCACCAGAATTGTTGGGAAATAGCCCAAATTAGTTGATTCCTACCTGGGTGGCCAGCAGCCTTGAGAGAATAGTAAGTCTAGAGACTCTCAGTAACAAAGCAGCGGTCACAAGTTTCTCAGGAGAGGAATGGATCTGAGCGGCAAGAATTCTGTCACCCAAAGGAAGGTGAAGTGAGGCTGGTATGAACCATAACCAGAATACGATCAGGAGGAATCACAGGAACAGGAACTGACTCTTGGAAGCAGAGAAAAACTGTTGTGACAATGCATCAGCCCTTACATTCGTAGTACCGGGTAAGAATGAAACTAAGTAATTGCAGCTTGACAAGAAAAGAGTCCATCACGCCCTTCTGGAAGAGAGGCGTTTAGCCTCAGAAAAGAATGTGAGATTCTTATGGTCAGTCAGAATAAGAACCAGCACAGTGGTACCTTCAAGGAGATGCCTCCATTCTTTAACCACTTCAATACCAGGCATTAGGGATGGGTGAACGGTTTGGCCCGAGCTTAAGTTCGGGCCAAACTTTTGTTGTTCGAACGTTCGGCGAGTAGCCGAACAAATGAGTAATTCGACCGTTTGTTCAGCCCCCAAGCGCTGAAAAGTGCATTGCAAGCCTTGATTGGCTGAAGCAGTGAAAGCTTCAGCCAATCAGGGCACAGAGCACTGTCAGAGTCATGATTGGACACTGTCATCATGACTTTATCCAATCATGGCTCATTCCTGCCCCCACAGTATAAAAGTATACTTTCAATGGCAGCCATTTTCAGTGTGACTATGGCGTGGAGAGAGATAGAACAGGGCTCTGCTCAGTGCTATTAGTTAGTTAGTGTGCTATACTATGCTATTTTGCTTCAATTGTCAGTGTAGAATATTAGTTTTGTGTGCGTTACTGCCAGTTTAACTCCATATAGTTCTGTGTGCATTACTGCCATTTTAACACCATATAGTTCTGTGTGTGTTACTGCCAGTTTAACGCCATATCGTTTTGTGTGCATTACTGCCAGTTTAACACCATATAGTTTTGTGTGCCATACTGCCTGTTTAAGGCCATATAGTTTTGTGTGCGTTACTGCCAGTTTACGTCATATAGTTCTGTGTGTGTTACTGCCAGTTTAACGTGAGCCCGCCATCACACAAATCCCGCCTCCTGGACGGCCTCCTATCTATGATAGACAGCACACATGTCCCGGCATTGGTCAATTGTGCTATCTGTCAAAGTAGAAAACCAGGAGGCGGGACTTGTTGTCCCCCCCAGTGAGTGGCACCCGGGAAGGACAACCCCACTCTGCCTCAGAACCTGCCCAGGGTCAACCTGTACCTGGTGCCCCTCCAATCTGGGGACAGACAGGCTCCGGGAACAGTGTCCTCAATCCGGGGACGGCTGGTCACACTAAGCTAGAGAGCAGGAGATCTTAGGAGAAACGAAGAGTGGATGATTTAGTTTATATTTTAAGACTAGGTTAGGTGTAGGTGGTGGCTGAGTTGTGGGTGGCTTTGTATGCAGTTGTTAGTATTATGAATGTCATTAGTTGGGTAAGTGGCAGCCAATGGAGGGATTGGCAGAGAGGAGTAGCAGACGCTGAGCAGTTTGTAAGGTGGATGAGCCTGGAAGCAGTATTCATGATGGACTGAAGGGGGGATAGCCTATTTATAGGTAGGCCAATGAGGAGGGAGTTGCAGTAGTCAAGGCGAGAGATGCGAACTAGAAGCTTTGTGGTTTCATTGGTTAGGAAGGGACGTATTTTGGAGATGCTGTGGAAGTTGAGGTGTTAAGCCATGGAAAACGATTGAATGTGGGGCTGACAGGAGAGCTCAGAGTACAGGATAACACATTTAGTACCCTGGCATGCGGGGAAGGGTTGATGGTTGTGCAATTGCTCTGAACAGAGAAGAGGGGGAAAGAGGCACGTGGGGGAGGAAATATTATGAGCTCGGTTTTGAACAAGTTGAGTTTGAGGAAGTGATGTGACATCCAGACAGATATGTCTGAAAGTAAATTAGTGATGCGTGAGGAGACTGATGTTGTGATCTGAGGGACAGAGAGATATATTTGAGAGTTGCCAGCGTAGAAATAATATTTAAAGCCCTGGGAGGCTACTAGTTGACCCACGGAGGAGGTGTAGTTTGAAAATAGGAGAGGTCCAAGAACAGAACCTTGGGGAACCCAAATGGAGATAGGAAGGGGAGAGGAAGAAGTAGAATTGTAAGTGACACTGAAGGTGAAGTGGGATAGGTAGGCTGAGAGCCAGTGAAGAATACAGTCACAGAGACCAAGGGAGTAAAGTTTTTTTTGAGGAGGGGGTGTTCAACTGTATCAAAGGCACCCAAAAGGTCCAGAAGTAGAAGTACAGGATAGTGTCCATTGTTTTTTGCTGCTAGTAAGTCATTTGTGAGTTTTAGAGGAATGTTGAGGGTGAAATCCAGACTGAAGGGGATCAAGAAGGTTATTCTTAATGAGGTGGTCACTCAGTTGGTTGTAGACCAGGCATTCAAGGAGTTTAGAGGAAAAGGGGAGCAAGGAGATGAAGCATAGATGGTTAAGAATGGCAGGGTCCAAGGAAGGATTTTTAAGTATGGGGGTGACTAGTACCTGTTTTAAAGAGATGGGGAAGATGCCAGAAGAACGAGAGAGATTGAAGATGGGAGTTATAGAGTGTAGGATAGAGTCAGAGGGTAACCGTAGTATTTGTGAGGGATCAAGGTTCAGGGGACAGGTGGTTAGGTGGGTGTTAAAAATAAATTTAGCAACCTCGTCTATGGTGGTAGGGTTGAATAAGGGGAGTAGTGATTGTACCTGTTGACATGGGGTGTTAAGTGGGGAAGATGCCGGTAAAGAGGAGATTTCATGACCAATGGAATAATCATAATACATGACTGCATGTAATTGGTAATTCTCCAATACTAAAAGATGTACGCAGCAGCTGAATGGGAGTCTAATTTTGTATTTATTTGGGAGTTGCAGTGGGTAGGTATACTTTTATTTTACTATACCAGTCAGATAGGTATTATTCAATTTTTACTGAAAATCCTAATTAACAGTTTGTTAAAACTGAATGTGCTTAGTTTTGGCTTACAGATGCTCTTTAAAGGCTACTTTGAGAAAAATGGAATTCATGAAGAGGTTACGTGCAATTTGGATCTACCTGGGCAGGATGTCTGTGAATATTATGATCGGCAGAATCAAGTAAAGTAGGTGTGTCAACGGCCAAAAAAGCTCCCTTGTGACTCATACCGGGAGCACTCAGGGGGAGAAAAACGCAACGTCCAAAGCCAAGAAGAGAAACCGTTCTTCTCAACGTAATTGCTTTCGTTCTTTCTACCTTCACTTTGTACTGCAATAATCTTCTTGAATCATTGAGTAATTTTGTCCACCATCTAGTAAGGTTTTGTTAAAGTCTAATGCCGTGTACACACGGTCGGACTTTTCGTCTACAAAAGTCCGACGGACGCCGACAGACTAAAGCTGGCTGACAATCCGATTGTGTATGGGCTTCCCCGGACTTTCAGCGGACTTTCAGCGGACTTTTCCAGCCTCAAATCTCCCGGACTTTAGATTTGAAACATGCTTCAAATCTTTACGTCGTAACTACGCCAGACCCAGAAATCCGCTCGTCTGTGTGCTAGTCCGACGGACAAAAACCCACGCTAGGGCAGCTATTGGCTACTGGCTATCAACTTCCTTATTTTAGTGCGGTGTACGTCATCACGTACAAATCCGTCAGACTTTTGTGTGATCGTATGTAGGCAAGTCCGTTCGTAAGAAAGTCTGCCGCAAGTCCGCCAAAAGTCCGCCAAAAGTCCGTCGAAAGTCTGTTGGACAGGTTGTCGGACTTTTGTAGACGAAAAGTCTGACCGTGTGTATGCCCCATAACTCCAGCTTAATTTTTTTACATTATTCAGAGTGTACATTTGAAAAAAAAAAAAAAATTTTTGGCACCATCCCATGCAGACTCACTACTCTGGAATCCAGTGCTGACCATCTTCTATCTTAAATAAAGATTACATTATGGTTTTCTGCAACTGACAATGGCAGCTACACTATATTACCAAAAGTATTGGGACGCTTGCCTTTACACACACATGAACTTTAATGGCATCCCAGTTTTAGTCCATAGGGTTCAATATTGAGTTGGCCCACCCTTTGCAGCTATAACAGCTTCAGATCTTCTGGGAAGGCTATTCACAAGGTTTAGGAGTATGTCTATGGGAATGTTTAACCACCCTGGTGGTATGATTATGTCAGATTTTTGTGTCTCAAAGCGGTACATTGTTTTGCATAGAAATTTGGCGTTTTATATTTTAGGCACACTTAAAACACTTAAATCTGTCCAAACAAGAGTCTAGTAGACATCCAGGGTATGATAAAGACATCCCTCTGCTATTTTCCACTCCCAAATTACCCACATAAACATTTTTACAGATGCTAAAAAACTTTGGTATAGCGCTAATGCGCGTTTTTGACCTTTTTTCGGCGTCAAAACAGCTCTAGCTGTTTTGAATGTGCTGGTCCTTGGTTTTTTTTGGAGCTTAAAAGCGACCATGCCTGTTACAGCTCAAAAACTCCATGGTGTGTATAAGCCCATTGAATAACATGGAGTGGCGTTCTTAACCACTTCCGGACCGACGCACGACGATGTACGTCCAAACTTTGAAGGGGGACACCGTTGTTATGGCAGCAGCTAGCTGCCATAACCCCAGTATCTCCGTTTTCACGCGGCGGCCGGCTTTCTGATAAAAGTGGTCCCAGCGGCAGATTCGCCGCAAGATCACTTTTATCAGTGGCGGGAGAGGCCCCCCACCCGCCGCAAACCGGTGCCCTCCGCTGCTTACCAGAGCCGTTGGTAGCGGTGCAGGTGATCGCATCCGTCTCCGTAAGATGGCGCCCACTCGTCTCCATGACACTGCTGGGCGGAAGCAACGCCAAAACGCCACTTCCTCCCACGCCTCTTAAAGGCATATATTTTTAAATGTCATTTTTTTAAATGACTTTTTTTTTTTTTATTGCATTTTAGTGTAAATATGAGATCTGAGGTCTTTTTGACCCCAGATCTCATATTTAAGAGGTCCTGTCATGTTTTTTTCTATTACAAGGGATGTTTACATTCCTTGTAATAGGAATAAAAGTGACACTTTTTTTTTTAAACAGTGTAAAAAAAATAAAATAATGTAAAATAAATAATAAAAATTAAAAAAAAAAAATTTTAACCCCCCCCCCCCCGTCCCGACGAGCTCGCGCGCAGAAGTGAACGCATACGCGAGTAGTGCCCGCATATGAAAACGGTGGTCAAACCAAACATGTGAGGTATTGCCGCGACCGGTAGAGCGAGAGCAATAATTCTAGCCCTAGACCTCCTCTGTAACACAAAACATGCAACCTGTAGAATTTTTTAAACGTCGCCTATGGAGATTTTTGAGGGTAAAAGTTTGACGCCATTCCACGAGCGGGCGCAATTTTGAAGCGTGACATGTTGGGTATCAATTTACTTGGCATAACATTATATTTCACAATATAAAAAAAATTGGGCTAACTTTACTGTTGTCTTATTTTTTTATTCAAAAAAGTGATTTTTTTCCAAAAAAAAAGTGCGCTTATAAGACCGCTGCGCAAATACGGTGCAAAAAAAAGTATTGCAACAACCGCCATTTTATTCTCTAGGGTGTTAAAAAAAATGTTTGGGTGTTCTAAGTAATTTTCTAGCAAAAAAACCTGTTTTAAACATGTAAATACCTAAAATCCAAAACAAAGCTGGTCCTTAAGTGGTTAAGCAGCAAAAAAAAGCCGCTGTTAAAACATCCATGTGTATGAGCCCTAAAAATCTTCTTTATTATAGATCCATCAGAAGTAAAAAATTTCTATGCACAAAAAATGTTAACGCATTTCAGCCCAGGCTGAAAATATCAACATTGCAAATGAATACCTTTTACTCCAAATGGATCTATAATGGAGAAGATTTTTATAAGCATAACACACCACATTGCCGCCCTTTTCAGCATGATGTTAGTCTTCAGTATGTGCGGCTGTCGTCAGAGCACAGGTGTGGCTCTTTCACTTGCAACTTGGAAGGGCTTGTTCATCACATCTGTCAGAACTACAGTACATAGACCACATAGAACCACATGGCACTAGAATGTGGGAGTGCAGAAGCTGTGTGAACCAGTGTGACTGCGGGAAGGAGCAGAGAATTAAGTAACTATATTTACTTTTTTGTTCCCCTAGATAAATAACACTTGAAGTGCAGGCACAGCTCCACTGCAAGGGTTAATTTTTTATTGCCCAGAGTTTGGCTTTAACAGAGATTTCCAAACTTAACCACTTAAGGACCAGGCCTCTTTTTTAGATGTGTTGTTCACAAGTTAAAAACAGTTTTTCTTTGCTAGAAAATTACTAAGAACCCCCAAACATTATCCATTTTTTTTTCTAACACCCTAGAGAAAAAAATGGCGGTCGTTGCAATACTTTCTGTCACACCGTATTTGCGCAACGGTCTTACAAGCGCACTTTTTTTTTTTTTAAATACACTTTTTTAAATTAAAAATTAAGACAACAATAAAGTTAGCCCAATTTTTTTTCTATATTGTGAAAAGATAATGTTACACTGAGTAAATTGATACCCAACATGTCACGCTTCAAAATTGTGCCCGCTCGTGGAATGGCGACAAACTTTTACCCTTAAAGATCTCCATAGGCGGCGTTTAAATAATTCTACAGGTTGCATGTTTTGAGTTACAGACGAAGCCTAGCACTAGAATTATTGCTCTCACTCTACCGATCGCGGCGATACCTCACATGTGTGGTTTGAACACCATTTTCATATGCGGGCGCTAGTCGCGTATTCGTTCGCTTCTGCACTTGAGCTCGGCAGGACGGGGCCCGTTTAAAAATTTATTTTTCTTATTAATTTACCTTTTATTTTTTATTTTTACACTTTAAAAAAAAAATGTGTCACTTTTATTTCTATTACAAGGAATGTAAACATCCCTTGTAATAGAAAAAAAGCATGACAGGACCTCTTAAATATGAGATCTGGGGTCAAAAAGACCTCACATCTCATATTTACACTAAAATGCAAAAAAAAAAAAAACATTTGTCATCTAAAAAAAGGATCTGAAAAAAATGGCCCTTTAAGAGGTATGGGCGGAAGTGACGTTTTGACGTTGCTTCCGCCCTGCAATGTCATGGAGATGAGTGGGGGCCATCTTCCCCTCACTCATCTCCATGTCTAGCCTGGAGAAGGACCAGATCGCCTCCACCGCTGCCGACGGCTCCAGTAAGAGGTGGAGGGCACCAGAGCGCGGCGGGCCCGCCTCTGATAAAAGTGATCTCGCAGCAAATTCGCCGCAGAGACCACTTTTATCTTGTAGCTGACTGCCAGCCAAACAGGAGGATACCTGGGATATGGCAGCTAGCTGCTGCCATAACAACAATATCTGTCCTCAAAGTAAGGGCGTATATCGGCGGTCGGCGGTCGGCAAGTGGTTAAGCAAATCATCTGGCTAAAAGAAAGTATTTTCACTTTTTTTGCAGGGACTGAGTAGGGAAAGCTTTAAACCTTTGTCAGATTTTTTTTTTTGCTGTCTGTATTCTGTTGGGGAGATTTCCATTCACTTCCTGTCCAATTCCTTAATCAATTGTAAAAACAGAACCTTGACCCCTAAAATTCCTTTTTTTAAGAAATCAACAATTTTTAAAGTTCTGCTTTGGCACAGGCAACATTGAGTGCCTGGCATTACCTTTCGTAGACAGAAACCCTAATTTCCCCTTTTAGCGCTTACCCCCACAGGAGCTGATGGTGATGATGGGTCCGCTGTTCTCCCACTACGTTCTTAACTGCTCGGTCCCCCCCTGACATACTTGGTCATGTACAAAAGCTACAGTATATACTGGTCCACTCTTTCCTGATAGCCCTAGTTTTATATACAGAAAAGCCTCTATTTCAGTGATTGAGTTATTAAGGGCATTCTTTATCCACCCATTAGGCAATTCATATTTTTAGATCACAAGGGATACTTTTCTTGCAGTCATTGAGTGGCATGTAGAATGAGTAAAGTGGATAGAAGAAAGAGGGATCATTTTATACGCCAAGCCACAGGGAAAAACATGAGTTGAGACACCTCATTACCTGCAAACAACATACGCTGTTTATGTATTACAATGCCCATGTGGATATCAGTATGTAGGGTAGACTAAAAGAAGAAAAGCTTAGCAGAACACTATAACATTATGCAGAAAGGATTTAAACATCACAGTGTTTACCTTCATTTTAGGAAGGAATATAATAGGGATCTATCACATCTGCAATTATGGGGTATAGCTAGGGTCTTACCACATTGGCAGGGTTCCAATGGAGTGAGGGAGGTGTCCAAAAAAGAGACCAAGTGGATTTATTTACTGAATGCTCCTAGTGGCCTAATCATAGAAATAGACTTGGATTGTTACATAAAGGAGGGTTAGTTAGGTTAAGGTTAGTTTATTTATGTAATACTTCATGAATTCATTGATTCTATTTAATCTTTTTTAAGTATTAATGGATTTTATTTAAAATTAACATTGATTAATAACAAAATACAAAACAATACATAAAGCAAAACAAAACACAAAGCAATACGAAATAAGACACACACAAAAAATATATATTTAAAAAAAAAATCAACCAAAGCCGTAAATTTATAGGTGTCTTACCCACTGAAAAGCTCACATACCAGAAAACCATACTTAAACTTTGTATGCATGCAGACAGCATTATATTATTTTTATCCAAACCTTTAATCTCCCTTCCTAACCTTCTCCTTTAAAAAATGTCACCTCCCTCTCTAGTCTAAAAATTAATCTAAATCAACAGCTTTACCTATTCATTTATCCTAGGCCGTGCGGTAAAATCCTCATTTCCCTTTGGTCTGATACTTCTGTCTTCTATTTAGGTATTACCCTTGTTGTGCAATGGTATAAGCCAAATGATCAGACCAGTGGTAATATGCAATTTCTACTTTACTAAACAATGGAAAGCAACATAACATTGCATAGGGGAGTGCAGCATAGAACATTAATAATAACATTAGGGAAAACAGGAATGGAACATATGAGAACAATTTTACAAATGGTCACTAGATGGAAGTAGAGTTCCTGAGTTCAGTTCAGCTTATGAGAGAGAAAGAAGATAATGTCTCTCACATGTCCACCTTATGAAGGAAGGTTCTTGAAAGCTAATGGTTGGGTGCATCTGTGGCTGGCACAGGCTTCACACTGGAACCGCTGCTGTTGTTTTCAGTCAGGAGGCTCTGGTGGATGAAGATCTGCATGGATAGCCTCTCCGCATGGACTGTAGCAAAGTCCTCTCCAGTGACTTGGTCTTAAATAGATGCTTCTTGCTCTTGTGCTCGCTACTGGTGGCCCATTCACCAGACTTAATGGGGGAGAGCACCTGGTGACAGTTCACTTTCCGAGTCACTGCTGTCCCGTCAGGCAGGGTCTCTGAGCACAGGAAGCAGGGAGGAGCTGGAATTTATATCCCCTGTTGTTTTACTGTGGCCGCTCTGTGCCAGATCATGTACATGGTACGTGATCTGACACTCCCGGGTCTGGAGCGTGCGCGCACACCGTCAGCGACCCACTGTGATTGGATGTGATGTCTGCCAGGACCCGCCGATCGTTCGTGAGAAAAGCTGTCAGGAACCATGAATTAGACTGAGACAGAAAGGCAGAAAAAAAAATCACACCCTTTAATGTAATGGTAAAAATGGTGCAGATCAGTAAATGTTGTCAAAACATAAGCCAAGGATAGGTGACCCAAGCGGGTAGTCAGACAGGCCAGTAATCAGGAACCAGAGATCAGCATAGTCGGAGGCAGAAGAACAGGATAAGGAACCAGAAGGGACGTCAGCCAGGCAAAGTCTTTTACAGGAACACAGCAGAGAATCTCCAGATATGTTTGACTAGGCAAAGGGAGGAAGGAATGAACAAGGCAATTTAAATAGCCAGAAGGGGCTGGCTGTAGGCAGGACTGATGAGCAGATAATGATAAGCAGGTGAGCCACTGAGAAATTCAATGAGTGTTGATATTTATCCTACCACTGAGCAGCCTGAGCACAGAGAAGGGAGCTGCTAAGAGTCCAGCCCTGACAGTACCCCCTCCTCAATGACCCCTCCCTTTCAAAGGGGGACCAGGTTTGAGGGGAAAACGTCAATGGAAAGCACGGGGGAGGACCGGAGCATGTACATCCGAGGATGAGATCCAAGAGCGTTCTTCCGGACCTTACACTTTCCAATGAACAAGGTACTGTATGCACCCACGGAAGTGGTTGCACACCAAAAGTTTTAATAAGGAAACATGGCATACCTTTCAAAAACGCATGTTAGAAGGAAGGTCTAATGCGTAAACCACTGGGTTAATCCTGCGGTGAATACGGAAAGGCCCAATATACCACGGTGCCAGTTTAAGTGAGGGAACACGGAGTCGGAGGTTGCGAAATGACAGCCAGACCCTCTCTCAAACCTGGTAGGAAGGCAAAGGTAGGCGGTCAGCATGGAGTCTGTACCTATCACTTGTACGTTGCAAGGACTCTTGGACTTGCACCCAAGTGGAGTGGAGATCACGGAGATGCTCCTCTAATGCAAGAATTCTTTGAGGAACAAATGAGTCAGACAACATGGATGGTTGTATGGTTGGAAACCATAATTCACCATAAAAGGAGACAATCTGGAAGTGGCACTGACGGCACTATTGTGAGCAAACTCTGCCCAAGGTAAGAGGTCTGTAGAGTTGTTATGGTAGTCAGAAATATAGCAACATAGGAACTGCTCCAAGGCTTGGTTGACTCATTCTGCGGACCCATTGGACTGTGGGTGATACACCTGAAGAGAAGGGAATCTGAATTCCGAGCCATGCACAAAAGGCTTGCCAAAACTTGGAGACAAACTGGCTACCCCTGTCCAAGATGATAACCTTTAGGTAGCCCATGTAACAGAAAGATCTCCAGAGCGAAAATGGATTCCAGTTCTTTGGATGTAGGCAACTTCTTAAGTGGAATACAATGGAACATCATCGAGAACCAGTCAACCACCATAAGAATAACTATGTTGCCCTAGGAGTTGGTTAACCCCACAAAAAATTGATAGACAAGTGGGTCCAAGGCCTCTCTCTATTGGGTATGGGTTGTAGGAGGCTCACTGGAAGGTGTTGTGGTGTTTTTGGTGAGAACGGAACAAGCGGCTATGAAGGCGGTAACATTAGCGCAGAGACTAGACCACCAGAATTGTTGAGAAATAGACCAGATAAGCTGATTCTTCCCTGGTTGACCAGCTGCCTTGGGAGAATGGTATGTCTGGAGCAAAACAGTGCAGAGATTCTCGGGGACAAAGCAGCGGTCACAAGGTTTTTCAGGAGGAGAATGGATCTGAGCAGCAAGAATTTTGCCACCAAAGGTGAAGTGAGACTAGTGCAAATAAAGGCTAGAATGTGATCTGGAGGTATCACAGGAGTAGGAACCCACTCCATCTTGGAGGAGGAGGTAAACTGTTGTGACAATGCATCAGCCCTTACATTCTTAGTACCGGGTAAGAATGAGACTAGATTGAAGCTTGACAGAAAAAAAGCCCATCGTGCCCTTCTGGGTGATAAGCGTTTAGCCTCAGCCAAGAATGTGAGATTCTTATGGTCAGTCAAAATGAGGACTGCCACAAAGGTACCCTCGAGGAGGTGCCACCATTCTTTAAGAACTAAAATAATAGCTAGCAATTCTCTGTCCCCAATCTCGTAATTGCATTCTGCAGGAGACAATTTCTTAGAAAGGTAGCCACACAGATGCATAGCACTCTCAGAGGTAGGATGTTGAGACAGAAGGGTGCCTATTCCAGTCTCAGACGCATGAACCTCAAGAATGAGGGGTAACGTAGGATCAGGATGTGCCAGCACAGGAGCTGAAACAAAGGCAGCCTTGAGAGACTCAAAGGCTTTAATGGAATCTGGAGTCCAATTCTGTGGGTTGCCGTCATTCCTGGTCATATCAGTCAGGGGTTTGACCAGAGAAGAGAAGTTACAAATACATTTTGGACAATAATTGGCAAAACCAAAAAAATGTTGTAGCGGACGTAGACCTATGGGTCAAGGCCACTGTAGAACTGCAGATAGTTTCTCTGGGTCCATCGAAAAACCGGCAGTAGAAATAATTCAGAAATTGAACCTGTTCACGATGGAACTTGCACCTTTCCAACTTACGATACAGGTTATTATCTCTCAACCTCCGGGAGACATCTGTGTGGTGGCTCTCTAGGGATTTTGAAAATATGAGAATATTGTCAAGATTAACCACCACACATTGCTGCAATATATCTCGGAGGACATCATTGATGAATTCCTGAAAAACTGCAGGAGCGTTGCAGTGACCAAACAGCATTACAAGGTATTTGTAATGTCCAGTCCTGGTATTAAACACAGTTTTTCATACCTCACCCTCCTTGATGCTTACAAGATTGTATGCCCCTGTCAAATCGAGCTTTGTGAAAACCATTGTTCCCTTGAGGCGTTTAAATAACTCTGTAGTCAACAGATTATCTCATGGTGAAGAGTCCCTACGGCCAGGGACAACAGAATAGTCTCATAAGTCACATAGGCAGGCTGTAGAGGTCTCCCGTCAAGAGCCTCAATGGTAAGTGGAGTGTCATGCAGCTGCAGCGGAATCGAGTGCTTCGATACAAAGGCAGCATCAATGAACAGGCCTGCAGCCCCAGAGTCGATTAGAGCCTGTATCTCGAAGGACGGCTCAGTCCAAGAAAGGGTAACCGAAACCAGGGGCTTATCCTTCAGGATAACTGGGGACGAAACAACGCCACCTAAGGTCTGTCCGTAACAGGACATTAAGGTTCGGGTGTTCCCTGGATGGGTAGGACAAGACTTCAAAAAGTGATCTGCCAGGCAAAAATAAAGGCACAATCTCTCCCTCCTCCTAAGGGTTCTCTCATCCGCAGAGAGACGCGTGAAGCCCAAGTGCATGGGTTCATCTTCACAGACTGACTCAGTACCAGGAGGCATGGGAGGTGAGGGACACAAGGGTGGGACTGCAAAGCTCAGAGACAAATGTACAAGAGGATTCTATGAGTCTGGAGTCAATGAGGATGGCAAACGTGATCAACTTCTCCAGCTCAATGGGTATATCTCGGGCTGCTATCTCATCCTTGATGGTATCTGAGAGACCATGAGAAAAAGCAGCCACGGAGCCTCATTGTTCCACTCAACCTCTGCTGCCAGAGTACGGAATTCAATGGCATAATTAGCAACAGTTTTCGTACCCTGTTTGATGGACATGAGGCACTTGGCAGCGTGCGGGAATGTCAAATACATTTTTAAAAGAAGCCACAAACTCAGGGTAACTCAAGACAACAGGTTTTCCTTAGAGGGTTTGCCCAGGCCAAGGCTCTCTCAGAAAGCAAAGATATCACAAAACCTACTTTGCTTCTATCTGTGGGAAACACCTGGGGCAGCATCTCAAAGTATATCTCAACCTGGTTGAGAAACCCTCTGCATTGGACTTGATTGCCCCCAAATCGCTGGGGAGGTGGAGCGGAACCAGACATACCTTCTATAGAGGTAATACTCAAGGCGGGTGCCTGCACAGAGACTGGAGCAGCAGCAGGGAAGGCCTGCAACACAGGTTGTACTGGAACAGCCACAGTGGGAGATTCCAGTTAAGCCGTGTGACTCAGGAGCATTTGTAAAGCCATGGCAAACTGATCCATGTGGTGATCCTGCTCATCCAATCTGGAAAAAATATTACCAACAAGTGCATTGACTGCATCTTCTGAATTCATGGCCTTCGCCTACTGTCAAAAACTATGAATCAGACTGAGACAGAAAAACAGTTAAATCACACTTGTTTAATAATAATTAAAAAAGGTAAACAGAATAAACATAGTCAAGACATAGCCAGAGTTCAGGAACCGGAACGGATAGTCAGACAAGCCAAAACGTCAGGGAATCAGAGAAGAGCGTAGTAGAACAGCAAGCAGGATCTGGAGCCAGAAGGAATGTCAGCCAAGCAAGTCTTTAACAGGAACACAGGAAAGCATCTCTAGAGATGTGACCATGGCGAAGGCAGAGATCATCTGGACTGGACGGCTTAAGTAGGTAGGGCTGATGAGCAGGATATCATCAACAGGTGAGTCACTGTGGAGAGATAGGAGCTGGCTACTAGCTGACAGCTGAGTGGCCAGCTCAGAGAAGGAAGGACTGAGCCTGACCCTGACACCAGGTGAGTCACTGTGGAATGAAGAGTGCTGGCAACCACAGCTGAGCACAGAGCTCTGAGAAGGAAGGGCTGAGCCCAGCCCTGACACATGGTGAGTCCGAGTTCCCCTTAAAAATGATTACCACCTCTGAAGCCCGCCTCCCGGACTTTTTTCCTATATTAGATTGATTTTACCAATAGCCAATCAGGTCTGATGAAGAAGCGAAAGCTTAGAAACGTGTTACTGCCCCTTTTACCTCAGCACAGCCTCCCAAATGACCCCATGTCCGGTCTGGCGCCATCCTGCTTCCTGCCGCTATCCACGAACACAACTCCACTGGTTTTAGTGCCATTTTCATCCAGGACTGCCAGAGAGACTTCTCGATTTTAATAGATTTTTATACTAACAATGCTGCACTTAGTCTGGCGCCCCTCCGTGCTTTCTTTTTGTATGTCTACAGAGTTGCTTGCTTCACTCTAAAGGATGCTGCTTTTAATCATCTCCACCATATATCCTCATTATCAAATGGACACTTGTATTTTTGGACTTATATAGTTACATAGTTACATAGTTGGTAACAGGGCTGGTGCAAGGACTTTTGACACCCTAGGCGAAACTTCATTTTGCCGCACCCCCGGCCCCACCCCTGACTCCACCCCCTTTGCCCTGCCCATGTATACCCCACCTTTTTACTGAAGCGCTCATCAAAAGCAGCCTCACCAGCGCCCATGAAATGCAGCCTACCAGGGCCCATCAATGCAGCCTACCAGTGCCCAAAAATTAATGTTTGCTTGCTTACATTCATTCGAGATTCGAGACACAGAGACAGTCCTCCGTCTCCACCTGCTGATGCTGAGACATAGTTGCTTGTTGCACAGAGAAAAGAGTAGGAACACCAGTGGCCGGACGCCCTAGACAGCAGTGCGCCCTAGGCG
Organism: Lithobates septentrionalis; assembly: GCA_037952835.1. Classification (NCBI taxonomy): domain Eukaryota; kingdom Metazoa; phylum Chordata; class Amphibia; order Anura; family Ranidae; genus Lithobates; species Lithobates septentrionalis. The sequence continues at coordinate 801,069 of JBBDGP010001614.1, read as the reverse complement.
GGTGCCTAGTTTGCCTAGTGGTAGCACCGGCCCTGGTTGGTAAGGTTGAATAAAGACAACAGTCCACCAGTTCAACCTGTGTATGTGTGTGTGTGTGTGTGTAGAAAAATTATTTCCCATATCCCCGTTTATTGTTTTCGATAAGATGCACATCCAAGACTTATGATTTATAACTACGTGATTACTATTGATTTTATTGTTTGTAAGGCTTCCCTCTAGCACCACTGTTTCTCTTTCCTTTACATTGTTTGGGTTCTGGCCTACCCATATTAGAAGTTATTTTCTGTTAATTTCCAGCTGTTTTTGATATGTGCCAGGGTTCTGGCTGCTGTAATGTCTGATGTGATATTTCTTGATACAGAACTCTTCAATAAAAATGATTGAAAGTAAAAACATACATATGTAATAAAAACCTCTGCTATTGAAATACATTTTTAAACTGTGCAGAATGTTTTTTTATTATTTGATGGCTTGTAAATGTGGGGGGGGGATAGTAGAGTACGGTTCCTTCTTGCGTCTCCTCCTCTTCCATGGTGGCAGCTTCATCCTTGGCGGGTTCCCTTCTCTTTCCATCGGTGGCCAATACAATCGCTTTTCTTCTCAGTCAATCCGGTCGACCCGCTTCCTGCTTGGCCAGAAGGAGAAGCAGGAAGACAATAACGAATATTAATTCACTATTGTCACACAACTGGGTGGGCTCAGAGCGCAGTGCTCTGCACTCCGAGCCCACCCTTTTTTGAAGCCTATTAGAGCCTCTGGTTGTAATCACGTGCTTCTAAAAAAAATAAAACAAATTGGAATACATGCATTAGGTGCCCTGCATGCAGATAAGGGGCTGGGCGCCTCTGCCCCCCTAATGGACGGGCCGCCACTGGTAGATTGGCTACTGCAATCACTGACATTCATGCTTAATATTTGTTGAGATAAGATATTAGTGTTGTCGACCCACAGACATTAGATGGCCATACACGGATCAAATTTAACCCAATTCCCATGGAATCAGCCAAAGTATATTCATTGGATGACCCTGTCCATATCACCCAACCTGGCAAATTTTTCAATTGACTTTTGGAGTTGGGTGGACAATTCTGTGAGCGCCAGTCTTAGCTTGTATAGCCAGATTTACATTATGATTATTTTTTAGAAGGGTATTTCTTAAAGTTTGTTGGAGAGATTGCATTGGCTTCCTGTCCTATAACCACAACAGGAAATGAGTGGAAATCCCTCCCAAAGGAAGGGAATCCCTGGTTGTCACTATGGTCACCAGAACTAGTGTCCCCTTTGGAAGATGTTCCCACTATTTCTGTTCTGATGACAACCCAAAACTTGAGATTTTCTTTCACTTTTATTCTCGGTGATAACAGTAAACAGGACAAATAGAGAAGGTAAATCTTCCTAACAGGGCACAGACAGCAATATAAACTTGACTAGCTTTGCCTAGTTATATTTTAGGCCGATTTGAGTTGGGCTTTAAAAACGTTGAATGGGTAGGAGGGTGGTTTAACCTTGCCTGGAGATGAGCTTTGTATGAGATTTTAGTGATTGTGTTTATCTCTTTGGTTGGAATATCTAAAATCCACACACCTATATAGATCAGCCCAATGATCAAAGAATTCATACCATGAAAATACTTGCAATCCAAAAACTGGATAATTGTGATACAAGTTCTGGGAGGATGTGAATGGGCCTCTCAGGAATTTGGTTGGAAAAGCATTTCCAGAGATGTCAGACTTACTAGTCAATTATTTTAGTCAAGTTATTAGTCAACTATTTTATATTTGCCCTAGTGGGTTATTTTTATGTTGTCCTCATTTTATTGAGTTTGATTTGCTCTCTCCACAGGAAGTAGTCATTTGAGATCTGATTTCTGTCCATTCTGAATACTTGGACATCAATGTTATCTTCCATTTTAACAGCAGAAGGAAGTAAGATGACAACGTATTGATCCACACCATTGAGACATTGACCGTGTTTAGGGTTCCCATGCCAACTTTGGCCAGCATGAGTTGATATTTTCTATCTGTTATCCTTGTTATCATGAGGAGGCTTATTAATGGTGGAACGAGTTATCTTTATTACGGGGTTTGATATCCTGACTGACATTATGATTAGACATTTATAATGCTGAAAATGAATTGTTCTGGTGGATAAGTGATAGTTGGAACTGACATTCTCATATGAAGCTTTCTCATGCTCTTGTGAAACTTTTTGAGCTGACAACTAAGCGAGTCTGAGACTGAGAGCCAAGATGCCTAGGTGAATCCAAGTGACTGAGGGGATCTGGAAGTCTCAGAGGAGTGAAATAGCCTGGAATTCAGAAGGACCCCTATCAAGAGGCCAAGGAGTGGGCCCGTGCAGCCAGGGTGCTGAACCTGAAACAGTTGAGAGAGACAGGAGGGCTGAAAAAAAGGGTCACAGAAACCACAGAGGTACTGTGTGAGACAGTCTGAGGAGCCAACATGTGGCCAAGGTTTAAGGCCTAAGCAGAGGAGCTACTGATGAGGGAGCCAAATGGCTCAGAATTTTTTTTTTTTTAATTTCGTTTTGACAATGGAAACTCTTGCATGGAGAACTATTTTTTCTTGCTGAACTTTGAGTTTATTTTTTATAAAAGTGGACCATCAAGCCATAAACCACAGTTCAGACCGGCATGGACTAAAATTATTTCTAGCACTGAGCTTCTACCAAGTAATTCATTGTTTAGCACTGCTTATCTTTAATGGCATTTCTCCTTTTTGCCCATATAAAAAGCAATGCATACAATTTTTAATATGTCTGTAATTGCTACTTTAGACCATATTTACAGAGTACTATAACACCAATGATGAAAAGAAATACTTTATATTGACTATTTTACTATGGTAACAACATGCATAAAGAGTAGACCAATGTATAGTGGAAACATAGCTATATTGTTAACAGTACTCAATTTGATGATTATACAGAATATCAATATATGGTCTTTAACCACTTCAGCCCCAGAAGGATTTGTCCCCTTCATGACCAGGCCATTTTTTGCTAAAACGGCACTGCATCGCTTTAAACTGCGGTGGCGCAAGGCTGTACCCAAACAAAATTGATGTCCTTTTTTTCCCACAAATACAGCTTCCTTTTGGTGGTATTTGATCACCTCAGCGGTTTTTATTTCTTGCGCTATAAACAAACAAAGTTTGCTGACAACAATTTTGAAAAAAAAATAACATTTTTTTTTTACTTTTTACTAAATTACATATCCAAAAAATATATAAAAAAAACAAATTGATTCATCAGTTTAGGCCGATATATATATACTCCTACATATTTTTGGTAAAAATAATCGTAAATAGGCGTAAATTGATTGGTTTGCGCAAAAGTTATCTCGTCTACAAACTATGGGATAGATTTAAGGACTTTTATTTTTTTTTATTGTTTTTACTAGTAATGGCGGCAATCTGCGATTTTTAGCGGGACTGCGACATTGCGTCGGACAAATCTGACGCCAAATGACACTTTTTGGGGACCAGTGACATTATTGCATTGATCAATGCTATAAAAATGCAGTGATCAATGTAAAAATAACACTGGCAGGGAAGGGGTTAACACCAGAGGGCAATCAAGGGGTTAAGTGTGTTTCCTGGGTGTAATCTAACTGTTGGAGGGGTGGGCTCCCTGGGACATGACAAAGATTACTGTTCGGGGGGGTGGGCTCCCTGGGAGATGACAGAGATTACTGTTCCCGATCACTGGGGACAGTAGATCTCTGACATGTCCCCTGTCAGAACGGGGATCCGCCTTGTTTACACTGGCAGATCCCAGCTCTGCCTCTCTACTAGGCGATCGCGGGTCGCCGGCGGACATCAAGTGTGCCCGACCCGCTGGCACGCTCCCGCAGCGCGCAGGGGAAGCGAGAGCACACCGGTGGCGGCGCTCTCCCGCCCGCAACTGCGCCTGAACGGGCCACCGTACAGGTACGGCGATTTGCGCAGGAGAGCCAACCTGCCGCAGTATATCTGCGTGAGCTGGTTAGCTAGTGTTTAAACTACCTTTTATATATCATAGGTTTTGTATTAAATTATACTTTAAAGTTTTAAGTTAGGGTAGAAAAGGTGGTAAATAGGACACTAGAAAATATACAGGTTTGTTTATCAATGCCATGTTCCATGCCAGAAAAGGTTAAGTATATAATATTTCCACTGAGGGACTACCCACTGTGGTCTGGGGATGAAAGATTTAATTGATCCCGTAGAGACTGAACAATGTAAAATACAGGCTTGAAAGGATCTGCGTATATATAAAAACCTTCACTCCATGAACATGCAGAGCTACACCAAATATCTGTCTTCAAGTCTGTCTGTCCATCTATCTATCTATCTATCTATCTATCTATCTATCTATCTATCTATCTATCTATCTATCTATCTATCTATCTATCTATCTATCTATCTATCTATCTATCTATCTAATTATCTATCTCTCTTTAAGCTTTCTTTTTTGTACTTTCACTCTTTCTGTCTCCGCAGTTTATATTCTTACTCTACAGGTTTTCACATCCAGACTCCCAGCTCCTCGAATACAGAGACTGATGTCACCACTCAAGTTGGTTCCTCACCCTCTAAAACTTTTGCTAGAATAATATTAAGAGAACAGAATAGAAAAGTGAAAAGGATACATAACCAAACAGGCAAGTTAAAAAGCTAAATCCTTATTTACACTTATTTCCAGATCATTGTACCATCACACTGTACCCTTACCATCACTTCTAGGAATGGTAACCCTTGTTAGGGAATTCATAACCCGTGTCTTGTAATGAAACAGGGTTTAAGTTGCGCTTTAGGGCACTTTGCACTCAATGCAGTTGGCAAAACTATAGATAAAGAGATCACATATGTCACATAAAAAATATAATTTACTTGTCTGGCACTCTTTAGACAATCAATGACACGTTTGTTGCCCAAGGCCTGTCCTTAGATGTGGTGGCTGTATTTTTTTAAAAGTTTATTTCCCTTCATTTTTCCCTGTTACTCGTGGTAGTAACCCACCTACTGTCCTAGATAACACCATGTACTCACAATACTGTGTCTATGAAGAAGCAATCTTGCCACCCTAAGGCAGGACTACAGAAATCTCACTCTTTCTTTTTCTCCATAACACAGATGAGATGGATTCTGTAGTCCGTTTTTGCACTTCACGTTTATCAAAAGGCTTTCAATGGTATGTTTAACTGGCCAAAAGAAACCAAATAAAAGACGTTTTTGTTATAGTTTACTGTACATACACTTGAAAACACAGTTAAAGTGGATGTCCAGGCATTTCCTAACTACTTCTCTCTCCTAAAGCCAACTGCTGGGGAGGGTTTGTGGCCAAAACCATAGCAGAGTTAGAATAGGAGTAATATGGGGGGCTGGAACAAGTTTAAGCTTAGGTAAGAAAAGCCAGGACTTCACTTTAAAGCTCACCTCCAGGAATTACAAAACATCTACCTTTGCAGTGCCCACCCCCCCCCCCATACTTCAAGGCTTATATGTCTAGGGGGTACAGGAACAGGGATGATTACTTATCCCATACCTGGCTTTTGCCAGCTCCAGTGCTCTCCTATTCTTCCTGAAGCTCCAGTCTGTGGGTGGTGTTGGCATTATCACATACAATGCAGGGCTATTAACCGAGTATTAACCTTTTTATTCAAGCATGCAACCATGGCTAGGAGTGCCCTAAAGAGAAGGGATTGCTGAAGTTACCCTACTTGAGTACAGAATAAGGTATCTATTACTTCTTATTCCCTGTGGATGGGGGGAATGCCTCCCACAGCACCATTGTATTTTGCTAGTGGGGGGGGGGGGGGGCGTGGGGAGCCATCCCTGCCGGGAGAACACGGGGATTACTGCTAGCAGCTACAACCATGCTGGTTGTACCCAAATCAATTAATGGACCAACTTGGACATAATCTGCCTGCCCATACATGGATCAAAATTCAGCCTGTCCCTGGCTGTTGAACTGGCCAAATTTCAATCCATGTATGGCCAGCTTTAGCATATGCACGCTCTGATTTGTAACACATTTTGGAATTCTTTAAAGTAAACCTGTAACAAAGTAAAGCAGGCCATAGATGGCTGCAGGAAAGAAAATCACTCAATTCCTCCATCAACACTGACTGTCTAGCTCTTGTGTTCTCCCGGTGGGGGGGCGACTCCGACATGCTTGTTTTACCCAAGTCAATGGATGAATCAACTTGAATACAATCAATCTACCCATAGGTGGTTTGAATCTTGCCCGGGCCCTGCTGAACCATCTATGGCTGGCTTAAAGCAAATTCGGATAAGGCATAACATGAAAAAATGTGTACACGGTACTTACCTTCAGCAAAAAAAACAATCAGTAAATCCTGAGATATAGGCAAATAAATTTAACTGCAAAGTTCAAGTTTTCTTGTAAATGATGGTCTTGGCTTTACCACCTCCAACCACCCAAGGCTCCCTGTCTGTCAATAAAATCTATCCAAAGCCAAAACTTTTCCTTTTCAAGAGTGTGGAAGTATTGAAGTCCAATTGAAACCTGGAGAGGGACAGTCCACCACTGGAGCATAGGGAGGTGCCTTCACCTGGGAAATCAGAGGATCTCCTAACAGTAAATGAGCAGTGTGGGCACAATCGCACTGCAAGGGAGAATTTTTATAGTTCTCAGAATTGGGCTTTAAACTCTTCTAACAGCAATCCTTGTACGGTTTACAGTAATGGTAAGTGAGCAGAGTGTTAACTTTTATATACATGGTCCACAGTCATATTAAAATTTTGCCATGCAGTAGAGTAGGACCACTGCACTTTGTGTGTAAGCAGCAGTGGTCACCCATGTTGTTTCTGATTTAGAGACACTGTGCAGGGCAGACTTTTTTTTTCAGTTTTAATAATTCTTTATTAAGGTTTTAACAAATACAAGAAATAATGCATAAATAAAGTTGTAGACAACAGTTGATCCGTCTTGGAGGATCAGTACATACAGTATTATTGTAAGTCTAGGTTTACATCTATGCGGCTGTGCTAGATGCATTTTTCAGGCACGTTTTGCAGTACCGTTTTGCATTTTCAAACCCTCATTTTGTATGCATTTTTGGATGCCGTTTTCATGCGTTTTGCATTTTACGTTTTTTTTTGCTCTTTAACCACTTCAATACAGGGAATTTCCACCCATCTTCCTGCCCAGGCCAATTTTCAGTTTTCAGTGCTGTAACATTTTGAATAACAATTGTGCGGTCATGCAACACTGTACCCAAATGAAATTTTCCCCACAAATAGAGCTTTCTTTTCATGGCATTTGATGACCTCTGTGTTATTGTTTTTTTGCGCTATAAACAAAAGAAGAGCGACAAGTTTGAAAAAAATACAATATTTTTTTATTTTTTGCTATAATAAATATTCCAATTATTTTTTTTAAAAAACAAATTTTTTCCTCAGTTTAGGCCGATATGTATTCTTCTACATATTTTTGGTAAAAAAAATTGCAATAAGCGTATATAGATTGGTTTGCACAAAAGTTATAGCGCCTACAAAATAGGGGATAGATTTATGGCATTTTTATTATTATTTTTTTTTATCAGTAATGGCGGTGATCTGCAAATTTTATCGTGACTGTGACATTGCGGCGGACGTATCGGACACTTTTGACACTATTTTGGGACCATTCACATTTATACAGTGATAAGTGCTATAAAAATGCACTGATTAGTGTATAAATGTCCCTGGCAGGGAAGGAGTTAACACTAGGGGGCGATCAAGGGGTTAAATGTGTTGCCTAGGGAGTGATTCTAACTGTAGGGGGAGGGGCTGACTAGGAGAGGGGACAGATCGGTGTTCCTATATACTAGGAACACACGATCTGTCTCCTCTCCACTGACAGGACGTGGATCTGTGTGTTTACAAACACACAGATCCACGGTCGCACTCTGTACCGAGCGATTGCAAGTGCCCGGCGGACATCACAGCCACCAAGCACGTGCATCGTCTCCTCGGTGAGGCAGCGGGCGGGCGCCCCCTATACTGCCGGGAAGCCGAGGACGTCATATGACGCCCACCCAGGATGGGAGATCCCATCTGCGGACGTCATATGACAATGGGCGGGTAGGGAAGTGGTTAAACACACTGTAAACACACTGTATATTGCTGGTTGCTAAAGAGCGGGTCAGGAAGCCAGCCGCTGTGTTCTTAAAAAACGATGAGTCATCAGCTGTCAGCGGGGTTCCCCACTGACAGCTGAATGTAAAAAAAAAGTTGCTGGCAAAAAAAGAAAACGTGAAAAAAAAGGTGGGGTCCCCCCAGGTCCATACCAGGCCCTTATCCAAGCATGCAGCCTGTCAGGTCAGGAACGGGAGAGGATGAGTGAGCCCCTCCCCCCTCCTGAACCGTACAAGGCCACATGCCCTCATGACATAAGGGGGGGTGCTTTGGGATGGAGGGCTCAGCCCCCCCACCCCAAAGCATCTTGTCCCCATGTCGATGGGGACAAGGTCCTTATCCCAGCAACCCTGGGTGGTGGTTGTTTGGGTCTGCGGGCGGGGGGCTTTTTTCCGGAATCTGGAATCTCCCTTTAACAAGGAGACTCCAAGATCCCAGCCCCTCCTATGTGAATAAGTATGGGGTACATTGTACCCCTACCCATTCACCAAAAAAAAAAGAAGTATAGCGTTACAAAACAAAATAAACAGTTTTTACAGGTCCTTTATTAAAAATGTGTTTTCTTCCTCCCATGTTTCTTCATCCTCTTCTCTTTCCGTTGGTTTCTTCTCCCTCTGGTGTTTCTTCTCACTCCAATGGTATCTTCTCTCTGTGGTGTTTCTTCTTCCTCCGTGGTTTCTTCTCCCTCTTCGCTGATGTCGTCTTCTTTGTCCGCCGCCACCACCGCTGCTAAAAATAACCACGGTCTTCCTCCGTCGCTGTCTGTCTTTGTTGTGTCAACTCCCACTGTCTGCCATGTCTTATATAGCATGGGGCGTGGCCATCCGGTGACATCACCCGGAGAGCCCGCCCCTTGTGGCATCACATGATTTTTGCAACTGATGACTCATCGGTTGTTAAGGACACGGCGGCCCACTTCTCAGCCCACTCCTTAGCAACCAGCTATATACAGTGTTTAAAAGAGAAAAATAAAAAACGCTAAACGGCATCACAAACAAAATACTTGCATTTCTGGTGTGCTTCCATTGAAGTCTATTACACACAAAATGCGGAAAAAAGTCCCCGACCCTTTTCAAAAACACACTGGCTGCAAAATGCATAGATGTATACAGGTACCATAGGAAACCATGTTAAATGGACTGTAGTGTGTTTCAGCAAAACGCACTAAAAAATGCATGGGTGTGAACCTAGGGTCAGTCATGAAAGGATCATAGAAACAAAGGAACATGTTTAGAAGCACACAAAGGGTTGAGGCTCTAGAATGGCAAGGAAGTTTTTTTATTTTTTTATTTAAGGTTTGTTAAATTAGTTTTGCTACTTAATATACAGCTTCTCTATTTATGTGTTGTCTTCTTTTGTGCCAAAATGTAGGAATGCACGCAAGTTAGGATTTTACATATGACATTAAAGAGTAGCTCCACTTTTATTGAGAAAAAAAACATTCCCCATGATACTTAGCACCATTTAGTGGTCAAATGTGGTATTTAACATTTTAAACTGATGAAAAACAATTGACCAGCCACAGGAACAAATGGATTTAAAAGAGCAGAAGAGGGGGAAAGGGGTATAGAACCACTCTACTATATTTCCAGTTCCTGGTAAAGAAAGTAATTTCTACAAACAGCTTTCTATGAGAGAATAGCTGAATCATTTGGATGTTTAGATGTTCTCCCCACCTTCACCTCTCCTGAATACTGATGAACAGACTCCGCAACATGGCAAGTCGATCTATTCAATTGTATGGATAATACAAGAGGTAATGCACAACTGCAATTATGCATGCACATTCCATTTCAAAATGTTTGCATTGAACCCATACACTTGAACGCCTGAAAACGCATTATTTAAGCATTTTCGTATGATTTAACCAGATGTTTTTCAAGCATTTTTCAATGTAACGCTTTCCATTGGCAAAACAAAAACACGTGAAAGTTCAGTACACATGTAAAAGCTTGAAACATGTTTGTATACACATACAAAAATATGCCTGAAGACATCTGAAATTCACTTTGCTCAGGTGTGAATACAGCCTAATGAGACATGTATAGCATAAGACGGTAGTATGTTGCATTATTACATATGTGTAATCACAATGCTTCTCCTTCTCCTTCTTCTCCTCCTCTTTCTCCTTTCCCTTTTTCTTTTACTCCTTTTTCTCCTTCTTTTCCTCTTTCTCCTTCTCTCTTTTCCTCCTTCTCCTTTTCCTTCACCATCTTCTTCTTTTCCTTCTTCTCCTCCTCCTCTTTCCAACTTCTCCTTTTCCTCCTTCTTCTCCCCTTTCCCCTTCTCCTTTTCCTTTCCCTTCTCCTTCAATTTCTAATTCTCCTTCCCCTTCTCCTCCTCATTCTCCTTCTTCTTCCCCTCCCCTTTTTCCTTTTCTTCCACCTTCTCCTTCTTCTCCTCCTTGTTCTCCTCTTTCTCCTTCTCTTTGTTTTCCTTCTCCTTTTTACTCCACAATTGCATTCTTCTCCTCATTCTTCTCCCTCTCCTCTTTCTCCTTCTCCCTTTCTTGCTTCTCCTCCCCTTTCTCCTTCTAATTCTTCTTCTCCTCCTCTTTCTCTTTCTCCCTTACCTCATTCTCCTTCTTCTCCTTCTCCTCTTTCTCCTTCTCCTTTTCCTCCTCCTTTTCCTCCACCTTCTCCTTCTCCTTTTCCTCCTCCTTTTCCTCCTTCTTCTCCCCTTTCCTTCTCCTTTTCCTTCCTATTCTCCTTCTCCTTCCCCTTCCCCTTCCCCTTCTCCTTCCCCTTCCCCTTCTCCTTCCCCTTCTCCTTCCCCTTCCCCTTCCCCTTTCCCCTCCCCCTTCCCCTTCCCCTTTCCCCTTCCCCTTCTCCTTCTCCTTCACCTTCTCCTTCTCCTTTCCCTTCTCCTCCTCGTTCTCCTTCTTCTTCTCCTTATTCTCCTCTTTCTCCTTCTCTTTCTTTTCTTCACCTTCTTATTCTAATTCTACTCATCATTCTTCTCCTTCTCCTCTTTCTCCTTCTATCTTTCTTGCTTCTCCTACCCTTTCTCCTTCTCCTTCTTCTTCTCCTTCTCCCTTACCTCATTCTTCTTCTCCTTCTCCTCCCTTTTCTCCTTCTCCTTCTCTTTCTCCTTCTGCTCTCAATTTTTACTTGCCTACAGCACATGCAATGAATAGGACACACATTTCAGAAATAACAATTCTTGGGTTTGGAAAACTTCAAGATTTTAAGTACTTTCTTTTCTTATTATTCTTATTCATCTACCTGTTGACCATAACTGGAAATGCTGTCATAATTTTATTGGTTTCAACGAATTATCGCCTTCAATCACCAATGTACATTTTGCTGGGTAACTTGTCCTTCTCTGATGTCCTGCTAACCACAAACATTGCCCCTAGCATGCTCAATGTAACAATATTAGGGGTTAGCACTGTATCCCTTAAAAGCTGTATTGTGCAGTATTTAGTGTATGGAGGTTCAGCATGCATGGAGTGTCTTCTGCTCACTGTTATGTCCTATGACCGCTACCTGGCCATATGTAATCCCTTGCACTACACCACAATTATGGACCTTAAACTTTGTTTATATCTAGTTTTATGTTCCTGGTTTTTGGGATTTACTGCAACACTCATCCCAGTATTGATCATGCAAACCTTGTGGTTCTGTGGTCCCAATGTGATTGACCATTTCTTCTGTGATTTTGTCCCGCTCTTGGAACTATCTTGCTCAGATGTATCTGTAGCAAAGTACGTGGTGTTTGCCCTATCCAGTCTAGCAACAGTTCTACCATTCGGTTTCATCACCTTCACGTATGTCTGCATTTTTATGACCATCTTGAGGATCACTTCAGTCACCGGAAGACAGAAAACCTTCTCCACTTGTAGTTCCCACCTTGCCATTGTATGTATCTATTATGGCGCACTGTTTGCCATGTATGCGGTGCCCTCAGGACAGCAATCTGTGGCCATGAAAAAGGTGGTTTCACTGATGTACACTGTGGTCACCCCATTACTGAACCCTATAATCTACAGCTTGAGGAACCAAGAGATCAAGTTGGCCATTCAGAAATACCTATCTGTGTGCAGGACAAGGTACAGAAATTTAAGTAAGGTTAAGGCAGAATTCCAGTCATACCCTAACTAAGTCTAAATCTACATCACCGACAGGCTACACAGTCATCCTTAGTCCCACCTACTCCTCCCAACTTCCAGAAACTGTTATCAGCTGGGATGGGGGCAAGAAGGGCCCAGGGAGAGGACTGGGATGGGCACCAACAAGAGGGATCCTGTGATAGGGACGGACAAAGGGAATCCTCTGCTAGTACTGTTATAGGGACAGACAGGGGGGATCCTCGGCTAAGACTGTGATAGGGACCACAGTCACTGTTTAGGAGTGACCAGCATTGTAAAAGACATGAGGTTTTGTTTGAACCCCCCTTTTCTACAGACATGTAGGCACATGTAGTGGCTCATTCACATGTGCTTTGATTTATAAAGAGTGATCTAGATCACTCTTCTAAGAGCATTTGAGAGGCAGTGAGGCAGCGCTGTATTGCCTCCACACCGCCTGTTTTAACCCCTTCAACTCCGCACTGCATGCATTTCTGGGTGCTTGCAGAGTGCTTCCATTTGCTTGAATGGGTTTTATATATATATATATATATATATATATATATATATATATATATATCACACATATGCATGTGTGTTTGAGCTTTGGGGTGCACACCATAATGCAATAGGCTGCGCACAAAGATAAGTGTAGTTGTGAATTTTTTTAAAAAGGACACTTACCCGTCCAAAGATTCAGTGCTGTCCTCACCTGGGCTGGATCTTTGTCGGTCTTCGGTTCCCCCGGCCCTGGCATGTTAACTGTGGGACGCTGGCTGTGACTCATTGTGACCCATGGGTGAGTTGTTCTTTATGAATGGTCCAGCAGCCTCCTTGGACCTGTGATGTGTCCCAGAAGGTTGCGAGCAGGGAGGGGGGGGGGCATTCCTGTTTCGACCACCTAGGTGGTAGGAGCAGGTACCTGCTAAACCTAGGTACCCTCTTCCCCCTCCAAGAAAAAGAAAGTCCAAAAGTGGGAGAGGAGGGGGAAGGAGGTGTTAACTTTGCTTTTAGGGTGAAGTTCTGCTTTAATGTAACTAAAATGTACCTTTTAATTTCTATCTGCTGTCACGGTAGTTTTCTTAAAGCTGCACATTATAACTCTAAACTGTAAAAGTGCAACTTTTTAATCTTTAATAAATCATTAAATCTAATTTTTAAATGCAATTAGTGTCAACTTCTGGCATCAGCCTCTTAAAGTCCCTTTTCAGTAGGGCTCAAGTGTGAAAGGAAAAATCAACAGAAGGATCCAATCAGTTCATGTGTTGACAAGGAACATGCTGATAGCAGAAGAGGGCAGAGTGACAGAGAGGTGGGGTGAGGTCTTGGTTCTCCTTTCACAAGTCCAAACACAAATTGGGGGCTGGTCCGGGACAGTCTGAGCTCAGAGGTAGTGAACTGAATGACTGTTGGTTTTAGTTAGTAAATCATTGTTGAGTTTAGTTGGGCAGTTTCTGTGGAGTGCTGTGAGTGAAAGACAAACTGTAAGAGGTCAAGAAAGTTGTTGTTAGTGAGGTAGGAGCTCAGATAGTTGTAGACTAAGCATTCTAAAAGTTTAGAGGTAAATAGGAGCAAGGAGCTAGGTCTTAGGTTATTAAGGTTGGTGGGGTCCAGTGAGGGCTGTTTAGGCATTGGGGTGATCTGTGCATGCTTTAGAGGGGAAGGGAAGATACCAATAGAGAGAGACATGGAATACGTGAGTGAGAGAGGATAGGATCAAAAAAGAGGATGATAAAACAACACCAAACTTTGGTACATTATATCTTGTATAGGCAAAAGTTTAAAAGTCACTGCAGGTCATTACTGTAGCGTTATCCTTGAATAATTGCCCTAGAATTATTGTTCTCATTCAAATGTGCGTGGTGATATTTACTATGTGTAGCGCAAAATAAATTTTCGTACATGCTCCCCCGACAGATGTGTTTATGTTCCTATGTGCGCATATGTGGGGGGCAGGATAGGCTAAACTTTTTTGGGGTGTTTCTAAATGCTTGGGTGTAGACATGTGCAATTAGTTTCGGACACATTTTTGGTTATGCAGGGATTCAGATGTATCCAAATCTTTGAATGAAATAGTAACGAATAGTAACAAATTTCGCTGAAATCCATTAAATTTGTTTTGTTTATTCGTTTTCTAACAAATTCCAACTTTTCAGAACAATTAGAATTCGGATCGGTCGAAAAACGATAGACCAATTCGAATTCCGTGTGAAGAAATAGCTGGTTGTTAGGCAGCGGGTCGGGATGCTGGCCGCCAGGGTCCTTAACAACCATGAGTCATCATCTGTCAGCGGAAGGCCTGGTATGGACTTGGGGGGGGGCCCTACGCCATTTTTTTTTAACATTTTTCTATTGCCAGGCAGTTGCTGGTATTCTTTATCTTTATATTCATCTGTCAGGGGGGAAGCCCCCTGACAGATGATGACTCATGGTTGTTAAGGGGTACCCCATGCCTCCCCCCAAATCCATGTCAGACTCTTATCCAAGCATGCAGCCTGGCAGGTCAGGAAAGGGGGGGAACGAGTGAGCACACCCCTGAACCATACCAGGCAACATGCCCTCAACATGGGGAGGTGCTCCCCCCACCACAAAAGCATCTTATCCCCATGTTGATGGGGGCAACAACCTCCTCCCAACAACCTTGAGCTATGGTTGTCGGGGTCTGTGGGTGGGGGCTTATCGGAATCTGGAAGCCCCCTTTAACAATGGGGCCCCCAGATCCCAACCCCCTCTATGTGAATGGGTATCGGGTACCCGTACCTATTCACCAAAAAAAAAGTGTTAAAAAGTAAGAAACACAGGAAACAGTTTTTTACAAAACCTTTCAAAAAAAAAAATAGTGTCCCTCAATGTACATCCATCGTCCATCACAACGTCCACCGACCCAAAAAATAGAAAAATGTCAAAAAGCGCTTTGCCTCCTAAGAAGCTACCCACCGTCTGCCCTCTCTTCGGCTTTGACAGCTCTTATATAGGCAAGGGGCCCGGTTACATCAATGGGTAGCCTCTTAGGAGGCAAAGCACTTTTTAAAGTTTTTCTATTTTCCGGGTCCGCGGGCGTCGTGATGGACATCGAGGGACACTATTTTTTTTTTCTTTTAAAAAAGGATTTGTCAAAAACTGTTTCCTGTGTTTCTTACCTTTTGACGCTTTTTTTGTGAATGGGTACGGATACAATGTACCCGATACCCAGGCACATAGGGGTGGTCGGGATCTAGGGCCCCCTTGTTACAAAGTTACATAGTTACATAGTAGGTGAGGTTGAAAAAAGACACAAGTCTATCAAGTCCAACCTACATGTGTGATTATATGTCAGTATTACATTGTATATCCCTTTATGTTGCAGTCGTTCAGGTGCTTATCTAATAGTTTCTTGAAACTATCAATGCCCCTGCTGATATCCCATTAATTTGTTCAGATCTTTCTGCAAGGTTGCCACATCCTGTGGAGAAGTTATTGCCCTGCTTAGCTTAGTATCGTCCGCAAATACAAAGATTGAACTGTTTACCCCTTCCTCCAGGTAGTTTATAAACAAAATAAATAGGATTGGTCCCAGCACATAACCCTGGGGGACCCCACTATCCATCCCTGACCATTCCGAGTACTCCCCATTTATCACCACCCTCTGAACTCGTCTTTGTAGCCAGTTTTCAATCCATGTCCTCACCTTATGGTCCATGCCAACGTACCCTATTTTGTTCAGTAAACCTTTATGGGGAACTGTGTCAAATTCTTTTGCAAAATCCAGATACACTATGTCTATGGGCCTTCCTTTATCTAAATGACAACTCACCTCCTCATAGAAGGTTAATAGATTGGTTTGGCAAGAACGAGTCTTCAAGAATCCATGCTGATTACTGCTAATGATACCGTTCTCATTACTAAAATCCTGTATATAGTCTCTTATCACCCCTTCCAAGAGTTTATATACTATTGATGTTAGGCTAACTGGTCTGTAATTCCCAGGGATGTATTTTGAGCCCTTTTTAAATATTGGTGCTACATTGGCTTTTCTCCAGTCAGCTGGTACCATTCCAGTCAGTAGACTGTCAGTAAAAATTAGGAAAAATGGTCTGGCAATTACTTGACTGAATGAATGAATGATTTGTAAAGCGCTGCAAATGCGAACTGAATCGCCTCAAGGCGCTAGATGCATTCTCTGTTGTCAGCTTCTTAGAAAAGGAAGGTCTTGAGGGGGCGTGGCTTGACCTCGTAGAGAATGGCTGCTTAACTTCAGAGCTCCGCTGACAGGGATAGAAATCTGAATTTTAAAGACGGTCAACGGCCTCCCAAACACCCGAAAAGCGATGGGTACATCCTCTAGAACTTCGTCGACCTCCCGGTCCCGTTCTCCCCGTGAAATACCGGCAAGATCCAGTCAGAACATCCCGGAGAT
The DNA here is from genome assembly GCA_037952835.1 of Lithobates septentrionalis. NCBI lineage: Eukaryota > Metazoa > Chordata > Amphibia > Anura > Ranidae > Lithobates > Lithobates septentrionalis. The sequence goes on along the minus strand of JBBDGP010001614.1, from coordinate 784,463 downwards.
GTTCCGGACACAGATGGGAACTTCGGCGCCGGCTCCCACCTCACGGAGCCAGCATCAGCATCCTCCTCACTCTAATGCTGCTGCCTCTCCATCTCACGCTGAACTCAATGACAGGGGAATTCTCCTCACTCCTCATCAGCATCCGAGCCTGAGCGATCTCAGATCCGTAGCTGAGGACATTAAGGTCACCCTGACAGCAGCAATCTCAGATTTAAAAATTGAAATCCAAGCTATTACAGGCAGAGTTCAGGCGGTGGAACAAACGACTGCCCTTCATTCATCCAAGATCCATCACCAGCATCTGGCGATTGACACACATACACGGCAATTAAGAGATGTCAATCGCCACTTGGAAGATTTAGACAATCGCGGCAGACGCCATAACCTCAGGCTGAGAGGTTTGCCTGAAACCGTGGATGCGGATCATCTTCAAAGTGAAGTTATCCATATCTTTAATAACATACTCGGCAGACCCAGAGAGGTTCCTATTGCGATGGAAAGAATCCACCGTGCCCTGCGACCGAAGGGAAAAGACTCTGACCCGCCTAGGGATGTGGTATGCTGCATTATTGACTACCGTTTGAAGGAAGACATTCTGAGGGCTGCACGTTCCCTGACCCCTTTACTACATAACGGCACAGAACTTTGTCTATTCCAGGATTTATCAAACATAACCTTGCAGCGCAGAAGGGAACTGCAACCCCTTCTGACAGTACTCCGGGCTAAAGGTATAATTTACCGCTGGAAGTTCCCTTTTGGTTTGGCGGCAACAGTACAAGGACGCTCAGCTCTCCTCAGAGTCCCTGAGGATCTACATTCCTTCTGTGATACGCTCGGAATCCCTCTCATGGAGGTCCCAGATTGGTACGCGGAATTTCGTACCCCTACAGCATCTAAAGCACCTTCCAGGAGTGAAGCAATGGAGACCCAACACACAAGCTACAGAAGACACCGTTCGCCATCGGAACCGAGAATTCATCAACCCGACCCGCAGTCTCCTTCCATCTACAGCCCGACGAAACCTCCGCGCTCCAGAAGAGCTAGAAGAGATCGGTGAATACAGATGGCATCTGCAACATAGACTGAAAGATTTCCTCTGACTGTTCATGTGCCATTTTTAGAATATTGAAAGTTCATGCCCCGGCTGGTAATACGCTCCTAAAGTATTTCAAACTGTTAAGTTTAGTTTATGTAGATCATAGTTCATACACACAGGCATATCTATATCCCCCTTAATGCTGACTTTCAAAGCAGCGCTTTGCCTGCATGGCTTGTTCTGTCACACCTTACTCTCCAATACAGCCCTACACTAGCAGTTCCACCCTTCATTAGAGCTCTATTATAAATAAATTCTTATGTGACTGTACTTTCCAATCTAGTGAGGTATAGGGTCATCAGAGATCTCCAATCTACTTTATCTCTCCCTCCTCTAGCTGATCGGTACACTGACAGTTTGACAGGGTTTCATCCCGCTCCGATTGCACGGATTGATAATTATAACTGCAAATGTGCCCTTCTCTTACACACTACAGGCTGCTAGTAATACTCATTGACACCCCTATTTCAATCCTGTATTAACTCTCTGTTCCTCTTAGATAGCAACTACATTAGTAGGTAACTACTAGAACTACCACACAATCTTATTGCCATGACAACCAGCTGTTCATCGCTCTATTGGTTGCTGTCTTTTGGCGCGAATTCATGAGAGGAGCCAAGGTCTGAGGTAACAAGTTCTCCCCCAACATGACTCATGCAGTCGCTCATTGGCTCTCACAAGGTTAGAGACCTGACTTGTTACCATGGTGACACACTGCAGACCTTTCTCCCCTGCCTCCACACACCCACCTCCCATAGGAGGATGCCTGTGTCATCCCAGCCCGAGATGGTTGTGACACATGATCCATCTCCTTAGTAGTCCTAACATCACCTTATCTGTCATGAATTACGCAAAGATTAGGGCACTCACTACCCTGTATGATTATATAGAACTTATCCTTGCGAGTGCCTTTCCCTGACTAGACAGCTATCTACACACCAAAAACGGAACTGACAGGCTTCTCAGACAAAGGCACTCTAAGGGAGTTTCACAGACACTGATCTTCCTCATATAATCATCCCCTCCTATCCACTGAGATATGCTCCTAAATAGCATAACGATCTACATGGATACTTTGTTTTATTCATTATTTTGACAAGCTTCTTCATAGCCTTCAGGGGTAGTTCATTATTAATTAGTTCAGGCACGGTTTATCTATCTTAAGAGATAATACTTTCTACCAATGTTGAATACTCTGCTCTGCAAACTGTTCAAGTTTTCTGGCTGACTGTTTAACTGAATTATTACATAGACTTTTGCGCTATGAATATCTGCGCCTCACCAGATGTTTATTTTATGTGCTACTCATGGGGATTTTTATTTCTTTTATTTCTTTTATTTTTCTGTTTTTTTTTGGGTTTTTTTCTCATTCTTTCCTCTCACTTAACGATCACCAGGGGAACGATCTCACAAAATATGTCATTAACTTAATGTTTCATCTGACCATACACCTAATTCTTTATCTGCTTTTCGCAAATCTGACCCATGCTGTTTCTCCAAATCCACTGAGAAAGTTAATAGGCGGCATTCACAGCGATCTAAATGCAACCATTTCACACATGGACCGTCTTCAGTCCATGCCTTCTGCCTACATCTATCCCATATGTCAGCGGCTCTTGTCCCTTATTGACAGGTTTTACTTTTCTCTACGTTACCGTTTGGTCACCTTCCCAAACAGTGGTTTCAATTGATTACCTGATTTCTTCACTCAACCCTCCTTTAAACCACCACTGACCCATTCCGGTACCATATATCACGAGTGTATACTCGTACATAGCCTAGCGAGCAGGCATCGCTAGTCCCCGGATTACTTTCCACTACCTATAACCCCAAACAACACTACACAGTGGTCTTCACAGTTTCCTCTCCCCCGCATACCCAATATCCCTCACATCACTCCCTATTCCTGAACAATCTACTCTCATCCTGAATAGACTCTCATCACTCTCCTAGAGCACACCTTCCACACATAAGAGCATAAGGCACAAGTCCAACTACTGTTCTTTTTCTGCCACACATACACCTGCACCGCGGACTATCTTCAGTAAACACCACTCCAGTCTAACTCACAACACCTCCCAAATTACAGAATGACACCGGTCTCACACAATTCTACACCAATATCTCACCACAAAGCCACTACTAAACTAGTCTCGCTCAACGCACAGGGACTAAATGTCCCTGAGAAACGTACACAAGTTCTCCTTTCTATGCATAAACTCAAGGCAGACATTATATACATCCAAGAAACGCATTTCAAAACGGACTCTATCCCCAAATTCTCCGACTTACGTTATCCAACAGCTTTTCATGCTACCAACAAACAATCAAAAACAAAAGGAGTTTCTATCCTTATCTCAAAACAGTGTCCACTCATAATCAAAGACACTCTAGCGGATGAAGATGGAAGATTTCTTTTTGTCAAAGGTTCACTTTTCGGTAAACCTTTAACCTTAGCAAACATATACGCCCCCAACATTAAACAAGTCCCGTTCTTCCGACACACACTGCAATTGCTCGCATCGTTTCAAGAGGGTATACTATTAACTGGAGGAGATTTTAATGTTCCCTTAAACCCAATACAGGATACATCTTCGGGTGCATCCAAATTACCCTTCTCAGCGTTACGAGCAATTAAACAATGTTTTCAAGAATTGACATTACATGACGCATGGCGTACTCTAAACCCCTCAACTAAAGATTACACTTTTTTCTCCAACCCACATGGCAGCTACTCCAGACTTGACTATTTCTTTATTTCACAAAACGATCTCCCCATGCTCAAGCACACCTCCATCGAACCAATGTACATATCAGATCACCACCCGATAACCATGTCCTTGGAATTTCCATCCAAACATACTCGCTCACAAATATGGCGTCTTGATCCCTCACTGCTGACAGACATTTCAATTGTGTCTACTATACACGACAATCTAAAACTTTATTTCCAGGATAACGACTCCTTAGACATATCCCCAATGATAAAATGGGAAGCCCACAAATGCACCATACGGGGAAAATTAATAGCTATCGCTTCCAAGAGAAGACGAGAAAGACAAGCGCATATTTCTATCCTTTCCAAACGCATACAGAATTTAGAAAAAATACATAAGAAAACTCGAGCGCTCTCCACGCTTGAGGAACTTACTCAGGTGAGGACAGAGTTGAAAGAAGTGCTACATAAACAAATAAAACGCAAATACATATTATCACAAAAAACATTCTACGAACATGTCAACAAATCCGGTAAAATTCTAGCCAGAGCCCTCCGTGCAAAACGATCATCTACAACACTTCATTCCATTAATGACCCTTCGGGTTCTAAAGTAACGTCTAATAAACTGATAGCAGACCAATTTGTGAATTATTTCTCGCAGCTCTATAATATCAATCCTCATCAACCCACGATAAACAATGATCGTAGAACACACTTGATTAAAGAGTTCCTAGCCCAACATGGTCCCAAACCCATTTCTGATGCAGAAGCTTCGCATCTAGAACGTCCCATCTCTAAGGACGAACTAGAGACTGTGCTCAAACAACTCAAAACAGGCAAAAGTCCAGGTCCAGATGGCCTAACAGCAGGATACTATAAGGAATTCATAGCTACGCTTTATCCTCACTTCTTAACCACTTCAGCCCCGGAAGGTTTTACCCCCTTCCTGACCAGAGCACTTTTTACAATTCGTCACTGCGTCGCTTTAACTGCTAATTGCGCGGTCATGCAATGCTGTACCCAAACGAAATTTGCGTCCTTTTCTTCCCACAAATAGAGCTTTCTTTTGATGGTATTTGATCACCTCTGCCGTTTTTATTTTTTGCGCTATACACGGAAAAAGACCGAAAATTTTGAAAAAAAATGATATTTTCTACTTTTTGTTCTAAAAAAAATCCAATAAACTCAATTTTAGTCATACATTTAGGCCAAAATGTATTCGGCCACATGTCTTTGGTAAAAAAAATGTCAATAAGTGTATATTTATTGGTTTGCGCAAAAGTTATAGCGTCTACAAACTAGGGTACATTTTCTGGAATTTACACAGCCTTTAATTTATGACTGCCTATGTCGATTCTTGAGGTGCTAAAATGGCAGGGCAGTACAAAACCCCCACAAATGACCCCATTTTGGAAAGTAGACACCCCAAGGAATTTGCTGAGAGGCATGTTGAGCCCATTGAATATTCATTTTTTTTGTCCCAAGTGATTGAATAATGACAAAAAAAAAAAAAAAAAAAAAAAATTACAAAAAGTTGTCACTAAATGATATATTGCTCACACAGGCCATGGGCATATGTGGAATTGCACCCCAAAATACATTTAGCTGCTTCTCCTGAGTACGGGGATACCACATGTGTGGGACTTTTTGGGAGCCTAGCCGCGTACGGGGCCCCGAAAACCAATCACCGCCTTCAGGATTTCTAAGGGCGTACATTTTTGATTTTACTCCTCACTACCTATCACAGTTTTGAAGGCCATAAAATGCCCAGATGACATAAAACCCCCCCAAATGACCCCATTTTGGAAAGTAGACACCCCAAGCTATTTGCTTTGAGGCATGTTGAGTCCATGGAATGTTTTATATTTTGACACAAGTTGCGGGAAAGTGACAAATTTTTTTTTTTTTTTTTTTTTTTTGCACAAAGTTGTCACTAAATGATATATTGCTCACACAGGCCATGGGCATATGTGGAATTGCACCCCAAAATACATTTAGCTGCTTCTCCTGAGTACGGGGATACCACATGTGTGGGACTTTTTAGGAGCCTAGCCGCGTACGGGACCCCGAAAACCAAGCACCGCCTTCAGGATTTCTAAGGGCGTACATTTTTGATTTTACTCCTCACTGCCTATCACAGTTTCGGAGGCCATGGAATGCCCAGGTGGCACAAACCCCCCCCAAATGACCCCATTTTGGAAAGCAGACACCCCAAGCTATTTGCTGAGAGGCATGGTGAGTATTTTGCAGCTCTCATTTGTTTTTGAAAATAAAGAAAGACGAGAAAAAAAATTTTTTTTTTTCTTTTTTCAATTTTCAAAACTTTGTGACAAAAAGTGAGGTCTGCAAAATACTCACTATACCTCTCATCAAATAGCTTGGGGTGTCTACTTTCCAAAATGGGGTCATTTGGGGGGGGGTTTGTGCCACCTGGGCATTCCATGGCCTCCGAAACTGTGATAGGCAGTGAAGAGTGAAATCAAAAATTTACGGCCTTAGAAAGCCTGAAGGCGGTGCTTGGTTTTCGGGGTCCCGTACGCGGCTAGGCTCCCAAAAAGTCCCACACATGTGGTATCCCCGTACTCAGGAGAAGCAACAGAATGTATTTTGGGGTGTAATTTCACATATTCCCATGGCATGTTTGAGCAATATATCATTTAGTGACAACTTTGCGCAAAAAAAAATAAAAAAAATAAAAAATTGTCTCTTTCCCGCAACTTGTGTCACAATATAAATTATTCCATGGACTCAACATGACTCTCAGCAAATAGCTTGGGGTGTCTACTTTCCAAAATGGGGTCATTTGGGGGGGTTTTGAACTGTCCTGGCATTTTATGCACAACATCTAGAAGCTTATGTCACACATCACCCACTCTTCTAACCACTTGAAGACAAAGCCCTTTCTGACACTTATTGTTTACATAAAAAAATAATTTTTTTTTGCAAGAAAATTACTTTGAACCCCCAAACATTATATATTTTTTTTAAAGCAAATGCCCTACAGATTAAAATGGTGGGTGTTTCATTTTTTTTTTTCACACAGTATTTGCGCAGCGATTTTTCAAACGCATTTTTTGGGGAAAAAACACACTTTTTTACATTTTAATGCACTAAAACACACTATATTGCCCAAATGTTTGATGAAATAAAAAAGATGATCTTAGGCCGAGTACATGGATACCAAACATGACATGCTTTAAAATTGCGCACAAACGTGCAGTGGCGACAAACTAAATACATTTTTAAAAGCCTTTAAAAGCCTTTACAGGTTACCACTTTAGATTTACAGAGGAGGTCTACTGCTAAACTTACTGCCCTCGATCTGACCTTCGCGGCGATACCTCACATGCATGGTGCAATTGCTGTTTACATTTGACGCCAGACCAACGCTTGCGTTCACCTTAGCGCGAGAGCAGGGGGGACAGGGGTGCTTTTTTTTTTTTTTTTTTTTTTTCTTTATTATTATTATTTTTTTATCTTATTTTTAAACTGTTCCTTTCATTTTTTTTTTTTTTTAAATCATTTTTATTGTTATCTCAGGGAATGTAAATATCCCCTATGATAGCAATAGGTAGTGACAGGTACTCTTTTTTGCAAAAATTGGGGTCTATTAGACCCTAGATTTCTCCTCTGCCCTCAAAGCATCTGATCACACCAAGATCGGTGTGATAAAATGCTTTCCCAATTTCCCAATGGCGCTGTTTACATCCGGCGAAATCTACGTCATAAAATGCTCGTAGCTTCCGGTTTCTTAGGTCATAGAGATGTTTGGAGCCACTCTGGTCTCTGATCAGCTCTATGGTCAGCTGGCTGAATCACCGGCTGCATTCTCAGGTTCCCTGTTGAGACAGGAGAGCCAGAGAAAAACACGGAAGATGTTGGGGGGGGCATTCCCTCCCACTGCTTGTAAAAGCAGTCTAGAGGCTAATTAGCCACTAGGATTGCTTTTACATGAAAGCCGACCGCTGGCTGAAAAGAATGATACCAAGATGATACCTAAACCTGCAGGCATCATTCTGGTATAACCACTCAAAGTCGTGAATGGCATACCTGAAGACAAAAAAATGGTTAACAATAATACACAGTAAACAGTAAAGTATAAATAATTACATACCTGAAAAGCAAACGTGATAAAACATAACAACAATAAAACATTGCAGAATAGAATACAGTAAAAAAGAGCAGAACAATAGAGAGAGAATAGAGAGAGAGAGAACAATAAAACGACAACTATTTTTATTTTATATTTTTGTTTGTGTTTTTTTTTTTTTTTTTTTTACACTTTTTTTTGTAACTAACTTTTATAACTGTAACCGGTTCCAGGTTCGGGTCTCTCAAAATGCGATGGCATCTCGGGAGACCCTGTGAAAGTGTGCCTAGTCTGTGCAATGCTGTACCCTACGCTAATAGTCAACTAGTGCATGGTAGCGTTCAAAACATTCACCAATGCAAAGACCAGGATTGTCAGGACAGGAGGGACAATAATAGCGGGTGTCACGCCTATATCCGCGCTTTCTGCAGACACAACATCTTTTTTGGGGGGTTCGTTGGGTAGGGGTACTCGGGAGGACATAAAAATGCCTCTCATGCAGCCGACTGCATTTGGTTGGGGATGTGAATGGGGGAAGTACGGGCGCTGCAGAAGCGGTGGGTTCCCAATTAGGATTGGCGAATGCAGCAGGAAGGGCATTATGGGCACGACGGGCCTGTGTTTGTCTTTTTGGTGGCAGCGGGACACTACTTGTGCTTGCCACCTCACCAGCTTGAACTGCACTTATGGGACTCGCCACGTCACCAAGTGTTACTGTAGTGCTGGTTTGACTACGACCGGGGTGTACTAGGCCGCTGGCGCTTGCCAGTTCACCAAAACGCTACAAAAAAAACTGTTAGCGATCGCAGGGATCAGGCCTGACTCTGCGAACGCTGCAGTTATGCGTTTAGTGTTTTGTAAGTGACAGTGATCGATCGATACTGCACTTGGGTGGGCTGGGCCGGGCCGGGCGGAGGGGCAAAACGCAGGTGCTAGCAGGTATCTGGGCTGATCCCGCTAACACTGCGTTTTTGGGAACCCTAAACTGCTGGGGACGCTAGTATAGATCAGATCGGATCAGATATTGATGCGATCAGATACTATACCACTAAGGGAGGTGTACGGTGCGTGCGTGGGTGTTAGCGGTACTGGCGCTAATCTGACGCTGCCTGGGGCTGGTGCTTGCCAGTTCACCAAAATACTACCAAAAAAACTGTTAGCGATCGCAGGGATCAGGCCTGACTCTGCGAACGCTGCAGTTATGCGTTTAGTGTTTTGTAAGTGACAGTGATCGATCGATACTGCACTTGGGTGGGCTGGGCCGGGCGGAGGGGCAAAACGCAGGTGCTAGCAGGTATCTGGGCTGATCCCGCTAACACTGCGTTTTTGGGAACCCTAAACTGCTGGGGACGCTAGTATAGATCTGATCGGATCAGATATTGATCCGTTCAGATACTATACCACTAAGGGAGGTGTACGGTGCGTGCGTGGGTGTTAGCGCTACTGGCGCTAATCTGACGCTGCCTGGGGCTGGTGCTTGCCAGTTCACCAAAACGCTACCAAAAAAACTGTTAGCGATCGCAGGGATCAGGCCTGACTCTGCGAACGCTGCAGTTATGCGTTTAGTGTTTTGTAAGTGACAGTGATCGATCGATACTGCACTTGGGTGGGCTGGGCTGGGCTGGGCGGAGGGGCAAAACGCAGGTGCTAGCGGGTATCTGGGCTGATCCCGCTAACACTGCGTTTTCGGGAACCCTAAACTGCTGGGGACGCTAGTATAGATCTGATCGGATCAGATATTGATCCGTTGAGATACTATACCACTAAGGGAAGCGCATGCTGCGTGCGTGGGTGTTCGCGGTACTGGCGCTAATCTGACGCTGCCTGGGGCGACGCATATCACCGCCGGGCGATCAGGGGGCTAAACCTTTATTCGGTAATAAACGGCGGGTGCCCTGACACTATAAAAAATAAACAAACTAACCAGCGTCACCCGTAACAGTTATACAGTGATCAGTGGTGAAAGGGTTAACTAGGGGGCAATCAAGGGGTTAAAACATTTATTAGATAGTATATGGGGGTCCCCTGTCGCTATAAAACACTGACGGCGAACCTAAATATTTACGTTCCTAACTAGCGTCACCAGCGACACTAATACAGCGATCAGAAAAATGATCGCTTAGCGACACTGGTGACAGGGGGTGATCAAGGGGTTAAAACTTTATTAGGGGGGGTTAGGGGGGTATCCTAGACCTAAAGGGGGCCTAACACTAACTGCCCTAACACTAACTGTCACAAACTGACACTATGCAGTAATCAGAAAAAAAAAAGAAAAAAAAAAAAAAAAATACTGCTAATGTCAGTTTGTGACAGGGGGGGGGGGGTGATTGGGGGGGGATCGGGGGGCGATCGGGGGGGGGATCGGGGGTGTAAATATGCCTGGCATGTTCTACTGTGTGTGTGTGTGTGTTGTGCACTCACTTGTCATCTCTCCTCGGCGCTGGAACGGAAACTGCCAGACCGGGGAGAGATGACATCACATCCTCTGCCTGTGTGAAACGACACACAGGCAGAGGAGGATTCCTATTGGCTGGGAGCGATCGCGAGGGGGGGGCCACGATCGGATGGTCTCCCCCTCGCCTCCCGACGCTCCCAGTCAGATGCCGACCGCCGATGGCACCGGGGGGGGGTCCGATCGGACCCCCCGCCCGCGGGAGGCAGATCACGTATGGGTACGTGATTTTGCCTGCCCGTGCCATTCTGCCGCAGTATATATGCGGTAGGCGGTCGGCAAGTGGTTAAATGCTTTCAACTCCCTTTCATCCGAGAACCCCCCTCCCAGAGATCTTCTCACAGCTCACATAGTGGTTATTCCAAAACCTGATAAAGATCCAAATTTAGTTCACAACTACAGACCAATATCTCTACTAAATGTTGACCTGAAAATATATGCAAAAATTTTGGCTAATAGACTTTTACCCCTTCTCCCTGGCCTTATCTCCTTGGACCAAGTTGGTTTTGTCCCAGGTAGAGAGGCAAGGGACAACACCCTAAAGGCAATCAGTATTCACAATTGGCTGACTTCAAAGAAACAACCGGGATTCCTTCTCTCCCTTGATGCGGAGAGGGCATTCGACAGGGTAGCCTGGGACTACCTAAAAGAGGTCCTAACACACATTGGCATACGAGATCGCATGCTACAATTTATTCTTGCTCTATACTCCACCCCAACTGCCAAAGTCCGGATAAATGGACACCTGTCGAATGCCTTCTCCATATCTAATGGTACAAGACAAGGATGCCCACTCTCTCCGCTTATTTTTGTCTTGGCACTGGAACCATGTCTAACGCATCTAAAAAACAATCCAAACGTTAAAGGAATAACCATCGCAAAATCTACCTATAAATTAGTGGCATTTGCGGATGACATCCTACTATTCCTGAAAGAGCCACACATTACGCTATCCAATCTCCTCAAAGATCTTACTCTCTTTGAAAATCTCACATATCTTAAAATTAACTTCCCTAAATCAGAGGCCCTAAATATCACTCTACCACCAGATATAGTGAAACAATGTCAAACTAATTTCCCTTTCATATGGAAACCGAGCGCCATTAAATACCTTGGGGTCTACATTCCAACCTCGCTATCGGACTTATACAGCAAAAACTATACTCCCATTATCCAAAATATTCAAAAAGACCTCAACACTTGGTCAACGGGTTTGTTCTCATGGTTTGGCAGAGTCTCCATTATAAAAATGACTATAATGCCAAAATTTCTATACCTGCTCCAAACAATCCCAGTGTCTCTACCACAAACTTTTTTTAATGCGTACCGCAAATCCTGTATGAAATTCATCTGGAACGATAAGCGACCTAGAATGAGTTTCAACAGAATGACCGTACCCAAAATGAAAGGTGGATTAGGCCTACTATTGGGCCTGTCAACTCTCTCGAATAGTGGACTGGAATGTTCACCCTAAAACTAAAGCGTGGATCGCAATTGAACAAGCCTTCTCACAAACCCCGATCCATAACCTACCCTGGATTCACCCTCGCCACATCTCTCCACATTGCAAACAACATCCCCTTTCCTCCTCTCCAGGCCCTCTCACGCCAATCAAACATAACCCAGACTTTCCACCAGGCAATGATGATTCGTTCCTTCATCACATAGGATCCCAGACAAGGATGACAGCGGGAGATTTCTTCGCTAAGGGGAATATTAAACCGCTGTCCTCATTGAACTCCCAAGAAACGAATCACCAGATCCCTTTCTGGTCTTATATGCAACTCAGACATTTTCTTCTTGATCCCCAAACTAGGGCTGCATACTCAAGAAACCAATCACACTTTGAATCCCTTTGCTCTGCCACTGAACCCCAAAGACACCTGATATCCACCATATACTTGAACCTCTTTCTCGAGCATACTCCTAAAATAAATATAGCTAGTGCAAAATGGGAAAAAGATCTTTCCATCCACCTCTCTGATAAGGAATGGGAAAAGATATACTCTAACATACACAAAGGCTCCATTAATGTAACAACTCAAGAAAACGGATACAAGCTTTTCTCCAGATGGTACAAAACGCCTCTCAAGTTACACACCATTAATCCAGAGATCCCATCTAATTGTTGGAGATGTAATGACAAAAACGGATCACTCCTTCACATATGGTGGGACTGCCCTGCGATTTCTGCCTTCTGGACTAAAGTTTTTCACCTCTCCTCCCAAATCACTACACTTCAGCTAGAATTCTCTCCAGCACAAGCCCTCTTACACCACTCCTCCCTACCGATGAAAACTTATCACAAATCCCTAGCACTACATCTAATCAATGCTGCCAAACTCTGTATCCCAGTTCTCTGGAGATCTCCCAACCCACCCACAATCGCAGACTGGTTCAAAAGAGTAAACAAAATAGCTGAAATGGAGGAACTTGTACATCAAGCACGAGATTCCTATACTAAATACAGGAACACTTGGGCCTGTTGGCTACATTTCCGCACAACATCTGAATATACCCAATTAATCAATCAGGAACCCTCCTCCAGCACACCATAAGACACATCATACATCCCATCCCAACTGTCTATAGTCCTCCCTATAGTCGTGCATGAAACAAAATTCAGGAGGTAACTATATCATTACGCATACAGAATTCACTTCAAAAGCTCTATTATGCTTTTCTTCCTGGGACTTGGTCCTTCTGTAAAGATATTTCCCGTTAGACCCATGGCTGAGCCAGGGACGGGAAATAACTTTCCCCTACCTTCCCTTTGTATTTCTCACTATATTTTGACCACCATTTAATCGAAACTTTACTATGTTAGATATCCATGGTTGTATGCTATGATTATATCTCTATCTACAGACATTACCCGACTTATGGACACCACACACCAGGATCAATTTCACACTCTCACACAGACATAGTAATTAACGATTATTCCAAACACAATCCAACAAAAATCTCAGACTCATATACTAAGGCTATCATAGGCAATCTATTATAATACGGTTTTTACTCCTCTCTCCCTTTTTAATCTTTTTCGCCCTCAAAAATCAACATGTTTAAAAAATGTTTTACCTGCTTTACTATATGTTCTTTATATTTTCTGCCCACACTACTCTGTAATCCCATTTATCCACACCCCAGATGTAATGTGTTTTTCAACAAATCCACAGTCGTAGATTTGAATACTTGTTAAAATACAACGTTGTACTCTCTGGACTGTTCCCTCTGTATAACACTATTGTCATTTTATCTCAAACCTTGCTTTTATGTACTACTTTTCTGTATGGATTTAACTTAATAAAGCTTTATTTGGAAAAAAAAAAAAAAGAAAAGGAAGGTCTTTCGTTTTTTTCTGAAGGCCTGGTGGTTTTCTTCCATGCGGATGTTGGTTGGAAGAGCATTCCATAGTCGAGGTCCTTGGACTGCGAATCTTCGTTCTCCCTTTGCTTTGTAGCGGTATTTGGGAATGATGAGGAGGTTTTGGTTAGCTGATCGAAGACTGCGATTCGGCGTGTAGTGTTTTATTTTCTCCCGGAGATAGAGCGGAGCATTTCCTTGTATGCATTTGTGGGTGAGGCAGAGGGTCTTGAATGTGATCCGATTCTTCACGGTTAGCCAATGTAGGCTCTTTAGGGATGGGGAAATGGATTCCCAGGGTTTTTTTCCTGTTAACAGTCTTGCCGCCGTGTTTTGGATGAGTTGCAAGTGCGCGAGCCGATATTGGGGTAGTCCTACGTAGAGCGAATTTGCGTAGTCGAGTCGGGAATTGATGATTGTTCCCACAACTGCTGCTTTGTCCTCTTCTGGGATGAAGGGGATGAGTCTGCGTAGCAGGCGGAGGAGATGGTGGGATCCGCTAACTACTGATCCTATTTGTGCATCCATTGTCATTCCTGAGTCAAAGATGACTCCGAGACTCTTGGCTTTGGTGCTTGGAGAGATGGTCTGTCCGAGGATGGTGGGAGGTGTCCACGGAGTCTTTATTTTGGAATTTTTGTTAGCATGTAGGAGAAGAAGTTCTGTTTTTGATCCGTTTTTGAGGGAGCTAATGGTCATCCAGTCATCTATTAAAGTGAGGCATTTCTGTAATTGCTGATGAAGGTCTTTTTGTCCGTTGATGCGAAGGTAGAGTTGGGTGTCGTCAGCATATGAGTGGAAGCAGAGGTCCGTTTTCCTGATGATATTGAGAAGTGGGCGGATGTAGATGTTAAATAGCACTGGTGATAAGGGTGAGCCCTGAGGGACTCCACAGGAGATTGCCTGGGTTTCCGAGGTGAATGTTCCTAGTTTCACTATCTGAGAGCGATTCTCTAAGAAGGATGCAAACCATTTTAGAGCAGGATCTGTAGCTCCTGCAACTTCTGCGAGGCGGACAAGTAAAGGATTGTGGTCCACTGTATCGAATGCTGCGCTGAGGTCTAACAGTACCAGGAGACACGATTCTCTGTCATCTGCTGCTTCAAGGGCGTCGTCCCATATTTTGAGAAGTGCTGTTTCTGTGCCATGGCCTGGGCGGAAGCCTGATTGCAGAGGGTCCAGGAGTTGGTGTGTGTCCAGGTGGCGTTGTAGCTGCTGTACTACTGCTTTCTCTTTCTTTATCAGGGGTTTGATGATGCCTTGCTTGAGGAAGGTTGGCACAGTCCCTTCTTTGAATGATTGATTTATGAGGTGTGTTAGCGTAGGGGCCAAGATGTCAGAAAATTCTTTCAACAGTTTAGTGGGGATGATGTCGTTTGGTGATGTACTGTCTCGAAGGCTTCTGATGATGTTTTTAGTCGTGTCAGTGGTGATTGGGGACAAAAAGAAATTCGGTGGTTGAGTGATGTTCGTGTCGATATCCTCTTTTTGCTTTGGTTGAGTGAGGTTGGTTGTTATTTTCTGATGAATTGATTTCCGAATGTTGTCGATTTTGTCGATGAAGAAATCTGATAACTCTAAGTACCTGAGTTACTGAGTTCCCTAAGTACCCTGGGGTGCAAGCCATCTGGTCCCGGTGATTTATTAATGCTCAGTTTCCCAAGTCTAATTTTAATTCTGTCCTCTGTTAACCATGGAGGTGCTTCCTGTGATGTGTCATGAGGATAAACACTGCAGTTTTGGTTACTGAAGCCCCCCGATTCCCTCGTGAAGACTGAGGAGAAGAATAAATTCAATACTTTTGCCATCTCCCCATCCTTTGTAACCAGATGTCCTTCCTCATTCTTTATGGGGCCAATATGGTCTGTCCTCCCTTTTTTACTGTTTACATACTTTTTTTTTGCTCTCCTCCGCTATGTGTCTTTCATGTTCTATCTTAGCCGTCCTAATTGCACCCTTACATTTCTTGTTGCATTCTTTATAAAGTCTGAATGCTGATGATGATCCCTCAACCTTGTATTTTTGAAGGCCTTCTCCTTTGCTTTTATATGCATTTTTATACTGGAGTTAAGCCATCCAGGACTTTTGTTCGCTCTTTTAAATTTATTACCCAATGAGATGCATTGGCTAATGCCCTTATTTATTATGCTTTTAAAGTAAACCCATCTCTCCTCTGTGTTCTTTGTTCCTAAGATTTTATCCCAATTTATGCCTTCTAGCAAGGTTTGTAGTTTAGGGAAGTTGGCTCTTTTTAAATTCAGTGTCTTTGTATTGCCCTTATGTTTCCTATTTGTGTGATTTATACTGAAGCCAATTGACCTGTGATCGCTGTTACCTAAATTGCCCTGTATTTCCACATCCGTGATCAGGTCTGTATTGTTGGTAATCAGTAGATCCAGTAACGCTTTATTTCTAGTTGGTGCGTCTACCATCTGACCTATAAAATTGTCCTGCAAGACATTTAGGAACTGGCGAGCCTTAGATGAATGTGCGGTTCCCTCCGCCCCGTCTATGTCTGGATAGTTAAAATCCCCCATTATGATAACACTTCCCATCCTTGCTGCTAATCCAAATTGTGATAGGAGATCTTTCTCCACTTCCTCCCTCAGGTTAGGGGGCCTATAGCATTCTCCCAGTATTATTTTTCCCCTTAGCTTCATCCCTTTGGAGCTCTACCCATAAGGATTCCACCTCCTCCCTAGCTCCCTTAGTGGTGTCATCTCTCACATTCACTTGTACATTATTCTTGATATATAGGCATACCCCTCCCACTTTTTTACCCTCTCTATCCTTGCAATAAAGGGTATACCCTTGAATGTTTGCCAGCCAATCATGAGAGCTGTTGAACCAGGTCTCTAAAATTCCCACAAAATCCAAATCCTTCTCGTACAACAGTATCTCTAGTTCACCCATCTTGTCCGCCAGGCTCCTGGCATTGGTGAACATTCCATGTAGTTTAGACAGGTCGCATACTATCCTCTTATTGGGTGTTCCTAGATTGCAACTAGGACATGTTACTATACTTACCTTGGGTTTATGTGCTTTGGTCAACCTACCGCTAATGCCCCCAATATTACCCTCTGGAATATGTTCCACGCTGACTATCTTTACCTCTGGACCCTCCCCCCATCACCTAGTTTAAAAACCCCTCTAACTTTTTGGCCATCTTCATTCCCAGCTGATCTGAACCCTCCTCATTTAGGTGCAGTCCATCCCTTCTATAGTACTGGTTATCGACTGAGAAGTCGGCCCAGTCCTCCAGTAACCCAAGGGGGGCTTCCAGATTCCGATAAGCCCCCCACCCGCAGATTCTGACAACCACAGCCCAGGGTTGTCGGAAAGAGGCCCTTGTCCCCATCAAAATGGGCACAAGGTGCTTTGGGGTAGGGAAGCGCTTGCTCTTCCCCCTCCCCTTTCTGGCCTGCCAGGTTGCGTGCTTGGATAAGGGTCTGGTATGGATTTTGGGGGGGGCCATGCCGTTTTTTTTTATTTTGGTGTGGAGTTCCCCTTAAAAAATCCATACCAGACCCAAAGGGCCTGGTATGGACTGGGGGGGATCATACACCATTTTTTAAAACATTTTTCTATTGCCGGGCACTTGCCAGTATCCTTATCCTTATATTCATCTGTCAATGGAGAAGCCCGCTCACAGATGACTCATGGTTGTTGAGTATGCAGGCGGCTGGCTTCCCGGCCCACTGCTTAACAACCAGTTATTTCCCATCCGAATTCTAATCATTCTGAAAAGTTAAAATTTATAAATGAAACTAATTTTAACAAAAATTAAACCAAATTTAACAAAAACTAAACTAAACAAATTCCAAGACCAAACTAAACAAATTCCATAACAAAACAAAATTAGTAAAATAACGAATCTATGCGAAACAAAACAAAACCAATTTTTTTCCGTTCAGCACATGTCTACTTGGGTGTAACTATTTACTCATTTTTAAATATTATTTATATCACATATTACTTTATGATATGATCTTTTTAACTTCTTGCTGCCATATCATACCTGTACGTCATTGGCTTCAAGTGGTACCCCAGTACTGTTTTTTAGAGCTGACGGTCGGTTTTCTAGTAATAACAACAGATGCAGCTAAGCAGCCGCTCAGCTGTTATTACAAACATGTCCCCCCCTCTTGTCGCCTTCTGCCGCTCGCCCATCCCATACCACCGGGAGACCCGAGTGACTGGCATATGCGCCAGCTGGCCGGAGACCCAAAAAAAGCCGTAATTGGCTTTGATTGGGTCTTGGATGTAGTAGCCTGGAAGCGACATCACAATGTCACTTCCAGTTTACTCGGAAGCCAACGGCGCCAGTGTTAATAAAAATCCAAGGTATTCAAAAAAGCAGATCTTGGCATTTTTGAATACTTTCAAGTGCAGAGGAGGTGTATGGGTCTTATAGACCCCCGATCCCTCCATAAAGAGTACCTGTCACTGTCTATTACTGTCACAAGAGATGTTTACATTCCTTGTGACAGCACTAAAAGTGATTAAAAAAATTAAACGGACAGTATAAAAAAATGTAAAATAAATAAGAAACATTTTTTAAAGCGTCACCTATGGAGATTTTTAAGTACCACAGTTTGTTGTCATTCCACGAGTGTGCACAAGTTTAAAGCATGACGTGTTAGGTATCTACTTACTTAACATAACATCATCTGATGTTTTTTTTTGTTTTTCTTTTAATTCATTGAAGTGTATTTTAAAAAAAAACATTGTGTAAGAAAGACCGCTGTGCAAATACAGTGTGACATAAAATATTACACCACCATTTTATTCTCTAGGGCCTCTGCTAAAAAAAACATATATAATGTTTGGGGGTTCTAAGTAATTTTCTAGCAAAAAAATGCTGATTTTTAACTTGTAAGCAACACATGTCAGAAAAAGGTCTGGTCTTCAAGTGGTGAGAAATCAGGGTCTATTAGAGGTCTCACTTGCCTTCCATTGAAACTAATAGAGCACAGATCATGCTCCATTAGCTTCATCCCTGGTCACAGCAGCTGGAAAATTTGACACAAGAAACCGGAAGTGATGTTATACACATCACCTCCCGGTTCTTTGCAACTAGGGGAGATCAGAAAATGGATCTAGCCTGGTCTCCCTCACCTCTACTCGGTGAAACCCACAATGTGGGTCGCGGGATGCAGGTGGGACAGCGAGACCATTTCAGGGGAATCACGTAGGGGTGGGGGGGGTACAGTTTGAACACCCATTCAGTTCCATCAGAAAGCAGAAAGTTAGCTTATGGAGAGTGTGTAACCCTCCCCCCCCCCCCCCACTGCCACCGACTTATGACATACGTTTATGGCTTTAAAAGGGTTCACGAAGGTCCACTTCGGCATAATATTTATTCCTTGATGCTGATTACATTCACTTCAGATAGATAAGAAAAAAATACATTATTTATTTTAATTTAATCAAACAATCAAGTTTACATTCAGAGGCATATAAATAAAAGCTGCAGACCAATCAAGCCACAGTAGGCTTTTCTACACTTGACCGCATATGTAGCTATCTGCTCAGTAGATTTGTCCATCTGCAACCAAAGCAGTTCATAACATTTTCTGTCCTATATATATATATATATATATATATATATATATATATATATATATATATATATATATATATATATATAGCAGGTGTTACTTAGACTTGGACTTCCAACTGAAGAATGTGCTTTAAACAATATTAAAACACACCACTTATTGTTAATGAGGACATATAAATGAAAGCATCAAATCTATCTCATTTTTAATAATGAGCTTTATAGGGTGGATATTTTCAGGTTCACGGTGGCAAGAGGTCATCTGCCAAACATCTAGAACTGTGACTGGTAGCTTAGAGAACATAGCCCTCATCAAAGTGTCCAGCTGCAATGATAACCAGTCACTTCCATGGAAAAACCCATAGCCAGTGTTGGCCGATTTTATGATGATCTTTGTTTCAGGGCTGCGTTCTAACAGCCGAACTACAGCTTCTCGAATGTGATGGAACCTATTCATATACACTCCGACAGGGTAAGTAACGAAGTGACTCCAGCATGTTATCACGATGATCATCCCTTTCCGGTTCCCCAGTCTATCCAATTCTGAAGCAATGTAGCGCAGTTCATGTATTCCAGTACGTTCCATGCGTACAGGTTTCTGGTGGGCTCTCCACTGGACCAAATAATTAAATTCTGCATCTGTGGCTAGAATTGGACCCGTATTATGGACCGTATGAAGATCGATCTTCTTCAGAGCTAAGATTTTGGAAATAAAATGCAAGGTAAAATTAATAAATTAATCAAAATTAAGATAATGTCTGAATGTACACTATATTGTCAAAAGTATTGGGACACCTGCCTTTACACGCACTTGAACTTTAATGGCATTCCAGTCTTTTCAATTATTTTTTATTAGGGTATAACATTGTAAATGAAAGTACAACAACAGCAATGCATATGATCATAGATAATAGTAGTAAGGTTACATTGATATTACCTGAGTATTTATCCTTTATTCAGAGGGTGCGCACATCTTACTACACAATGTGGATGTCATGCCCCCATGAACGCTCTGGTCACAGGTTAGCAATAAGATTTCAGCACATACAAGTTGTCACCTGAATCGTGCAGACTACCATTGCATTATCTGTGATAATTATAAAAGTTTAAAGAAAACACAAGTATAAAGATACCAACGAAAACAAAAAAATAAAAAACTGTACCAGATCACGAGAATAGTTCTTTTAATACCTGTTTGTCAGATTTTTACTGATGAGGTCAATCATTATCAGGAAATCTTGATGTCCAAGGTGCCCATTGCTTATGCTTTTGCTTGAAGGATTTTAGATTATTAGTTTGGGTGGCAAAGTATTTTTCATAAGAGTGTTGAGGTTTAACCCTGCGTACCACTTCCTCAGTGTTAGGGGATAGGGTGGTTTTCCATTTGGCAGTGGTAGTTAATCGAGCTGCTATTAGTATATGTGTTACAATACTTCTAAATTGGAATGGTATTGTGTCTATAGATAGATTAAGTAGAGCTAAATGAGGGGTAGGTTTAATAATGAATCTAGTTACTGAGGTTATTAGTTTGAAGATTGCGTACCAAAAGCTACGTATATTTTTGCAATCCCATAGTATGTGAATAATACTACCTTTTGACCCACATTGTCTCCAACATGTATTCGTTACAGATGGAAAGATTAAAGATAGTCTTGCTGGGGTGAGATATAATCTATGAAGAATTTTAAGCATTTGATCCCAGTGATTGGTGCAGTGGGAATGGCGGAAGTTAGATTGGATGGCAGTGTACTGATCCAAGTTCTTTTTCCCAGTTATACATATTAGATGTCATTACAAAATTATTATTATTTTGAAGTAGGGAGTAGAAGAAGGATAACTCTTTAGGTTCATCGTATTGGGTCATTTTGTAGTTTAAATCTGAGTGGGTAGCATGGAAATGCTTTAGTTGGATCAGGGCGTATGAGGTGGGTTTTGGTTGTTTCGATAGTAGTTCTTTATATGTCATTATGTTATCTTCTCACCAAGGTGGATTCTAGGAAACAGAGATGGGCAACAAGATCAGCTTTATGAAGATGGATTTTTCATTCCTAGGTATCCAGAGTAGGGTAAGGATTAGATTTTCTTTGTGATCCATGGGTACAGTGAAAACATGAAAAATAAACAAAATTAGAAACAGAAACATGAACGTAAAAAATTGAACGGGTTCACAGCGTGCAAAAATTTTCGCAAAGGATTAGAGGGGGTTTTAGCTCCC
Source organism: Lithobates septentrionalis (assembly GCA_037952835.1). Classification (NCBI taxonomy): domain Eukaryota; kingdom Metazoa; phylum Chordata; class Amphibia; order Anura; family Ranidae; genus Lithobates; species Lithobates septentrionalis. The sequence goes on along the minus strand of JBBDGP010001614.1, from coordinate 762,962 downwards.
AGTAACCAGAGACACACATCCTGATATGAGTGTGGCCTTGGCAACTTGTACACAAGCATCTGGAGGGTAGTATTGTTGTAGAACTTATGCAGACTTCCATTCCGGAGCCACCCTGAGTGGTGGGGATTTTGAGGGGAGATTGTCATTCTCCTCAGGGAGCAGGTCCCATCTCCTTGCAAGATCTGATCCATCTTCAAGTGTCGTTATGACATGAGTGCCATTCTCTCTCGTGATGAGGATTTTAGCGGGAAATCCCAATGTATATGGGATCTTATGATTCTGGAGCAGTTTGGTGAGTGTAGCCAGGCTCCTGCATGCTGCCATGGTATGTTGAGGCAGATCAGCGAACACTGATATGTCAGAGTAGGGGTTTGGTAGTGTTTTGTTCTTCTTAGCAAATCCCATGACCTCATCTTTGATGTGGAAAAAAATGGATGCGGGCCACAACATCTCTGGGGACTTTTTCTGGTAGGAACTTTGGTTTTGGAAGGCCGTGGGCTCTGTCCACTATTACTTCCCTGTCAGGGGTATCAGGTAAAAACATTGCTATAAACTGCTGGACGTATTGCCTGAGTTCTGCTGGAGTCACCGCTTCTTCCACCCCCCGCAATTTGATATTGTTCCTTCTCGATCTATCTTCTAAATCTGCAATTTTCTTTCATGGCTTGCATGTCCCCCTCTGTGTGATTATGTGCATCCAACAGCTCATTATGGGCGACTGTAAATTCCCCCATCTTATCCTCAATATGGCTGACTCTGTCACCAATAGAAGAGACATTGTTTCTTAGTTCTGTTATACAGTTCATCATATTTCTATGCAGGGATCCTCTGAGGGTGATCAACATGTCTCTCATTACAGTGTCACTTAATGGTTGTCCTGTGGTGGGGAATTCGTTAAGCTGCTCTACAAATTCCCTAGTACTGTCCTGTGACATATTGTGATCACCAGTCTCTCCTGCATATGTATGTGCTGACGATGGTTCCTGGGATGATTTCTGAGGACTGTTGATCGGTAATGTGCCGGTTGTGGACCCTCCACTGCTGCCTCAGTAGGATAAACCATGTGGAGGTGGACCTGAGCCCGCACAGTGACCGCCATGTTGCAGGCCGCGTCATGGACCGGAGGCCCTGGCGCCATTTTGCGGCCTAAGCATGCTTCCGGCCTGATAGAAATCTGTACTTTTCTGCGGCGTCTTGTCTTTCTTTCTTTTCCCCGCGTTGTCCAGGGTGATCTCCAGGGTGCAGAGAGCCAGGTAGTTGTCACGGATGGTCTCCCACATTGCAGGATTAGGCTGGATGCTGCAGGTACACTCGGAGCTCTCTCTCTCTACACAGCCATTAGCTCTGGCTGCCGGCCACGCCCCCCCCTGACATCCCAGTCTTAGTCCGTAGGGTTCAATATTGAGTTGGCCCATCCTTTGCAGCTTCAACAGCTTCAACCCTTCTGGGAAGGCTGTCCAAAAGGTTTAGGAGTGTGTCTATGGGAATGTTTGACCATTCTTCCAGAAGCGTATTTGTGAGGTCAGGCACTAATGTTGGAGGAGAAGGCCTGGCTCGCAGTCTCCACTCTAATTCATCCCAAAGGTGTTCTATCGGATTGAGGTCAGGACTCTGTGCAGGCCAGTGAAGTTCCTCCACCCCACACTCGCTCATCCATGTCTTTATGGACCTTACTGTGTGCATGGTCTAAGCCTGGGACACCATTAAAGTTCATGTGCGTGTAAAGGCAGGCGTCCCAATACTTTTGACAATATTGTGTTTCTCTAGGCAAACCTTTTTTTTTGCTGTTTGTTGCCCTGTTTGGAAAATGTTTCACTGCTCCACACAAGGACAGGAAGTAAGAGAAAATCTCTCTAACAGGCATAGAAATGAAATCAAAAGAGATAGCTTGCAATGTAGGGAAAGGCTGGAACCAAAATTAAAGTATAACTAAAGGCAAAACTTTTATTTTAGCTTTGCATAGAGTGGGGAGGGATTAGAACGCTTGTCCGTTTTTGCTGCTCTCTGTGCCCCGTTAAGGAGATTCACCCTATTTGTGCTGTTTACCATTATTATTGCATGTGAAAGTAAAAGAAAATTCCAAATTTTGGGTTGTCCCTAGAAAAGTAATAAAGGGGAAATCTTCCAATGGAGACACTAGTTCTGGTGATCTTTGGAGCCCCAGGTAATTCCCTTAATTTGCAGAGATTTCCTTTCACTTCCTGTTTGGCTTTGGGACAGGAAGTGAAGGAAAATCTCTCCAATGGGACACAGATGGCGAAAAAAAAGCTGACATGAGTTATAACCCTCCCTTGCTCCATCCAAAATAAAAACAAAAGTTTTGCATATACTTCTACTTTAACATTTCTTTGCTGCATGTGTCCCAATTGGAGATTTGACATTTTTTTTCCTTCCACAATGAAAACATTGGGGTCAATTTACTAAGAGTTAAATAACGGCAAATAAAATGCGGTAAAATAATGCATGCGGTAAGTGAGTTGTGAAAGTTTAAGAATTTAGCGTTAAATAACTAATGCAGTATTTTTTCAATTGTTCATTAACTACCGTATTTTCTCATGTGGTAATTCATCGCATGTGTCGGTGGTTAAGGGTTGTTTAAGGTAATTTCCTTATAACATTTTATGTTTTAACATGTTTGTGTTCTTTCTTTTGCAAAAATCTTTTTTTTTTTAATCTAAAATGTTTACTAAATCCATCATGTATGGCCTGCTAGAGCTGTTGAAAGTGCTCTTTACTAGATTGTTCTATGTTTTTGGCCTGCTGCCTATGTTTATATTGTTGAAACTGAAGAAAACTTTACTATTTTTTTATTATTTTTTTTACACATTTCTTTTTTTAAAAAACATTTTTATTTATTTTTCATGTTCCTATACAAGTGGTTGCTTGTTGTAATGGTGTTTATAACCAAAGATATTACACTTCAAGAGGTATCTTCTAGGTGGAGTAGTTGTCATGGTTGACATACTCCATTGTTGCACTTTTGTAAACAACATTTACTTTAAAAAAATATATATATATATATGGTGATATGGTCTTTATTTTTTTTTAATCAAAAAGGCATGACCTGCAGTGCAAATTAAATGCACACATCAGCTGTAATTTAACATCCAGAGCTTAAAAAAAAAAAATATATATATATATATATCTATATATAGATATATATAGATATATATCTATATATAGATATATATATATATAGATATATATATCTATATATATCTATATATATATATATATATATTTTTTTTTTAGCTCTGAATGTTAAATTACAGCTGATGTGTGCATTTAATTTGCACTGCAGGTCATGCCTTTTTGATTTAAAAAAATAAAGAAATAAATACTTGTGTACTCGGGATCTCGGGATGTATAATGCCACATTTTTGTGTGTCCACTGTTGGTGGAATAGTGTCAACTTTCTGTGGGTCCTCTGTGGGTGGAATTAGACCCCTCTCTGAGGGTAGTATTGCATCCCTTTGTGTGGGTGGAATAGTACCCCTTCCTGTGGGTCTTCTGTGGATTGAATTAGGCTCCCGGTGGGTGAAATTAGGCCCCTTTCTGTGGGTCTTCTGTGGGTGGAATTAGGCTCCTGGCGGGTGGAATTAGGCCCCTTTCTGTGGGTCTCCTGTGAGTGGAATTAGGCTCCTGGCGGGTGGAATTAGGCCCCTTTCTGTGGGTCTTCTGTGGGTGGAATTAGGCTCCTAGTGGGTGGAATTAGGCCCCTTTCTGTGGGTCTTCTGTGGGTGTCGCCACCAAAAACCTTTTTTTAAGTTCCTGTTTAGTTTGGGAATTAGACAGATTACCGCAAAATTTTTTTGGTGATATTTACCGCCAATTTTTTATTTTTTTTGTTTAGCGCAAAATTGTTAATTTTTTTATGAATTAGACTTTATTTACCGTGTGCGATAATTTATGCAAATGAGTAACATGATACCCTTACCGCATGCGGTAAAGGTTAGTGAATTGACCCCCAAGTCACTAGGACAGGTAGCAAAGGGAAATCTTCCCAACAGGACACCAATAACAATAAATACCTGATAGGGGTTCTACTTATTCCCTGTTATGTAACATACTTGGTATGAAATCCACAAGGTATTCCCACCACTGTCGCATTGTAGAGTCTCCGAACATGTAGACAATCTTCCCAGCAAGGCAATTTGCTGCCAAAGTATGATTATCAAACTGTTTATTGGAGCAGACCAGAGACTTCCAGACATCTTGGTAATAGAATCCTGAGGGGTTTGGATTCTTTAGCCCAGCGATACATGAAACATTTGTACCTAGAGAAAAAAAAAATAAAGGTCACCCTTCTCATGCCACTAACATCAAATCTTTATTTTTAATTATGGACAATTATTATCTCTAATTATATTTTATATTATATTTTATTATGAGTAGTTGCAAAATTACTGATGAACTAATCTGTAAGAGAGAAAGCCATACGTAGACTCTTGAAGCAATCTGAATATTTAGTCTTAAAGTGGAACTTTAATCAGAAAACATTACAAACGAGTGCCTATATTGTTGATATTCCAGTATTACACTGTCTCACCCTGCTTAGTCGCTCTCCATTTTTGGCATTGTGCTGAAAATCATAACCACTAGAGGCCGATCTGCTGACAGCCTAAATATCTATTGCTGCTAAGGGACTATGGGCTTCAGCAAAATGGCTGCCTCCATCAAGAAGGAACAGAAACAAGGCTGGAGGCAATTTACAGAACATACTAATTTTGGCAGCATAATTATGAATGTGGAATCCTTGCTAAAGAACATTATTTTTTATCAAGCTGTTATGGGTAAAGTTCCACTCTAAATGATTATAATATTCTTGTTTAGCTTTACTAATAGCTCAATTTTCTCCATTATTAAAGGCTAAGTTTTGACATATTATGTTTGGTCAATTTGTGCTTTTTGTCCCTTTTTCTGGGCCATGGTTGATGCTTGGATGTACCCTCTTTTTAATCTTCAGTACATGTCTCCTCCTTTTACTCCACTCGCAAAAAACTAAATATGGTGTTTATCCTTTTTAAAACTTTTATTGCTATGCCACAAAACAACAACTCCACACTCACGTTTTATGAGTGCTAAATCGCACCAGATACAGTATACACAGCATTGTTTGATAAATCCGAAGACCCTGTATTGTGTATTAGTTACCGCACTTCCTCGTTCCGCTCAAGCCTTACAAAGTCATCCAAGTCCCACTCCTTCGCATTTCGTCAAACCTCATGTGACTTCCTCCAAGGGGAATATTCATATAACTAGTTGGATTTTGTTCTAATATTACATAGGTTATTTAGTTTACACCAACACTGTACAAATTGCATTGAATTCAAGGGTGTTGTTATTGTATTGGGAGATGATGGGTATATGGGGCTTAGACTGCAAGTCAGGAAAGTCAACCAGGGTTTCTAAATATGGGTTCTGCAGAACCCTAGGGTTCCGTGAGAGGTCCCCAGGGGTTCTACCGCTGGGTGTGGCAAAGAAGGGTGTGTAGAAAGCAATGTGTACTAGGGTTGCCACATCATGCCTTTAATCCAGGACACACATTAATTACACAGGTTCTGTGACTGACTGATTAAGGTGGTAATTAAACCCAATTGGTGCCTTATCTGCATTAAATCAGCCTAAGAATCTGTGTAATTCATCTGTGCCCTGGATTAAAGAGATGATGTGGCAGGAGCAAGGTAAGGATAAGACTGGCAGAATTAAATACAGTGAAGAACATGCAATTAGCTGGCAATGCAATGAGAACAACACCCCCCCCCCCCAGGCATGTGGACCTAGCAGAGACAGCAGCCAGGAAGTGGGAAGGACAGCAATGAGGAATCAGTTGCATTTATCACACACTTTAATGCTCAACCTAAAACTGTGGCAGCTTTGGTGCAGTTTAGGGCTTCTCTGAAGTGGGTAATGAGTTTGTGACTAGCATAATAGAAAAGCAGCCCAACCTATCACTGTCAGTCCAGGGTTTAAGAGGGTAGATAGGAGAACAGACTGACATTAATAATGGCAGTGTGAGGATTTATTTTTAGCGGGTTATTGGGCTTCAAGTAAACAGGATAACTCCAATTGCGATGGTGGTGATGATGATAGTAATAATAAATACAACACTACTGACTTAAGCTGGCGATATAGGAAATCGCTTGGATTTTCCCATTAACACTGACTGTGTGAATTCCTCCCGTGGAGCTATTGTGTTCTCCCAGTGGAGGCGGGGGGTGTGAGTAGGGAGCTGTCCCAGCCAGGAGAAAACACAGTGATTATTGCTAGCTGCTATAACTGCTGGCAATATTCGCACGAAAACTGAACTTTCTTAATGTACCAAAGTTAATCGACTTGGGTACAATCAGCCTGCCCATACGTGGTTTGAATCTCGGCCAGTCCTTGCTAAAACCGGACAAGATTCAAACTGTCTATGGTTGGCTTAGAGCTGGGCTCCACCCAAAAGGAGTAAAAACAAAGTCTGGGGAATGCCCAGGAAAAAACCAAAGCCTACTTGCCACTGGCTCGCAGACAACCAAATTGACCTGTCTAACAGTATGCGTTAAAAACAGGGGTTTAGTCTGCAAGCATTTGCAAACGCATGCGTGACCCACAGAGCCACGTCACGGCACCCTGGTATCTGTGGTCCTAACACTAAAATATGAGTGTCCCCACAGTGGAGGCACATGCATTCTAATTGATAAATGAGGGCAGGTGAACTGAAAGGAGTCTGCCTCCTCCCCTCCCTCCACTGCAACATTTGGCACCTTTTGGGGGGGAGCGGAACCTGGTCTTGACAGGTACCCCCTCCCTCTTCTGGCTCAGTTCTGGGGGGGCAAACTTGAACTGAGACAGAAGTTTGCCCCCTCCCTTTCCCATGCAGCTGGCCCATTCACAAAGCTCAGCATGCTTCGCACATGCGCAGTAAGGAACCCTTAGCCAAGGTTTCCCTTAATCAAGATGTGGCGCCAGCACCCAATAGACAATTGAAAAATTGGCTCGGGTGAGGACACCGCTGGATTGCTGTACAGCTAAGTGTTCTAATATTAAAAGTCAGCAGCTACAGTATTTGTAGCTGGTTAATGAAAATTTTTTGGAGGGGAGCCTGGAGCTAATTTTTAAGTTATAAGACAAACAATAGTTGGGGTAGTTCTTTCACTTGCTGCCCAGTAACTCACTATTAGGGATGAGCCGAACACCCCCCCGGTTCGGTTCGCACCAGAACCCGCGAACGGACCGAAAGTTCGCACGAACGTTAGAACCCCATTGACGTCTATGGGACTCGAACGTTCGAAATCAAAAGTGCTCATTTTAAAGGCTAATTTGCATGGTATTGTCCTAAAAAGGGTTTGGGGACCTGGGTCCTACCCCAGGGGACATGTATCAATGCAAAAAAAACTTTTAAAAACGGCCGTTTTTTCGGGAGCAGTGATTTTAATGATGCTTAAAGTAAAAAAAAAAAAAGTGAAATATTCCTTTAAATATCGTACCTGGGGGGTGTCTATAGTATGCCTGTAAAGTGACACGTGTTTCCCATGTTTAGAACAGTCCCTGCACCAAATGTCATTTTTAAAGGAAAAAATCTCATTTAAAACTGCTTGCGGGTTTAATGTCATGTCGGGTCATGGCAATATGGATGAAAATCAGTGAGACAAACGGCATGGGTACCCCCCCAGTCCATTACCAGGCCCTTTGGGTCCTGTATGGATATTAAGGGGAACCCCGCACCCAAATTAAAATAAGGAAAGGCCCTATATACTCTGAACAGCAGTATACAGGCGGTGCAAACAAGACAGGGACTGTAGGTTTGTTGTTAAGTAGAATCTCTTTGTAATTTTGAAGGGGAACATTTTTAACGTGTTTAGCTCCAGCCAAAAAATCTTTTTTAAGCTTTTTGGAAAACATAGGGAAGGGTTATCACCCCTGTGACATTTGTTTTGCTGTCTTTCCTCCTCTTCAGAAGATTTCACCTCACTTTTTGTCCCAATGAAAAATGTTTTTTGAAAATTTGGGTTTTTTTGTGGAACAAGGATTGGAAAGCATCAGTGGAAAGGAGAAATGTTTTTCCCACATTAACTCTTACAGGAGAGAATTTCCCTTCCTAGGGGTAGATTTCATCTCACTTCCTGTTGTCTCCTTCCGTTTGCAAGTAGGAGTCGTTTGTAAGTTAGATGTTTGAAAGTAGGGTCCTGCCCTATATACTCAGCAGAAATTTGGGCCTTAGGTGTTGCTGTGGCCACAACACTGTAAGCCCTCACAGGGCCCTGCTGTGAAATATTAGATCAAGAATTGTAATTACATGCCCCTGTTGAACAGGAGCTGAAAAATTAGGCCTTAGGCACTGGTGCTGGTGCCACAACACTGCAACCCCTCACAGACACTCTAGTTGGAACGCAGGAACGAGCCCTGCTGCAAAGTATTGCTTCAAAAATGGTAATTACACGCCCCTGTTAGACAGGGGCAGAAAAATTGGGCCTTAGGCACTGGTGCTGGTGCCACAACACTGCAACCCCTCACAGACACTCTAGTTGGAATGCAGGAACGAGCCCTGCTGCAAAGTATTACATCAAAAATTGTAATTACACGCCCCTGTTAAACAGGGGCTGAAAAATTGTGCCTTAGGCACTGGTGGTGGCGCCCAGAACCAAAAATGTTCTTACAAGCTATCAGCGTGATGATTGAGGAGGAAGAGGATAATTACTCAGGGATAGTCACTCAGCATCAGCATAGGCAGTCTTTGAAGGGATCTGAGATTTCAAAAAAAATTATTCGGTTACATCAGCATCAGGTGCTTGGTAGCTGGTGGTGATCCAAGACTGATTCATTTTTATGAAGGTCAGCCGATCGACCGAGTCGGTGGACAGACGCACCCTGTGATCGGTTACCACGCCTCCAGCAGCACTGAATGTGCGTTCCGAAAGAACGCTGGATGCAGGACAGGCCAGTAGCTCAATTGCATACTGTGCAAGCTCTGGCCAGTGATCCATCCTCAAGACCCAGTAACCCAGAGGATTTTCGGTGGGAAAGGTGTCCAAGTCTGATCTTGCCCCTAGGTATTCCTGCACCATGTAAAACAGACGCTGGCGATGGTTGCTGGAACCGATCATACCTTGGGGCTGCGGACCAAAAAATTGTCTGAACGCATCGGTCAGACGGCCACCTTCTCCACCGCTCCTTCTTTGACTGACCGAAGCCTCAGCAACACGTTGTCCAGAAACAGGAGTTTGTAACCTCCCAGTCTCTGGGAACGCGTTGCACAGACCTTTCTGCAAGGCCTCCCGAAGATGTTTCATCCTCTGCTCCCTCTGCGATGGCAAGATAAGGTCCGCAACCTTACCCTTGTAACGTGGATCAAGGAGGGTTGCCAGCCAGTATTGGTCCTTCTCCTTGATACCACGAATACGAGGATCCTTACGCAGGCTTTGCAGGATCAGGGAGGCCATGCAGCGTAGGTTTGCTGAGGCATTCGGTCCGGAGTCCTCTGGGTCACTAAGGACAACAACGTCCGCAGCCACCTCCTCCCAGCCACGTACAAGTCCATGTGTTCCTTGGGACTGATCCCTTAAAGACTGCTGCTGATGCTGAGTGCCAGGCTCCACCTCCATACTGACACAATCTTCCTCCTCCTCCTCCTCCTCCTCGTCCTCTTCCTGTGTGATCGGCGGGCACGCAGGAACACTGTCTGGATAAAGGGGGCCTTGAGAGCTAAGGAAGTCCTCCTCTTCCTGCCTCTGTTCTGCCTCAAGTGCCCTGTCCATTATTCCACGCAGCGTGTGCTCCAACAGGTGGACAAGGGGGACAGTGTCACTGATGCATGCACTGTCAGTGCTCACCATCCTCGTGGCCTCCTCGAATGGTGACAGGACAGTGCATGCATCCCTGATCATGGCCCACTGGCGGGGTGAAAAAAAACCAAGCTCCCCTGACCCTGTCCTGGTGCCATAGTCGCACAGGTACTCATTGATGGCCCTCTGCTGCGTGTGCAGCCGCTGCAGCATGGCCAACGTTGAGTTCCACCTGGTGGGCATGTCACAGATTAGGCGGTTGTTGGGCAGGTTAAACTCCTTTTGGAGGTCCGTCAGCCGAGCACTGGCATTATATGACCGGCGGAAATGCACACAGACTTTCCTGGCCTGCCTCAGGACATCCTGTAAGCCCGGGTACCTGCCCAAGAACCGCTGCACCACCAAGTTAAGGACGTGAGCCAAACAGGGCACATGGGTCAGTTGTCCCTGTCGGAGGGCAGAGAGGAGGTTGGTGCCATTGTCGCAAACCACCATTCCTGCCTTAAGTTGGCGTGGCGTCAACCACCTCTGAACCTGCCCCTGCAGAGCTGACAGAACCTCTGCCCCAGTGTGGCTCCTGTCCCCCAAGCACACCAGCTCAAGCACCGCATGGCATCTTTTGGCCTGCGTACTTGCGTAGCCCCTTGAACGCCTACGGAGCACCGCTGGTTCCGAGGAAGAGGCCATGGAGGAAGAAGAAGAGGAGGGGGTGGAGGAGAGAGGTGTGTCACAATCAGCATTTTGGAGGCGTGGTGGCGGAACAACCTCCAACACTACTGCACCTTGTCCTGCATCCTTCCCAGCTGCCAGCAGAGTCACCCAATGCGCCGTGAAACTTAGGTAACGTCCCTGTCCATGCCTGCTGGACCATGAGTCAGCGGTAATATGCACCTTACCGCTGACCGCCCTGTCCAGCGAGGCATGGACATTGCCTTCCACATGCCGGTAGAGAGCCGGAATCGCCTTCCGTGAGAAAAAGTGGCGTTTGGGTACCTGCCACTGAGGAACCGCACATTCCACAAACTCACGGAAGGGGGCAGAGTCTACCAACTGAAAAGGCAGCAGTTGAAGTGCTAGCAATTTTTCCAAGCTAGCATTCAACCGCTGGGCATGTGGATGGCTGGGAGCAAACTTCTTTCGGCGGTGCAGCAGCTGGGGCAGGGAAATTTGCCTGGTACAATCTGACGTCGGTGTACCAAAAGCAGATTGCCCACAAGTACTTGGCTGTGACACACCTAATTCTACACCTTCATTCCTCTCACTGCAGGTCTCAGAGAGGACTGAAGGTCTAGTGGGGTTGGAAATCTCAGCTGATGAGGAGCAAGGAGAGATCCTCTTTGTTCTTTGGTGTGGGTCTTTTAGATACGCTTGCCAACGAACTGCATGGCAGGTCAACATATGTCTGGTCAAGCATGTGGTGCCCAAGCGGGAGATGTTTTGGCCACGCGAGATACGCTTGAGACATATGTTGCAAATAGCAGCGGTGCGATCTGATGCACTCGTCTCAAAAAAGGCCCACACCAAAGAACTTTTTGAATAACGCGCAGAGACTGCAGCGCCCTGCACATGTGGAGCTTTGGGGTGTGATGCAGTCAATGTGCTGCCCTTAGGCTGGCCCCTGGAGGGCATCCTGCCTCGTTGGTGATGTGCCGCCTCCTCCTCTCTCCTATCAGGCACCCACGTTGAGTCAGTGACCTCATCATCCCCTCCCTCCTCATCACTGGAGCAAACCTGGCAGTATGCTGCAGCAGGGGGAGCATGACTGCCAGATTGCTGTCCTTCTTGGGCACCCCCTCTGTCCGTGCTCATGTTACTGCCTTCATCGAGCTCAGTATCATCATCAGAGCCTTCTAAACGCTGGGCATCCTCCTGGAGCATGTACCCAACACTATGGTCAAACAGTTCGAGGGAATCCTCAGGAGGACATGGTGGAGCTAGGGAAGGAGTCATTGATGACATTGAGCTGAGGGAAGAGGCCGCTGCTTTGCCAGACAAAGCACCCTGGGCATGGGTGAGAGAGGATGAGGAGGATGAGGACGGCTTGGTCATCCACTCGACCAAGTCTTCCGCATGTTGCGGCTCAACACGGCCAGCTGCCGAAAAAAAGGCCAAGCGTGTCCCATGGCCACGTGCTGATGAGGATGCACCGTCTCCACGACCAGCACCAGACACAGAGCCTGCTTGCCCTCTCTTATTGGCTTGTGACTGTCTGCCTCTCCTTCTTGGCCTTCCAGACATACTAATGGCCTGTAGCTGCACTAAGCTGGGATAGAACACCTGTAATTTTCTTCAGGTAGCTTTATATACTGTAACCAGACAAGCCTGCCTGTCAGTAGGAAGATAACAGGAACGGATCTAGCTGAACACTGTGAGCAGGACGCACTGCACTAAATGTAAATAGCAGGAACTGATCTAGCTGAACACTGTGAGCAGGACGCACTGACTGCACTAAATGTAAATAGCAGGAACGGATCTAGCTGAACACTGTGAGCAGGACGCACTGCACTAAATGTAAATAGCAGGAACGGATCTAGCTGAACACTGTGAGCAGGACGCACTGCACTAAATGTAAATAGCAGGAACGGATCTAGCTGAACACTGTGAGCAGGACGCACTGACTGCACTAAATGTAAATAGCAGGAACAGATCTAGCTGAACACTGTGAGCAGGACGCACTGACTGCACTAAATGTAAATAGCAGGAACGGATCTAGCTGAACACTGTGAGCAGGACCCACTGCACTAAATGTAAATAGCAGGAACGGATCTAGCTGAACACTGTGAGCAGGACGCACTGACTGCACTAAATGTAAATAGCAGGAACGGATCTAGCTGAACACTGTGAGCAGGACGCACTGCACTAAATGTAAATAGCAGGAACGGATCTAGCTGAACACTGTGAGCAGGACGCACTGACTGCACTAAATGTAAATAGCAGGAACAGATCTAGCTGAACACTGTGAGCAGGACGCACTGCACTAAATGTAAATAGCAGGAACAGATCTAGCTGAACACTGTGAGCAGGACGCACTGCACTAAATGTAAATAGCAGGAACGGATCTAGCTGAACACTGTGAGCAGGACGCACTGCACTAAATGTAAATAGCAGGAACGGATCTAGCTGAACACTGTGAGCAGGACGCACTGCACTAAATGTAAATAGCAGGAACGGATCTAGCTGAACACTGTGAGCAGGACGCACTGACTGCACTAAATGTAAATAGCAGGAACAGATCTAGCTGAACACTGTGAGCAGGACGCACTGCACTAAATGTAAATAGCAGGAACGGATCTAGCTGAACACTGTGAGCAGTACGCACTGACTGCACTAAATGTAAATAGCAGGAACAGATCTAGCTGAACACTGTGAGCAGGACGCACTGCACTAAATGTAAATAGCAGGAACAGATCTAGCTGAACACTGTGAGCAGGACGCACTGACTGCACTAAATGTAAATAGCAGGAACGGATCTAGCTGAACACTGTGAGCAGGACGCACTGCCCTAAATGTAAATAGCAGGAACGGATCTAGCTGAACACTGTGAGCAGGACGCACTGACTGCACTAAATGTAAATAGCAGGAACAGATCTAGCTGAACACTGTGAGCAGGACGCACTGCACTAAATGTAAATAGCAGAAACGGATCTAGCTGAACACTGTGAGCAGGACGCACTGACTGCACTAAATGTAAATAGCAGGAATGGATCTAGCTGAACACTGTGAGCAGGACGCACTGCACTAAATGTAAATAGCAGGAACGGATCTAGCTGAACACTGTGAGCAGGACGCACTGCACTAAATGTAAATAGCAGGAACGGATCTAGCTGAACACTGTGAGCAGGACGCACTGACTGCACTAAATGTAAATAGCAGGAACAGATCTAGCTGAACACTGTGAGCAGGACGCACTGCACTAAATGTAAATAGCAGGAACGGATCTAGCTGAACACTGTGAGCAGTACGCACTGACTGCACTAAATGTAAATAGCAGGAACAGATCTAGCTGAACACTGTGAGCAGGACGCACTGCACTAAATGTAAATAGCAGGAACAGATCTAGCTGAACACTGTGAGCAGGACGCACTGACTGCACTAAATGTAAATAGCAGGAACGGATCTAGCTGAACACTGTGAGCAGGACGCACTGCCCTAAATGTAAATAGCAGGAACGGATCTAGCTGAACACTGTGAGCAGGACGCACTGACTGCACTAAATGTAAATAGCAGGAACAGATCTAGCTGAACACTGTGAGCAGGACGCACTGCACTAAATGTAAATAGCAGAAACGGATCTAGCTGAACACTGTGAGCAGGACGCACTGACTGCACTAAATGTAAATAGCAGGAACGGATCTAGCTGAACACTGTGAGCAGGACGCACTGCACTAAATGTAAATAGCAGGAACGGATCTAGCTGAACACTGTGAGCAGGACGCACTGCACTAAATGTAAATAGCAGGAACGGATCTAGCTGAACACTGTGAGCAGGACGCACTGACTGCACTAAATGTAAATAGCAGGAACGGATCTAGCTGAACACTGTGAGCAGGACGCACTGCACTAAATGTAAATAGCAGGAACGGATCTAGCTGAACACTGTGAGCAGGACGCACTGACTGCACTAAATGTAAATAGCAGGAACAGATCTAGCTGAACACTGTGAGCAGGACGCACTGCACTAAATGTAAATAGCAGGAACAGATCTAGCTGAACACTGTGAGCAGGACGCACTGCACCAAATGTAAATAGTCTAGATAGAAGATAACAGGAACGGATCTAGCTAAACTGAATACAGTGTATATATATATATGCAACACCTGGGATGCATATATATACACAATACACTGTAAGTGCAGCTAACTGACTGACTGTTCTGCCTAATCTATCTAATTCAAATCAAATGACACTGTCTCTCTCTCTCTCTCTCTATCAGCACACCGGAACACACTACACAGGGCCGCCGTGCAGGTGGCCTTATATAGTGTGGGGCGTGTACTAAATCCCCTGAGCCATAATTGGCCAAAGCCACCCTGGCTTTGGCCAATTACAGCTCTCTCTACTGACGGCGCTGTGATTGGCCAAGCATGCGGGTCATAGTGCATGCTTGGCCAATCATCAGCCAGCAATGCACTGCGATGCCGCAGTGAATTATGGGCCGTGACGCGCCACACGAATTTGGCGCGAACGGCCCATAACGTTCGCAATTCGACGGACGGTCGAACAGCCGATGGGTTCGACTCGAACACGAAGCTCATCCCTACTCACTATACACAAATCCTCACACTACCTGTAATGTACCTGTTGATGGAACCTGAAGTGTAGAGGAAGGCCTCTTTTACAGCTCTGGGTCAGGAGCCCTGGTAAAGTAACAGGGAACGAAGGAGCACAGAGTATGATCACAAGTCCATGATGAGACTTCTGCTGGAGAATGCTGATGTGCATCAGGTTACGCAAGAGCAACTGACTGGCAGAAGAGGAGGAACACATGACAGGCACAGCTACGGCTGGATCAGGTGCAGGAAGAAGATCGAAGGCAAGGTCAGACAGTCCAGGTCAGCAACTAGCAGGCAGATCAGAAACGGGCGGCAGGCAGAAGAGTAGTCAGCAGTCAGGCCGGGGTCAGTAACAACAAAGCAGATGATCAGAAGGATACGGCAGAAGCGGTAATAGCTTAGAAATAACTTGTAATGCAGACAGGGTGATCATGATTCAATGATTAAGCTTTTACGAAAAAAAGGTGTCCGAAAAGGGAACGGCGGCTGAAAATGGTGGGTCTCCCAAAAATGTAGCTAGGGGAGATACTTTAGAGATGAAAATGGATGTAAACCCTCACATATACCCAGTGAACAGCTTCAGATGATACACAGGGATTAAACAAATCTCCCTACATACGTTTTACATGTATATCTGCTGTCTTCAGCTTTATATACTGTTTAGAAAGTTTAAATCGTGTTAGGAGATTTTCTCTTCCTGTTCAACACTGCAGTGAAGCCTCGGCATACAGCCAAGACAGCTGATTGGAGGAAAGGCACACACCCCTCTCCTCATAGGTAGAGACTTTCAGAACTTTTCGTAAAATAGTTCAGGGCTCTGTTAATCTATTTATAGCATCCTCCCCAACACAAAACTCAGGCTGCTTTTATCACGTGATGGAGAAATAGTCAGAAGTTATCAGGCTGATGACAGAAGAAAGGAGCAGGAGAAAGCTATGGAGCAAAGTGCTTTGAAGAGAGATAAGAAAACACTGCAGATATATGTGCCACTGCCCAGCTCAAATTTCATGAATCAGGTTTACATCCACTTTAAGTAATACTTATGCTTGGTTTTACAAACAGAGGGATTGTGATACTATGATCTTAAGAGGGGCTATGAGGGAGTGAAAAACTTAAGATGACCATATTAAACCCAGCAGGTACAGTGTGATATATTTACAAGATGGCCACCCACAGAAAGTTTGGTAGTAAGAACTTTCTTTTACCCACTTGCTGTCTGTGTTGCTGTTTTGGTTATACTTGTTCTGTATAATTGTTATCTAGTGTGCACTATCAAGAAGAAGTTTAACGCAATGAATGATTAATAAGGCTGATGATCAGGCTTGGACAAGCCTGCTGCCCAAATGATTTAGAAGGGTTTATCATATTCATGATACAAGAGGGGATTGAAGAGTTAATGGTGTTTCTATGCTGTATATTTTTCTTTATTTCTCATGGAATTATATGTGATCCATAGTCACTACATCTTGTTTGTTCAGACATGTTTAGATATGCCTGACTCTGCAGAAATAGTTTCTTGTGAGAACATCTTCACATGTGTTACCAAAAGTATCATGAGACTGAGTCATACCAGAACTAACCTGAAACCAATCCCCCTATTGATCAAACTGCATCAAACTGTATACAAAGTATGGAAATCCCCTGAATAAACTGAACTTGTGTTGAGTCTATCCTGTGTGTGATGCCTCTTTGTGATCCAGAGGCTTCGTAGGGAGTTCCCCAGCCGTCCGGTTCTGAAAGTCCCCAACAATATGGATGAATGGAAGCGAATTCAAATTGAATCTAGGGAATTCTAGATTCAAATATGTTCCATTGCACTAGCTGAGTGAATCTAGCTTCCAGATAGTATAGCTGAAACTGTGAAAGGCCAAAACCCCCAAGCAATGGAAAGGCATATAAGAAGTGTTTAGAGAATCTAGGGTGTTTAAATACCCAAATAAATGTAATAAATAATTTCTCTTTAAAGACCATCCAAATAGGATCTAGGAACCATGATAGGCAAAGCCCTAAAGAAGTAGAGCAATTTTGGTAATACAATTATTTTAATTGTCCCCACTCTTCTCAGTAAAGAAATAGGGTAGTATTTCCATAGTTTTAGCCAACCACATTTTTTTGAAAAGTCAGGGACATAATTATATTAAAATATGTCAGAATATGTAGGTGTGAGGGTGTGGCGGAGTGCAGGTCCCTTTAGTTCAAACTCCCACAATCCTCTGGGCTCCCAGCATGCCCTGAGCTCTTGGACACGCCCAATTCTGGCTCCTCCCTGCTTCCTGTGCTCACAGAGACCCGGCCTGATGGGTCAGCAGTGACTGGGAAGGGAAAGTGAACTGTCACCATGTGCTGGGTTCTCTCCCGTGAAGTCTGGTGTACAGGCCACCAGCAGTGAGCATGCAGCATCTATCTAAGCCCCAGTCACTGGAGAGGACTTTGCTACAGTCAGTTTGGAGAGGTTATCCATGCAGTGGGGTGGCCCTATCTTCAGCCACCAGAACCTCCTGTCCAAAGACAACAGCAGTGGTGCCAGTGTGAAGCCAGCCACAGATGTACCCAGCCACTAGCTTTTCAGAACATTCCTTCATAAGGTGGACACGTGAAAGACATTATCTTCTTTCTCGCTCATAAGCTGAACTCAGGAACTCTACTGTCATCTAATGGTCATTTGTAGAATTGTTCTCATATGTTCCATTCCTGTTTTCCCTACTGTTAATATTAAAGAGGAACTGCAGTCTGCTCACATAATTTGTAATAAAAACATCTTTGCCATTCTGAAGCTTCCCTCCAACCACTTTGCATATCATTTTATATATACTGTGATTCTGTACTTGCCAACTATGCTGCAGAAATCTCCCTCCACTGAGTCTGGCTGCATCCATTTTAACTGTGGGCAGCTGAAACTGCTGCCTGCTGACTTCCTGGATTTACACAGACACAGAGGCACACCTCCAGCTCCGCAGCTCTCATTGGCCCTCTTATGACTGACTCCCCCTCCCTTCCTGGCAAACTCTCACCAGAGTGAGAGAGAGAGCTGGGCATGATGTCATAAGCCTAGGCTAATGACCCGACAAGAAACAAGAAGTGGGCTGTATAAGGTATTTACTTGCAGAAAAAAAATGTTTTATTATCCAAAGTTAAAACAACAAGGGCAGAAGATTTAATAGATGGAAAGATGACAAAATGACTGAAGTTCCGCCTTTTTAATGTTCTATACTGCACCCCCTATACAATGTTATGTTGATTTTCATTGTTTAGTAAAGTAGAAATTGCATATCACCACTGGTCTGATCATTTGGCTGATACCATTACACAACAAGAGTAATACCTAAATAGGAGACAGAAGTATTGGACCAGACAAAGGGAAATAAGGACTTTCCTGCGTGACTGAGGATACATTTTTAGGTAATGCTGTTGATTTAGATTAATTTTCAGACCAGAGAGGGAGGTAAATTTGTGTAGGACCAAGAGGAGGTTAGGAAGGGAGATTAAAGGTTGGGAAAAAAACAACATAATGCCGTCTGCATGCATACAAAGTTTAAGTATGGTTTTCTGTTCATTTGGAATGTGAGCTTCTCAGTGTGTGAGAGACCTACAAGTTTACGGTTTTGGTTGATTTGTTTTAAATGTATTTTTTGTGTGTGTTTTGTTTAGTATTGTTTTGATTTATGTATTGTTTTGTATTTTGTGTGTCCTCTGTTGTTGACCAGTGTTTGGTCCGGACTGATCCAAACTCTGGATACACTTTTTGTTGTGACACTGCATCTGGCCTCCCAGGGTGGAGTGACAGAGCAGGCTGGCACAACTTATGGTTTTACAAAGTCCCACTTCTGGTCGCCATTTTGCTAAATCCACTGGTGCAACTTAGGCGCCAGCAGGTGGAGGGGAAAGGCCCACCCCGATGACATGGGTATATTATATTTTCCTTGGTGAGTTTCCAGGCCCTCTCATGGTGTGGAGGTGGCTCTTGGTATACCCTGGGGGCCACATATAACCCCAAATGGACTTGCCTGTCCTTTAGAATCCTCAAAGTTCCAAATGGATTTTGTTTGGGGGCTGATGAGACATATGTATCTCTACTTTTCCATTTTAGAGTTGCTTGTTTTGGATTGATGGTCTTTCTGGATTACTCCATTAAAACATAATGGTCCCTCTGCAGCTTTGACAATGTGAAACAACAGCTTTTCAATCGTGGCATCAAATACAGCATGCTGTTTCTTGCCCAGCCACAAGTACAAGATGGAAAATCCATCAAGTTCTTTACAGTGCCTGAGGAGTCCGCCACATGGCTTGAGGCCCTGCAATTTGCTCTGCAATTGTAGTCTTTACATCCTTCTACTGGTTCTGTTTATTGAGCTGTAGAGCTGGAAGAGGTTTTTTTTTTTTTTTTGGGGGGGGGGCACCCTGTGTATTTTTTGTTAAGGGGTGCTTCTGAAAATGAACAGATGAACATGCTATATTACAGTGGATCAACCCACCTACTGTTGTTGCTCCTCCATTTTGATGCATTGCTTTCCCCTAATTTTTACCTGCTGAATTATGTTAGGAGGACTCCTATTTTGTTATGGTTGTTTGCTTTTTACATGACCCCAGTGGGTGTTGTACCTATGACTGTTCGGGGATCTAAGCACAATCAATTTTTTGGGGGGGTGGGACAGGGGGTTATTTTAGGCTTGTTTGCTGGGTTAGTTATTTATGTTGGCATGCTGGAGAAGGGCTTTTCCTAGGAATTTTTACTGTATTACCCTGTCACACTGTCTAGGTTGCATTGTATGTAATACCATGCTGATATGCTGGAATTCTTGCTCTACCCTGGTCCAGCGGGGTACTTCTGGGTCTTCCCGGGAAGATTTCCTAAATGGTGCTCATGGCTTCACTTGTATCATGGAATGTTAACAGTCTAAATGCCAAGATTAAAAGATCCTTAGTGTTTAACCATCTTAAAGTGTATAGCCCCCACATTAGTGTTTTGCAAAAGACCCATTTAACGGCAGTAAAGTACTAAGCCTTAAGAAATTGTTGGTGGGTCACTACTACCATGCTACGTACTCTTCATACGCTAGGGGAGTCAGTGTTCTCATTCGGAAGACCCTGGCATTCTCCCTTCTGAACCTTAAGCTGGACCCAGGGAGGAACTATGTTCTCGTATATGCTGTGGTTGATACTATGGATATGGGGATTTTGGGGTGTATCTTCCTCTGCCAATACAGATCACCCACTTTCATAAGCTGACATAAGGACTCCAGACCAGGGGCGGACTGATAACTCATGGGGCCCCGGGCAATAGGAGATCATGTGGCCCCCAGGCAATCAGAGATTATGGGGCCACACAGTATACACGCACACAGTATACAATCACACAGTATACAAATAAATGTACACACAGTATACACAGACAGATGTAAAAAAAACACATATTTATACACACTGTCCCTGTTTTTACTGAGGCTGGCAACCCTGATGGGGCCCCCTAGTGGCCCAGGGCCCTCGGGCAGTGCCCGAGTGGCTCAATGGTCAGTCCGCCCCTGCTCCAGACTAGACTCTAGACTAGGGCTCATGATCTTGAGCAATAGTTTATTGATAACTCACAATCTGTATTTTTTTGGATATGCAAATGGCATACCGGGAGGTTAAGCTCCTTAGAATAGAGAGTGATTGGAAGCAACATGTGAACCAAACAAAGAGCATCTTTGAGCAGGGTGACAACACAGGACATCTTCTGGTCTGGCTCTCTAAGAAACGATTCTCTATGGTTTATATAGCTAACATCAGGGACTCAGATGGCACCCTTGTAAATTACCCAATCAAAATCAATACTCAATTTGCACAGTTTTATCAGAAGCTTTACTTCTCCAGAGCCCAGCATTCTGTGGGGGGACCGCCACACTTATTTTGATGGCATAGAATTTTCTACTGTGTCCGCTGGTACACAGTGATCAGTCAGGTTTCATGCCTGACAAGGGCCCAGATATCAACCTCAATAGGTTGTTCACTGTGCTAGCCTCTTCTGCATCTATGCAACCCCCAGGTGTAGTTGCCTCCCTGGCTCAAAAAGCTTTAGGCTCAGTGGAATGGCTGAATCTGTGGGCAATTCTATGGAGGTTTGAATTTAGCTCTCAGTTTGTCTCCTGTCTACAACTCCTGTATGTTACCCCTACTGGCTTTGATATTTATGGCAGAGTTCTATTCTGAGTTGAGCAATTTGGTGTTTTGGGGACCTCGCTCTAACCCTATGAAGATTGCCCTACAGGTTTGGAGACATGCGGGGGTCTCTCCGGGGGCTGCTGAAGAATGGTCTCCCCACACTTGTCCATGCCAGGCCCAGTTTTTTGGGCTAAATATGGTAATAAAACACTGCAGAACATTATCTCACAAGGTCAGCTGTTAACCTTTAATAGGTGTAAAGCTATATCTGATTTGCCTAACAAAATACTTACAGCTTAGGTACGCTGCCCAGGCTCAATTTACTTTTCCACTTGCATCCCATGAAGCAGAATGCCTGTTGATAAGGCCCCTATCTTCCCTTTATCAATGATTGGCTCAGGGTCCTGCAACCCAAGGCTGCAGGAAAGAAATTTGCACCATCTATGGCTGACCTAAGGCTGTGCATTGTAGTTTCTTATTACCAATCTCCGTTGCCACTATTGTTTTTGTCTTTTCTATTATTGTATTTTTACATTGTGTAAAAGTTAATATAACGTACCTGTTAAAATATCCTAGAACCAAACAATTCACAAAATCCATATAAATATTCTATTTCTTAATTTATCTTGAACACTATATTCTTATTTCTTCATGGACTTAAGTTATACATTTACAATCAATAAATTAAAAACATAAATACATTTATAAAACAATATTGTTAAAAATTATTTAAAAAATATGTTAAATTTAATATTACATGAAATACATGAATTCTTAAAAAAGATTAAACAAAATCAATGAATTCATGAAGTATTACATAGATAAACCAACCTTTCGAATCCCATTTCCATGTCAAATAATTAAACAGGGAGTGCCTTAAATTAGTGTCCCTATATATCTATCAGTACCTATCTCCTAATAATGCTTTATGTAACAATTCAAGTCTATTTCTATGATAGGGCCACTTTTAGAAGGAGCATTAAGTAAATAAATCCATTTGGTCTCTTCTTTGGGCACCTCCCTCACTCCATTGAAACCCTGCCACTGTGGTAGGACCCTAGTTATACCTCATCATTGCAGACGTGATAGATCCTGATTATATTCCTTCCTAAAATGAAGGGAAACACTGTGCTGTTTAAATCCTTTCCGCATATTATTAATGTGTTCTGCTAACCTTTTCTTCTTTTAGTCTGCCTTACATACTGATATCCACATGGGCATTGTAATACATAAACAGCGTATGTTGTATTACAGGTAATGAGGTGTCTCGACTCATATTTTTCCCTGTGGCTTGGCATATAAAGTGATCCCTCTTTTTTCTATTCACTTTACTCATTCTACATGCCACTCAAGGACTGCCAGAGAAGTATCCCTTGTGATCTAAAAATATTAATTGCCTATTGGGGGGATGCAGAATCCCCTTAATAACTCGATCACCAAAATAGAGTATTTTATGAATATAAAACTAGGGCTATCAGGAAAGAGTGGACTTAAGTATATAGTACATAGCTTTAGTCTATGACCAAGTATGACAGGGAGGACCGAGCGGTTAGGAGCGTAGTGGTAGAACAGAGGACCCATCATCACCAGCGGCTCCTGTGGCGGTAAGTGCTACAAGAGCAAATAAGGGTTTCCGTCTACTAAAGGTAATGCCAGGCACTCAGTTTTGTCTGTGCCAAAGCAAAACTTTAAAAATGGTTGATAGGATTTCTTAAAAAAAAAGGAATCAAAGGGATTAAGGTTCTGCTTTTACAATAGTATTTTTTTTTTGTTTAAAAAAAAAAGCATAGTAACCAGAGAATATATACTTCACCTTGCCAGCCAGGAGTGTGTTTAAAATTGCTGTCTATCAGGTTGCTGTTAGGTTTTCTTCATTGACTTTAAATGAAAATTTGTGTGCTTTTTTATCCATGTGACCACTGTCGTCTGGACATAAAATGGTGGCAAATCAAAACGTTTACAGTTGTCACTGTAACAGGAGGAAGAACCTTCCAATGAGGATGCCTGTAAAAATTGTCTAAGTGGGTTTTTGTCTTTGTTTTGGAGATGTTTGCTCTCACTTCCTGTTGTGTTTGTGGGGCAGGAAGTGAAGGAAAATCTCCCCAACAAAATACAGACAGCAAAAAAAAAAAAAAAAATCTGACAATGGTTTAAAGCTTTCCATACTCAGTCCCTGCAAAAAAAAATCAAATGCTTTCTTTTAGGAAGATGATTTTCTTAAGTTTGGAAATCTCTGTTAAAGCCCAATTCTGGGCAATAAAACATTTTCCCTTGCAGTGGAGCTGTGCCCGCACTACAAGGGTTTAGTTATCTAGGAGAACAAAAAAGGCACATGGTTCAAACAAGTTAGAATGTAAAAACACCTACCACTTGTGACATTCTTCTGAGGTAAGACATTTAGTGACCCAAGGTTTGATGGGATATCTTGGTCAATCAGTGACCTGAAAGGGCCAAATAAAAAAAAAAGTGCTTAAAAGATGAAGTCTTGGTATACATTTATTATTAAAGCTAACGCTATCTTATGAGCAGAGCCCTCTTAAACTTCCTGTATTTAATTGTATTGTAATTGTACTGTCTTCCTTTAGTGTGTAAAGCTCTGAACAAATTATTGGCAATCATGTTTAAAGATATAATAATAATCATAATAATACACCATATTACCAAAAATATTGGAACGCCTGCCTTTACATGTGCATGAACTTTAATATCTTCCCAGTCTTAGTCCATAGGGTTAAATATTGAGTTGGCCCACCCTATGCAGCTATAACAGGTTCAACTCTTCTGGGAAGGGTGTCCACAAGGTTTAGGAATGTGTCTATGGGAATGTTTAACCATTCTTCCAGAAGCGTATTTGTGAGGTTAGGTACTGATTTTGGAGAGAAGGCCTGGCTTGCAGTCATCCCAAAGGTGTTCTATTGGGTTGAGGTCAGGGCTGTGCAGGCCAGTCAAGTTCCTCGCCCCCAAACGTGCTCATCCATGGGCCTTGCTTTGTGAACTGGTACAAATCATTTGGTGGAGGGAGGATTATGGTGTTGGGATGTTTTTCGGGGGTTGGGCTTGGCCTCTTAAATCCAGTGAAGGGAACTCTTAAGGCATCAGCATACCAAGACATTTTGGACAATTTCATGCTCCCAACTTTGTGGGAACAGTTTGGGAATGGCCCCTTCCTGTTCTAATATGACTGTGCTCCAGTGCACAAAGTAAGGTCCATAAATACGTAGATGAGCGAGTTTGGGGTGGAGGAACTTGACTGGCCTGCACATTCCTGACCTCAACCAAATGAACACCTTTGGGATGAATTAAAGCGGAGACTGCGAGCCAGGCCTTCTCGTCCAACATTCCCATAGACACACTCCTAAACCTTGTGGACAGCCTTCCCAGAAGTATTGAAGCTGTGATAGCTGCAAAAGGTGTGCAAACTCAATATTGAATTTTACGGACTAAGACTGGGAAGCCATTAAAGTTCATATGCATGTAAAGGTAGGTGTCCCAATACTCTTGACAATACAAAAAGTTGGGCAAAAGAAAGGCATGCCTGCTGAGTATTTTGGTCACTATATTAATTTAGTTATTTCCCAATATTTCTAGTACACATTAGGAAAAAAAACTGCTGTATTACCATGGACCCATTTAGAGCCTTTCATTCAGTATCCCCCATCAAGATCTGGGGTGCCACTATTTGCACAAGGCAACTGCCTATGCCACCATCACATTGGCTTACATATCTGCTAACATCACTGCTCAAATATAGTCACTGGCCATATTTGGTCAGTTATGTCACTAATATATCTGCCCTTTTGATATTGCTGATGACAGCTTGGGGAGGCAAGAAGTAGCATCGGGATTGGTCATGTGCTGCATCTGTCAGGTTTTTACTTTTGGACAGTTGGTGGTTGGTGAGCCTCAATGCTTGATGAAGGATTTACAATAAGGGATATTTTGGGGGATTTTATTTTTTCTTTCGATAAAGGACTTGTCAAATGTTTGGGTGTCTTTAATTCTTTGTTGCATTTTTTGTGAATAAGTGGGGTACCCCTTACTCATTCACATTATGGGGGGGGCAACATCTGGGGACTTCATTATTTTCAAAGGTAGTTCCCAGATTCTGATGTGGCCTCCACAGTCACCAGGCCGGGAAAGTGGGGAAGAGGCTTTCATCCTCATTAACATAGGGACAAAATGCTTTGCCAGCAGTTTAAATTGGCAGCAAATTACATTTTGTTGCTGGCTCCTTAAAAAAAAAAAAAAAAAAAAAACAGCACCTAGGTCAACTAAATACTGTACATAACATAATTCTACATCTTAGGGGAACCTTTGGATGGGTCTGTGTGCCATTTTTTACTTTAAATACTCCAGCAGGGAAATGTAATTTGTCAAAACTTTTTTGCCTTTGTCTATGTCAGTACTTAAGAAAAACACTGATCCTAGTCCGAAATCTTTTGTGCATTAGTACATGTTTCCCAGGGCAGTTCTTCCTCTCTAACTCTATGCTGTTTTTTGATAACCCTTTGCTAACTGGCCCAGAAAATGGGCATCTTAAATTTAACAGATTCAGCTCCTATTGATTTCAATGGGGTACACAGTGGCATAGCTACAGGGGTCACATGGGTCACAATGGTGACCTTGCCCTTGCTCTGGGATAGAAGGGGGGGCATGCATCTGGTAGAGTGAGGCTGTCAGACCAAATTCCCCAACGTGCATCGACACAGGGAGCCCCATCAGACAGTGAACACACTCAGAAAAGTGAATGCAAAAGAGGAAGAGGTGTCTTCTTGAGTGCTGTGCTCTCTGCCTCCCCCTACAGAGCAGTACCTAGCTGTGTAAGTTGAAGGTACTGTACTGCTGATTGTTTTAAAGGCTGTGGGGTTGTGTGTGTGTGAATTTGTATGTGTGTTTCTGTATCTGTTTGTATGTGTGTATATGTGTACAGAACATTTCATCCATCACAAGACACACTGCAGAGTATTCCACCCAACCTATGACACACTGCAGAGGATTTCACCCATCCCATTATACACTGCAGAGCATTCCACCTATCACATAACACACTGCAGAGCATTCCATCCATCCCATGTTACTGCAGAGCATTCCATCCATCCCATGATGCACTGCAGAGCATTCCATCCATCCCATGTTGGACTGCAGAGCATTCCACCCATCCCATGATGCACTGCAGAACATTCCACCCAACCTATGACACTGCAGAGTATTCTACCCATCCCTTGACACTGCAGAACATTTAGCCTATCTGATTGACACTCTGCAGAGCATTCCACCCATCCCATGATATACTGCGGCAAGGCAGTCGCTCTGTGCCAGATCACGTACCTAGTACATGATCCGACACTTCCTGGTCTGGGCTGCATGCGCGTGCCGCCGGCGACCCACTTCGGCTGTGATTGAACGTTGCGTCTGCTGGGACCCGTGAATGAATGAATGATTCCGCGCCACAAATAAAAGTAATAAGTAATTGGTAATGCAGCTACACCCTAAACAAAAATGATTAGAATCATTGATGCATACATGTGAAAAAAAGTAGAGGGGTAGGGGAGCGCTAAAAAAGGTAGGTCAAAAAGAAATATATATAAAGATTGTTCAATGTGAACTAACAGATACATTCAAGTGGTAAATACCAGCCTGCCTAAGTGAAAAAAATTGAATAGACAAAATCATAAACCTGAAAGCAAAAAATATGTTCGACAGTGATCTTAACATATAGTAATGAAATAAATATTCAATACATCAAATGTGCAATAAAGTGAAAAAAAGTCCATCAAAAACTCAAAAGTTGATTGTGATGAAATCCTGATCTGAATCTTGATATCAAAAAAGACGTGAGCAGCAAAATCCCTTCACCATCACTGAAAACAACACACCAATGTGCTCATGGAAATGGGTGTACACTTACCAGATGGAGTTGACCAATTTAATTTAAAAAAAGGTCAAAATAGGCTTTAGCAAGATAATGCTTGCTGCAATGGAGAGGAATAAACCAGACTCTTGTCCTCACATCATAGGGTCTCACGCATGGGATATAAAATAGATGGAGAGGAACCAAACATAGTGTAACACCATTTATTTAAAATACAAGTAAAAACAATGGAAATAGAAAATATGTATATAGGGAGCACAGGACTGACGTAGTCTAAATAATGTCTCTATATAAAAGGGCAGTCCAAAATAAAATGAGGGTGCTGGTGAAGATGATAAAAGTTGTAGGATGATAATCTTCAGCACAAAGGGCTGCAACTTTAAAAGACTGAAGCAGGATCTATAGGAACACAAAAAACAAACAAAGGCGCCTCTAAGTGCAGAAGAAGAACAAGTTTAATGCCCCAACTGGGTTCAAAAACACTTACAAGATGGAGGGTGTAATCAGGCACATCATAAGTAAGGCTGCATTGGAAGGGGTCACGGTGGGAGGAAGCCTTCAGAGGGGATGGATGTATGTAGTCACTAGCAGCAGCAGGGTGAAACACAGGGAGCCGCTGTGAAGCCGGCGCCGTCAGCATGGAGAGACGGCGTACCCGGAAGTGATGTCATCCACTGAGCGGCTCCGTAACCAGCCTGAACCGCAAACACACAGCCAGAAGGGGGATGTGATGTCATCAATGAGGGACGCGTTTCGGAACCGTCAATCGTTCCTTTTTCAACCTATAGCTATAGTGATGGCTGGAAATGATATATATACACACGCTTGCAGTAGGTTGGCCGGTAGCGGGGACAGCAATCAGAGTTGGATTGAAAATGAATTCATTTAAATACATTTAAATACATAGATACACATGTAACAGCATTCTTAAAAAGGAGGCAATAACGAGAAGAATATGAAAAGAAGGGAAAATCAAAAATTAGGACGATAGAAAGTTAAAGAAACAGAATATCTAATAATCAAGATGTCTGATAATAACGGGCCAAAGATCATGCATGCACGATAGCATAATATGGATAATTGGAGCGAGCAAGCATATGTGTATGACAATATAAGTATAAAATTGGAACAAAAGGGGACATGTATGTCACCAATACTATCAAAATATTATAATATTAAACTACCATGAATGAAAAACTATTGTGATAAAAAATTATAAGAAAGGGGGCCTAAATTAATATCTATAAAATAGAATATAATATCAGAGTATGGCACTAACTTCAAAATCCTCGTTTAACCCTACAGGGGCTAAAACATTTAATAAGAAAATCCAGTACATTTCTCTGTGGCATAATCGTCGGTAGCGTTCAGCTGGGGGAAGGTCTTTTGGCATTGCCTCAATAACCCATACTCTGAGGCCATTAGTGGACTTATCATGGACGTGGAGGTAGTGTCTAGGGACACTATGGTTGTCTAATCCACCTTCGATGAACCGGCGATGTTCGCCAAAACGTTTACGTAGTGGCCGAATAGTGCGTCCTACATATAATAAACCGCAGGGACATGTGAGACAATATATAACATGGTCAGATGAACATGTATGAAAACCCTTTATTGGGTATGTTTTACCTTTAACATGAAAGTCTTTCTGGCCATGTACCACAAAACTACAGGTCTTGCAGAGAGGCTTACGGCACTGGTACATCCCAGAGATAGCTAGGAACGTGGGCATATGATAGCCCGGAGGCAATGCCCGGGCTATCCATGTGGCCTTGAGTTTACTGGTCGCTACCTTACTTTTAATGTTAGGTGCCTTTCTATAGGCAAATTGAGGTCTGTTAGGCAGAGTGGGAAGAAGGTGTTCATCTTGTAGTAATAGAGGCCAGTGTTTTTTTACAATGTTTTCCATTTGCTTATGTTGAGTATGGAATTGAGTAATGAAGCGTAAATTACTCTTCTGGGTATTGGGACGTGGACGAGGATTCTCAATGGACGGTGTACTCTTATATTGTTGATAGGCTGTATCTACAAGATCAACAGGAAAACCCTTTTCGAGAAATTTTTCTTTCAAAATTTTACCTTCAGTATAATAGTCATTCTTCAGGGTACAGTTCTTTTTTAGCCTACAGAACTGACTTTTAGGTATATTGTTTAGCCATAAGGGATGATGACAGCTATTGTAGTGGAGAAACGAATTTCCAGCTGTTGGCTTGGTGTAATTTTTGGCATGTATCTCCTTACCTATCCAAAAAAGTTCGAGATCCAAGAAAGCTACTTTATTTTGATCAATAACAGAGGTAAAAGTAAGGCCCATGTTGTTGGTGTTACAGTATGTGACGAAGTCAGAAAAGACTGATGCACTGCCATCCCATATGATAATCACGTCATCTATATAACGGCCATAAAAAACGATGTGGGAAAAAAACGGGTTGTTATTCCATATATATTGGTGCTCCCAGTGCCCCATGGTAAGGTTCGCATATGAGGGTGCAAAATGCGCCCCCATAGCTGTCCCTTGTATCTGCAGAAAAAAATTATCCTCAAATTTAAAATAATTATGTGTAAGGCAAAAAGAAGTGGCTTCAACAATGAAGGAAGCTTGTCTCGGATTTAGCATGGGGTCTTGACAAAGAAAAAACTGTAGGGCATTGAGGCCCACTTCGTGGGGTATGGATGTATATAAAGAATGGACATCTAGAGAGGCCCAGTGGTAGTTGTTTTCCCAAGAGTACATGGTTAGAATCTCCAGCAGATGGACGCCATCTCTGATGTGAGACTGGAGGGATTGGGCCAATGGCTGAAGGAACTGGTCTATATATTGTGAGAGTCCGCTACTAATACTGTCCATTGACGCCACAATCGGTCGCCCAGGTGGCGTTTTTAGGTCTTTGTGCACCTTGGGCAGGTGATAGAAATAGGGTGTAAAATGTACTTCTTTGACCAGAAAGGAAGCTTCTTGTTGAGTGATGATGTTATCGTTCAATGCTCTCTTAACGAGAGAGGAAGCTTCAAGGGTGAATGAGGGTAGAGGGTCTTTGTTAAGTCTGATATATGTATTGGTATCAGATAGTAATCGAGTGCCTTCGGAGACATAGTCGGCTCCATTTTGTATCACTATACCTCCTCCTTTGTCGGCACTCTTAATAACCAAATCCAAATTGTTGGTGTGTCAAGGGCTCTTTGTTCACGATGAGTGAGATTGGAAATAACTTTTTTATTTTTATTGTTATTACAAAGTTCCTGTATTTCTGCATGGACAATGCGGTAAAAAGCATCAATACATGAACCTTTGGACTGGGTTGGGTAAAAAACCAAAGTGGGTTTAAAGGTGGTATTTTGAATAGGTGGAGAAGTTATTAAGTGTTGTGTGTATAACGAGTAATCATTCTCATAATCTGCTGGAGGAGAAGATAGAGTAAGGGGATGACTATATAGTTCTTCCAAAATGGAAAGGGGATCACTTTCTATATGGACATCAGTTGTGTTGTGTGACACATCAGGTTTGTTGGAGTCAGTGTGTAAGCGGTGTTTTGTGGATTGAATATTAAAAAATCTCTTTAAAGTAAGGAGGTGAACGAATTTGTTCAAGTCCTTGAAGAGAAGAAAGGGATTGGGTGCAGCAGATGGAGCAAAATTTAGGCCTCGACTAAGTAAGGAGATTTCATCTTTGGTTAAGACATGAGTGGAGAGGTTGAAGATTTTAACAGTACTCTCTTTTTGCTGGGGTCTGGGGTGAGGCTTGCTTCCTCTACCTCGACATCCTCTTCTGCGTGTTTTCTTTTTTGTGGTTTTGTCCGGGGAGGGTCGAATACTAAAAAAGGGACCGCAGTTGGCTCTGAGGCTTGAATAGTGGCAAGAGGTGTCATAAGTGAGGAGTTGGGACCAAAAGACACTGAAGAAACAGGGGATGCTCTCGATGGAATACATGTATTATTTACAGTAGTGTTATGTTGACTATCTGTAGTGGTAGTTGAGCGAGGAAGGGCATCAGAGGTATTTAAAAGCACGTTTGGTGCAGTAGAAATGGAAGTAACATGCGCCACCTGTATAGGCTGGGCAAGATCTGAACTGTCAGTAGGGGATGGTGACGTAGGTGCCAGAGCAGTGATGTTAATTTCCTTATTATGTATAATGGGTCCGGAAACAACTGTTATTTTGGAAGTAGATGTTTTTTTGGGAGGGATTATTTTATGAGGGACAATGGTAGCAAAGGGATTGATGTCCATGAGGGATGGAAGGTCGTGAGTGGATTTGCGTTTCCAGGAGAAAATTTTGTTACTACTGTAATCTTTCAAATCTCTGCTAAATTTCCCCAATTTGTGTTTAATCAAAATGTCTTCCTTCTTTTGGGTTTGTTTGGTCAGGATAGACAGCCAGAGAGATGGTAAATGAGTGGTAAGATCTGCAATTTGGGAAAATACTATTTTTATTTGGTGAAAGCATTGTTCATATTTAATATGTCTCTGTGTAGAGATGATGTTGAAAAAGGAACGATTGACGGTTCCGAAACGCGTCCCTCATTGATGACATCACATCCCCCTTCTGGCTGTGTGTTTGCGGTTCAGGCTGGTTACGGAGCCGCTCAGTGGATGACATCACTTCCGGGTACGCCGTCTCTCCATGCTGACGACGCCGGCTTCACAGCGGCTCCCTGTGTTTCACCCTGCTACTGCTAGTGACTACATCCATCCCCTCTGAAGGCTTCCTCCCACCAAGTAAAAACAAAGCATAGCCAAATGGCTACTCACATAAAAGGTGCCATCGCCCGGCACTGAGGCTGAGAAGCATATCTTTGGAGTGGGGAAATCAGCTCTGTGATGAGGGATTCCCAGATGGTCGCGGCAACGGCGTGCGTTCCACCCTCGACGGACAAGCGAACCACGGAAGCCGGATGTGATGTAATTGCGTGACCAAGTACCGCCTCGACGTACGTTTCGTTAAACACGTCTTCAGGAAGCGTACTTTGGTCACTTAGGAGATAGTTTAAATAATGTTGAATTTGCATAAGGGGAGGGGTTGAATGCTTCACAGCCTCAGTGCCTTATTCAAAACACCGCACAACCGTCTCCAACAACATCCGCAATCACAGCGGTTCATTAAACTTCCACAACGAATTAGTATGCCTTTGAGTAATCTTGAATACTAATATTAAATAGGAGATATATTAGCAAAGTGGACACCATAAATATGATGGCATATTTCGCCAGCTCATGGCTATTGAAAAATGGACAACTAATAAAAAATGATAAAAATATATATATATAGGAATATATATTCACTGAATGATGGCATTCTCACAAATAAAAATTAAAAATGACAGATACCCAACAGTTGCATGAATAAAGAAAAAGTTAATGATAAAAATATGTGTATATATACCCTCGAAAACAGCATCCAAAAATTAAGTACCGATTAAATTGGATCAATAATTCAGAGGAGAAATTGATCTTAGAAAGATTGAACAGAAAACTAATCATTAGTCAAAAAACAATTCAGGTCCAGTTCGATATTTAGGCCCTGTGGCTGCATCGTTTCTGGGCCTTAACGAAACGTACGTCGAGGCGGTACTTGGTCACGCAATTACATCACATCCGGCTTCCGTGGTTCGCTTGTCCGTCGAGGGTGGAACGCACGCCGTTGTCGCGACCATCTGGGAATCCCTCCCCACAGAGCTGATTTCCCCACTCCAAAGATACGCTTCTCAGCCTCACCTTTTATGTGAGTAGCCATTTGGCTATGCTTTGTTTTTACTTGTATTTTAAATAAATGGTGTTACACTATGTTTGGTTCCTCTCCATCTATTTTATATCCCATGCGTGAGACCCTATGATGTGAGGACAAGAGTCTGGTTTATTCCTCTCCATTGCAGCAAGCATTATCTTGCTAAAGCCTATTTTGACCTTTTTTTAATTAAATTGGTCAACTCCATCTGGTAAGCGTACACCCATTTCCATGAGCACATTGGTGTGTTGTTTTCAGTGATGGTGAAGGGATTTTGCTGCTCACGTCTTTTTTGATATCAAGATTCACATCAGGATTTCATCACAATCAACTTTTGAGTTTTTGATGGACTTTTTTTCACTTTATTGCACATTTGATGTATTGAATATTTATTTCATTACTATATGTTAAGATCACTGTCGAACATATTTTTTGCTTTCAGGTTTATGATTTTGTCTATTCAATTTTTTTCACTTAGGCAGGCTGGTATTTACCACTTGAATGTATCTGTTAGTTCACATTGAACAATCTTTATATATATATTTCTTTTTGACCTACCTTTTTTAGCGCTCCCCTACCCCTCTACTTTTTCTCTGCTGGGACCCGCCGATCGTTCGGGAGGCAGGCAGAATGGTGGTCTGCCTATGTAAACAAGGCAGGCGGCCATTCTGAGAGAGGGGTATGTACTGATCCTGTGTTTCTGCTGAGCAGGATATCCCCCCAGTCAAAGGACCTCCCCCACAGTTAGCAAGCACTCCCTAGGAACCCTTTGATCACCATGATGTCATGGTGTCATTAGTACAGTGACAGTAAAAAATTTTTTAGCACTGTATTAATGTCACTGGTCCCCAAAAAAATGGTCAAAAGTGTCAGTTAGGTGTCTGATTTGTCTCCTGCAATATCGCAGTCCCGTTATAAGTCGCTAATCGCCGCCATTACTACTAATATAAAAAAAAAATTAAGAAAAAAATAAAGAAAAATATCCCATAGTTTGTAGGCACTATAACTTTTGCACAAACAAATCAATATACTCTTATTGGTTTTTTGTTTTTTTTTTACCAATATGTAGCAGAAATTTGATTTTTTTATTTTTTTTTATTGCATATGTTTTATAGCACAAAGTAAAAAATATTGCTTTTTTTTCAAAATCGTCTGTATTTTTTTTGTTTATAGCGCAAAAAATAAAAACAGCAGAGGTGATCGAATCCCACCAAAATAAAGCTATACTTGTGGAAAAAGAAGGACATAAATTGTATTTGAGTACAGAGTCGTACAGTAGGATCGCACAATTGTCAGTTAAAATAACGCAGTGACATAGCGCAAAAAATGGCCTGGTCATGAAGGGGGGTAAACCTTCTGGAGTTGAAGTGGTTGACTAAACCTTACTAGATGGTTGACAAAACCACTCATTGATTCAAGAATATTATTGCAGTACAAAGTAAAGGTAGAAAGAACAAAAAAAAATTACCCTGAGAAGAACGGTTTCTGTTCTTGGCTTTGGATGTTGCGGTTTTCTCCCCCTGAGTGCTCCCGGTATGAGTCACAAGGGAGCTTTTTTGGCCGTTGACACACCCACTTTTCTTGATTCTGCCGATCATAATATTCACAGACGTCCTGCCCAGGTAGATCGAAATTGCACGTAACCTCTTCACGAGTTCCATTTTTCTCAAAGTAGCCTTTAAAGAGCACCTGTAAGCCAAAACTAAGCACATTCAGTTCTAACAAACTGTTAATGAGGATTTCCAGTAAAAATTGAATAACACCTATCTGACTGGTGTATCCTTATAGCAAAATAAAAGTATACCTACCCACGGTAACTCCCATATAAATAAAAAATGAGACTCCCATTTAGCTGTTGCGTACATCTTTTAGTATTGGAGAATTACCAATTACATGCCGTCATATATTATGATTATTCAATTAGTGATGAAATCTCCACTTTAGCTGGTACCTCCCTCACTTAACACCCCATGTCAACAGGTACAATCAACTCCCCTTATTCAATCCTACTAATATAGACAAGGTTGCTAAACTTATTTCTAAAGCCCACACACCCACTTGTCCCCTGTACCCTGTTCCCTCACTAATACTACGGTTACCCTCTGACTCTATCCTACATTCTCTAACCCACATCTTCAATCTCTCCCTCTCTTCTGCCATCTTCCCCAACTCTCTTAAACATGTACTAGTCACCCCCATACTTAAAAAGCCTTCCTTGGACCCTACCAATCTTAACAATCTGCACCCCATCTTCTTGCTCCCCTTTTCCTCTAAACTCCTTGAACGCCTGGTCTACAACCAACTGAGTGATCACCTCAATAGGAATAACCTTCTTGACTCCCTTCAGTCTGGATTGCACCTTCCACACTCCACTGAAACTGCTCTTCTAAAACTCACAAATGACTTACTAACAGCAAAAATCAATAGACATTATTCTGTACTCCTACTTCTGCACCTTCCGGCTGCCTTTGATACAGTTGACCACCCGTCCTCAAAAAAAAAAAAAACACTATTCCTTTGGTCTCCATGACTCTGCTCTTCACTGGCTCTCATCCTACCCATCCCACCTCACCTTTAGTGTCACTTACAATTCGACTTCCTCCTCTCCCTTTCCTTTCTCCATTGGAGTTCCCCAAGGTTTTGTTCTTGGACCTCTCCTATTTTCAATTTACACCTCCTCCCTGGGTCAGCTGATAGCCTTCCATGGCTTTCAATATCATTTCTTTGCTGACAACACCCAAATCTATCTCTCCACCCCTCAACTCACTCCATCAGACTCCTCACACATCACTAATTTACTAACAGACATGTCTGTCTGGATGTCACACCACTTCTTCAAATTCAACTTGACCAAAACCGAGCTCCTAATATTTCCTCCCCCACGTGCCTCTTCTCCTGACTTCTCTGTCCAGAGGAATGGCAAAACCATCAACCATTCCCCACATGCCAGGGTGCTAGGAGTTATCCTGGACTCTGAACTCTCCTTTCGGCCCCACATCCAATCACTTTCTAAAGCATGCTGCCTCAACCTGCAATCCCTGCATTGGCTGCCACTCACCCAACAAATTAAATTAAAAAAACTAACAATAACTTACAAAGCCATCCACAACAGCTACATCACTAACCTAATCTCAAAATACCAACCAAATCATCCTCTTTGCTCCTCCCAAGACCTCTTGCTCTCTATTTCCCTTGTCACCTTCTCCCATATTCGCCTCCAGGACTTCTCCTGAGCCTCTCCCATATTTTGGAATTCCCTACCCCAATCTGTCCAACTATCTTCAACTCTATCCACCTTTAGGAGTTCCCTGAAAATATTTCTCTTCAGAGAAGCCTATCCTGCCTCCACCTAACAACTGTACTTTCATTTTCTTCATTAGCTTATCCCCCACAGTTATTACTTTTTGTATCAATTGACCCTCCCTTCTAGATTGTAAGCTCTTACAAGCAGAGCCCTCATATTCCTCCTGTATTGATTTGTATTGTAACTGTACTGTCTGCCCCAACGTTGTAAAGCACAAACTGTTGACGCTATATAAATCCTGTATAATGGTAATAATATTTATTCAAGTGGGAGAACTTCCGACTCTGCACTTCAGCAAATGCACAAAGTGAAAATTCTTCGAAAAACAACACACAGAACACAAGTGAACTTGTACACCCCTTCAGCTCTTCATCCACTCTGTAACATGCGATCTCTACCACTCCTTCTGACAGTTGTGTCCTCTCTCCTTAAACTCCCTTTCCTTCACCCCTCTTCTCCACCCCACAGCTTATATTATTATTATTATTATTTTTATTATTATTCACGATTTATATAGCGTCAACAGTTTACGCAGTGCTTTACAATGTATAGGGGCACAACACAATTACAGTACAGTTCAATACAAAAGGTACAGGAGGGCCCGGCTCATAGAGCTTACATTCTAAAGGGAGGGGGTGGTGTTACAAAAGGTAATAGCTGCAGAGAATGATTTGATGGGGGTGTCTTGGGGACAGTTGTTAGGTGGGTGTGGGATAGGCTTCCCTGAATAAATGAGTTTTCAGGGATCTCCTAAAGGTGGACATGGTAGGGGCTGATCGGACATACAGGGGCAGGGAGTTCCAGAGGATGGGAGAGGCTCTGGAGAAGTCCTGAAGGCGAGCATGGGAGGTGGTAACAAGGGAGCTAGAGAGCAGGAGGTTCTGGGAGGAGCGGAGGGGACGATTTGGGCAATATCTGCAGATAAGGTTGGTGATGTAGATGGGGGCGATGTTGTGAATGGCCTTGTAGGTTATGGTTAGCATTTTGAATTTTACGCGGTATATATAACTCCCTCACTTCTGTCCTCTTTGTAAAGAACATAGCACATATCATGAGGGACTCCATTTTAGTTTTAAGACACCATTTTAGTTTTACAGGAAAATTGAGAAAACTCAAATGTGAGTTTTAACTGAAACCAATATTATCTTTAAGCTGTTATCTATAGAAAACCTTCTCAAGGTTGCCTATACATTTTAGCTAGAATATGGAGTTTGGCCTAGCTCATGTTTGTTCTTGATAAGATAAAGTGCGTCCTTCACCTGTTAATGAATATTCTAGTAGAAATGATGCAAGATTTTGTCTTATAACACCAGCTAATAGTTAAATATTAACTGAACCTATTTTCATTTCAATGACATGTATAAGGTTAGTAAAACTCCTCCCATCCCTCAAACTGCATAAATACTGTCCCTTTTGACCAATACAAATTAGATGTCATTAAGTGGCTAAGCAAACCTGTCTCCTGTGTCACTTTATTGATATCTCCAGGCCTGGGGGTCAACGGAGGTCTTCCTGCATTACCTGAACCTATCTGGGTGGTCTTAGAAGCCGTAATTGCCTACAATCTGGGGGCTCGCCGGGAAAAAAAGCCAAATAAAATCATATCTGAAGGTAAGTCTTCATTTTGTCTTTATTGACGAAATATTTCTTGCCTCAGCTCTGATTAAAGCTTTTTAGACCCGTAAATTAGTAGGGGATAAGAACCACGCCAGAGGTTAATATTGGAGGGTTTTTGGGAAACCCACAAAGATAAGCAGTACTGCATACACATATATAGAGACATTCCTTTTGGGAAGGGATATGAAGTGGTTAATGAGGAAATAGACTCCGGTGACCCCAAAATCCTTTGCTTTTTCTTATCTATCGCATTAGAAGTTATAAGATAATCTGTTGTGTGTGTGTGGGTCAGAAGACTGGGTGGTAAGAACAGTCGACTCCCACTGTCAATATGGGTCAGAAACAAGGTAAAGAAGATCCTCCCCCTCTTCCCAATCCAGGAGAAACGTGTAAGGATTTTGTAGCCAGAATTTGTGGTACTAATTATGAATTCATAGTCCCATGGGTTTCAAATTTAGCGGGATGGACCGAAGCCATACACAGTGTAGACCCCTTTCCCCGGGATGGCGCTAATGATGAATTTCACATAGATATGATAAAAGGATTGTGTTTAGGAGATAAGAGAGCTTTCCCTTGGTACCCCGGGGATCCTCAATGGGATATGGATTATATGGAAAAGGGAGGAGAGAACTGGTTAAAATACGCCCCATATTGGTTTCAGAGGGATAATAAGAAACAGAAAAAGCCCACCAAATGTTTAAGTAAGGAAGATTATGACCAGAAACATAGAGAAGAAGCCGATAAAAAGAGATTTGTCCCTGACCCAATAGCCTCACCCCTGCCAATAGTCAGTCATCCTCCACCCGCATATGTACATGTCTATCCAAGTTTAAGAAAGGAAGATATTGATCTTCTGGCTGGACATTATGCAACCAGACAACGGCAGGTCCCCCCCGCTCCACAACCACAACAGCAGATGCCTTCCGCTCCACAACAAGATAGACAGCACCCACAGAGGGCCCGAGTCGAGGTAGGGGAACCAGAAGATGATCAGGGAGCTATAGGAGGGGTAGTTTCACCACCTGGCCAAGAGCAGGAGGAAGAAGACGTTAAAGGGGATAGAATACTTAGTCCCCCTAAAACAAAGAGTGGAACTGTATATAGTAACACTAACCTTCAAGCACCTTTCATGACCATTGGAAATGAATTATTAAAAAAGGTAATAGACATTGAGGACATTGACAGGATAGTAAAACATTGCCCCAAACCCACCGCCTCTGCAGGTGGCACTTTAACTTACTTAAAAAAGGCCTGTAAGGGTAGAAATTACACACAGGAAGACATGCGTCTTATCATTGATGGTATCATAGGACACACCAGTTCCTGGAACTGGACAAATGTTCCAAGTATAAACACTATTGACACTGGAAACGCGGGAGCATATGGGTTAAACACAGTACTAGGTAGGAACACCATGTGGACAGAATTAGAGACTGAAATGATGAGAGTATTTAAAAATAAAAGTTCCCTCCCTACTGCCATAGCATGCAAACAAAAGTCAGGAGAAACTGTAGTTGAATTCTGGAAAAGGTTTCATGAAAATTGGACAACAGAAGCTGGATTAGCTACAACTACTGATGTGGGAGCTTTGTTTATTCAAACTTTTATGAATAATCTAAAACCCCAGTTCGCCTTGGTGGTGAAACAGATGATATCTGAATGGACCACACAGACGATTGACCAATTTCAGGAAACCTTAATACAGAAAGAAGCAGCAGGGTGTTTTGATGTAATAAAAGAGAAAGCAGTGAGTAGCCTTTATCAGGGTGGAGTGCGAACTCAGCCTCCCCAAGATAATGGTGGACAATGGGGCAGTGGAAACAGAGGCAGAGGAAGAGGAAGAACAAAAGGGAGAGGCCATGGTTTTTCCAGACCACCCCAGCAGTCCCGCACATGTTGTTTTAACTGTGGACAACAGGGTCACTGGAGAAATCAATGTCCTTATGAATGGAATAACCCAAATACTCAAGATCAAGATCAAATGCATACACAGGGACCCCAATCTAGCCAACCAAATCAAGTTGCCCCAAAGCAACAGGGTCCCCGATTCCCTATACAGTGGAATCAACAGCAACTAAAATGAAGCTGCCCGGAAGGTAGTATCCCAGCATTTCCTTTGATCTCACACTCTTACAATGAACAACCAATTGTGACCCTATATGTCAAACATAGGCCTGTTCCGTTTTTAACCGATTCAGGGGCAACTCGGAGCACCCTCAGTGAGGACTACTACAGAGGTGAGACTAAAATTGCTGAACCTTCTATGGGAATTAATGGGATACTTACCAAAACATACAAAACACCACCTTTACCAGTAAGTGATGTTGAAAGGGGAGGTGCAACAGTCTTGCATCATTGTTTCAGGATTATACCAAATTGTCCTGTGAATCTCTTGGGTAGAGATTTGATGGGAAGATTGGGTATAACACTGAAAATGACTACTGAAGGAGGGGTCTTCGTACACTCCAAGGTAATACCAATATATTACACTGAGGATAGTGATCTCCCTCCACCAGATGATCCGGTATGGTCAAAAAGCTCCTTGGATGTAGGTCTTATTTCTTGTACCCCATACAAGGCAGCTTTAAAATCATGGGCACAGCCGGTTTATCACAAACAATACCCAATTTCAAAAGAAAAAGAGGAAGGAGTGGCCCCAATGGTGGAAAGGTTCCTGCAGCTAGGAATTCTTAAAGAGACACTGTCACCCTACAACACCCCCATTAACCCAGTAATGAAGCCAGACGGCTCTTACAGGTTTGTACAAGACCTCAGAGCTATAAACAACCTAGTGATACCCATCGCTCCCATAGTGCCTGACGTGCCATCACTCTTAACCTCCATACCATGCGATGCAGAGTATTTTTCGGTCATTGACCTTTGTAATGCATTTTTTTCAGTTTCTGTTGACGAAGAGACACAGCCTATCTTTGCATTCAATTTCAGAAACCGCCAGATGACGTGGTGTAGATTATCCCAGGGCTATGTAGACTCCCCTGTAGTGTACACAGTGGCCCTCCAGGCAACCCTGCGGTCTTGGACACCCCGCCATGGTTCCGTCCTACTTCAATATGTTGATGATTTGTTGTTGTGTAGTCCAAGCCAGAAAGCATGTAAAAATGATGGTTTAGATCTGTTACATTGGTTAGCAGACAATGGTCACAAGGTTTCTAAGAAAAAGCTACAATGGTGTCAGGAAACTGTTGAATACCTTGGTTTTGTACTCTCCAAAGGAGAAAGGAAAATCAGTCACAAGAGAGCTGCGGCTCTCGTGGGTCTGCCCCGCCCACTTACTAAGAAGGACATGCTATCCTTTCTTGGAATGATTGGTTACTGCCGCCAATGGATACCTGATTGTTCCTACTATGATAATCTCCTGAGGCAAGCCACAGGTACTGACATGCCAGATTGTGTGAAATGGAATGATGAAATGTACAATGCTTTTGTGTATCTTAAAACTGCAATGGTCACATCTCCTGGACTTGGACTACCTGAATATGGTAAAATGTTTCACTTGTTTGCAAGGGACAACTGTAAAACAATGGCGGGGGTCCTGGCTCAGGAGCATGGGGGGAAACTCCGCCCAATTGCGTTTTTTTCAAAAGTTGTGCCGATGCCAGTACAGGGCATGCCGGCGTGTCTCAGAGCTCTGGCATCCTGTGCGATGGTGGTGGAAATGGCTACATCATTCACTCTAGGGCATGCCACCACACTACACACCACTCACAATGTATCCATTCTACTAAAGAACATCCATACCCAGCACATGTCAGCCCAGAGGCTGAGCGGTTATGAAGTAATTTTACTTTCTAACCCAAAACTTGAGATCAAATATGCCTCTCCCACTTCTGGCCCAGCTCCAATCCTGAATGCCTTGCTAGGCTTGAAAGGTGAAGAAGATGAGGTAGTGCCTCAACATGAATGCATGGACCTCATCCACCAAGACACATCCCCGAGACCAGACATGTCTTCAACTGCTCTCCCTGGAGCACAGAATGTCTTTGTGGATGGGTCTTGTTCAAGACCAAATGATAACACATACCATGCAGGGTATGCTGTTGTTCAGCTGCCTGATAAAATACTGGAAGCAAACCCTGTCCCATTCCAATCAGCACAAGCTGCAGAACTTATAGCCCTTACTCGAGCTTGTCAGCTTTTTGAAGGGCAGGATGTAAACATTTACACAGACTCCAAGTACGCGTACGGTGTCGCGCATGATTTTGGAGTCATATGGAAAAGGCGGGGCTATATAGCAGCAGACGGTAAATCCATCTCACATTCCACGCTTGTCACAAGTCTGTTAGAAGCTATACAATTACCAAGGTCCATAGCTATACTACACTGTAGGGCACATACAGGGCAACAGGATGACATAGCCAAAGGCAACGCCTTAGCTGACAAAGCAGCAAAAGAAGCAGCATCCACACAGCCTGCAAACATACAAATGCCATTACTCTCACCAGAAATTCCTCTTTTGGATCAAACATTGCGTGATCTCCAAGCATATGCCACAGACCAAGACATCCAGCAATGGAACTCAATAGGTGTGCAGACAAACCCAGAAACTGACCTTGTCTGCCAAGAGGGGAGACCATGTATCCCTGTAGCCAGTGCACCCATTTTTATTTCACAATACCATGGGATAGGTCACAGAGGGTGGAAAGTCACATGTGAACTTTTGGATAAGGATTTTTACATTCCAGGTCTTCCCTCTCTCGTTAAGGCATATGTTTCCAGATGCATCACATGCATTCGGAATAACCCTAGCAACCCTCACAAAGCAAAACACGAACATCTGATATATCCATCTACACCATTCACTCATCTGCAGATAGATTTTACACACATGCCCAAACTAGGTAAAAGACAGGAATATTTGCTAATAATAGTGGACATGTTCTCAAGATGGATAGAATTGTTTGTAACTACAAAGGAAGATGCACAAACAGTAGTGAGGATTCTGATACAAGAAATTATCCCAAGGTGGGGTTGCCCACTACAGATCAACTCTGACAATGGTCCTGCATTTGTGGCCAAAGTTTGTCAAGACCTGGTAAAAACACTGAAAATAGAATGGAAGTTTCATATTCCTTACCACCCCCAGAGTTCAGGTATAGTGGAAAGGATGAACAGAACCATCAAAGATAAGATCAGGAAGGCCACTGGAGGTACGTATGCAAATTGGAAGAAGGTCCTACCAGCTGTACTAGCCGAGGTAAGAATGACACCCTCTAAAA
Source organism: Lithobates septentrionalis (assembly GCA_037952835.1). Classification (NCBI taxonomy): domain Eukaryota; kingdom Metazoa; phylum Chordata; class Amphibia; order Anura; family Ranidae; genus Lithobates; species Lithobates septentrionalis. The sequence goes on along the minus strand of JBBDGP010001614.1, from coordinate 720,033 downwards.
AGACAGGATACTCTCCTTTTGAAGTCTTAATGGGTAGGCCATTCCCCACCCCATGGGCCAGACAGCCACTTATGTTAGAAAGAGGGGACCTAGATCTTATTCAGGAAGAATATGTAAAAAAACTTATTGAAACTTTGGATAAAGTTGAAAGGAATGTTGCTCGCACCTCTCCTTCTTCTTCACAGGAACCTACACACCCTTTCCAGGTGGGTGACACCGTGGTGGTCCAGAGATTGAACCGCACCAAGAAACAAGAGTTTCCCTTCGGACCCCCAACCACAGTGATCGCAGTCACCCGCACAGCTATTTTGGTAGAAGGACAACAGGCCTGGATTCATGCAAGTCGCGTAAAGAAGGTCAACCAGGACCCTAAGAAGCAAGGCAAAGATAAAGCACAGAGAGGTGAAGCAGGTGATATAAATCCTCGAAAACAGAGTGAAGCAGGTGGTCAAGACTCTGAACAAGATGACGTCGCTTATTTCACCACGGACTTCTGGGAAAGCCTTGTGCCTCCTATGCTGGGCTGCCCTGATTGTGTTCCTGCCAACTTGGCTGATAACTAACTGTATTTATTATTCTGAAGATTTGGGACTCATAAAGGGTATTTGTGGGGCCTCTAACACTCTACAACAGAATAATACACATGACAGACACAAGAGAAATGAAAACTCAGAAAGTTTTACAGATAAAATGTTATTGTTGAAGTTTAAATATAGCTACGCCCAGAAATCTGGATTTGAAAAATGTTGGATATGTAGTAAACTCCATCCTAGCACTGCTAGAATCCCCTTAATGGCAGTACCTCTAAACTTCACCCCACTCCTTAATGGCACACCTCCTGTCGTCCTTACAGAAGTCATAAGAACACTTTCAAATAATACCCTTACTTTCCAAATTACTGGTAGAAGTCATTCCCCAGACTGGTGTTTTAGGCTGGGAAACTCCACAAATGGAGCTGAAGTTTGCCAACAAGCTAATATTAACTTTTCAATGACTTCAATTGAAAGCCCTTTCTTTCATACTTCAGAACCTGCCCTAAACACCACTCTAATAAACTTTCTTAACTCCAGTTCCACTTCCACAGTAGGACAATTATTGTCGAGTTTAACTTTTTCCAGTTTTTCTGATGAAATGATGACAATATTCAACAAACGATCCTTAGCTCTAGGAAACAGTATTTATATTTGTTGTGGAAAAATCTGTCACCCTTGGATCCCCACCGAACCCCAAGGATGGTGTTATCTTGCATCCCTAGTCCCCATCATGGGCGTAGTAGGAGATAGCAAGGGAGGACACCTCCTTGAAGCTAGCATGCATCCTAGGTACCCCCTCAAACACCGCAATAAAAGGGAGTTATTTCTTACAAAGGATAAGGCATGGGCTTGGTTCCCCTCATGGACTGGGTGGGGAATAGACTTAATGAAAAGGTTGAATAATTACACTGGAATCATTGATGAAATAATGGAAAAGAATTCTGATGATATTACTAAATTAAATATAGAAACTAGGGCAATTAGAAAACAATTAGAACTACACGAGTTAGCCATAGAAAGCATGAGTGCTGCCTTAACTGGGTTATGTGAAAACACAGAAGATTATGAGTGTTGTACCTGGTTTCATAACACAAGTATGGAAGTACCAGATTATTATGATATAATTGCACAACACCGGAAAGAAGTAAGCAAATTACAAGATGAAGCTAGAAACATTGCTAAGACATGGGATCCTTTTGCAAACCTAAGTTCTGGGATAGGAATTTTGGCATGGATAAAGAGTGCTGCCATAACTATAATTATGATTGCTCTTTTTGTTTTGTTCCTATATGCCTGTTATAAGCTTATAATGTGTATAATTGTTAAGGCATCCCGAACCCCTGATCCTGCTGCTGCGAATAGAATTTATCTGAGTATGTATTATGATAGAAGAAAATTTACATAACTGTGAAAGATAGTGAGCCATATAAATAATGTCTCAAAGAGGGGATTGTAAAGAACATAGCACATATCATGAGGGACTCCATTTTAGTTTTAAGACACCATTTTAGTTTTACAGGAAAATTGAGAAAACTCAAATGTGAGTTTTAACTGAAACCAATATTATCTTTAAGCTGTTATCTATAGAAAACCTTCTCAAGGTTGCCTATACATTTTAGCTAGAATATGGAGTTTGGCCTAGCTCATGTTTGTTCTTGATAAGATAAAGTGCGTCCTTCACCTGTTAATGAATATTCTAGTAGAAATGATGCAAGATTTTGTCTTATAACACCAGCTAATAGTTAAATATTAACTGAACCTATTTTCATTTCAATGACATGTATAAGGTTAGTAAAACTCCTCCCATCCCTCAAACTGCATAAATACTGTCCCTTTTGACCAATACAAATTAGATGTCATTAAGTGGCTAAGCAAACCTGTCTCCTGTGTCACTTTATTGATATCTCCAGGCCTGGGGGTCAACGGAGGTCTTCCTGCATTACCTGAACCTATCTGGGTGGTCTTAGAAGCCGTAATTGCCTACACTATTCTTATTACAGCACCCACCAACTCCTGCTAATTCTAAATCCACATGCACACAAAATCTCCAGAACCCTGGGGCATGTCCTTTCATATAAATCTCACTCCCACATTACCTCCCTCACCCTTATGCTTCTCCTAACCTCTAGGGATATATTCCAAACCCTGGGCCTCCATCACTTAACTGCACCCAACGCACCCATCACCCTGCACCCTCTGGCAGTAGCCGCAATCCACACAATTTAGTTCCCATTCCTCTTCTATCAAAAACCAGACTCCCCTTTTCCTGCACCCTCTGGAATGCCCGCTCTGTCTGTTAGAAACTCACCTCTCTCCACATTCTTTTTATCTCTAAATTTAATCTACTCACCATTACTGAAAACTGGCTCAATGAATCTGACACTGCATCTTCTGCTGCCCTCTCCTATGGTGACATTCTCTGGGCTCACACCCCCAGACCCAGTGGACGTAAGGGAGGGAGTGTGGGAATCCCTCTATCCCCATATAGCAGCTTTCAGGTACTTCACCCACCTCCCTTTTAGTCACTCTCCACATTTGAGAGGCAACAGATTCATTTTTATGGCTGCGACTCTCCTTAAAAACAAGATTGGATGGGGCGTGGCCTGGACCGGCATGGCGTGAGGAACACGGACTGAGAGCTCCGCTTGCCCGAAATCCGTATCCATCATTCTTGGGGTAACAACCATCGCAAACACCGACTAATTCAAACCGCCAGTAGTGGGAAAGCATAGAGAAGATGTCTCCTCCAAAAAAAGGCACAGACGCGGCCGCTAAACTTGCAAAATTCCGCCTACAAGATAAGACGGCCGCAGAGGAAAATGGCGCCGACCAGCCCGCTCCGTCGGACTCAGCTGCAGACGATACTACCCGTGTCTTGGAAGCAATTTCGGACTGCAAGAGCACCCTCACGTGTAAAATAGAGGAGGTGAAGGTGGATGTGTCGCTGATCCGACAGGACTTGCAGAAACTAAGAGAACGGGTTACTGATACAGAGACACGGATCAGCCAGGTGGAGGACGACATACCGCCATGGCAGATAACAACGGAAAGATTACAACACCAGCTGAACATGGTACTTATGAAACAAGACGACATGGAAAACCGATTGAGGAGGTGCAATCTACGGTTTGTGGGACTGCCGGAGGGTGTGGAGGGTGCTGACCCCCCCTCATTCCTGGAGAATCTGCTAATCTCTACCTTTGGCCGGTCTGAATTTTCCACCTCATTCGTGCTGGAGAGAGCACACAGATTGGCCTCCAAACCTCCTCCCCAAGGTGCGCCCCCCAGAATATTCATTGCCAAACTGCTTAACTACCGGGACCGTGATGCCGTCCTCCGCCTCACCAGGCTAAAAGGCAACATCCCTTTCAACAATGGAGAGGTCAAAGTCTTTCCAGACTTCTCGGCAGAAGTTCAGAAGAAGCGCGCGCAATTTACAGAAGCCAAACGACAACTGCGGATCCGCCAGTACAAATATGCAATGCTCTTCCCGGCCAGATTGCGTGTGGTCGGGGAAGACAGGGCCCACTTCTTTGATACACCAGAAGCGGTACTCGAGTGGATGGAAAACAGAGCAGCTCCAGACCGAGCACCCTCATAGGATCCTTTAGGATTTTAGATGACTATTAACGCCGTAAACCGTGCTTGATGCCTGACTGCAATGCCGACATTACAACATACACTGTGACAAGCCGGACTTTGCTCCATCAAGGTACTGTACTATACAAGTTCATGTGGAGCCGGCCCTCACCCTGCCAGTGAACTTTCTCATACTCACCTCTCAATATACCCTGCTATGCCTCCCCTATTTTACCGTTCCCCCCCCCCTTTTTTTTTTTTTTCTCTCCCGGAGCACACTTCCGCAGTCTCATCTGGCATACGCTTATGTCCCCTGTGCACATACTATCCATCATGGATGATAACTGTTTTCTTTGGCAAGCAGAAGCCCTTCATGACTTCCAGAAGACACTCTCCAGCGTATACATCTGCATATCCTTCCACACCCTATCATCCTGGAGGTCATGTTTTGGGAGTCAGGTCCCTCATGTTATTGCTCGCTCTTCAGCGATTTATTGTCCCCCTAGTTACAGGACTCCTAGCGGGTCCTGTTTTTACAGGAATTTCATGTAATGTTTGCCAAAAGGCGCAAGTTTTGTTTCCCTGGAATGTACGGGAACAGCAGCCTGCCCCTGTGTTAAGTGGGAAAGGATGTCTGCCTGTGCAGCCCAGAGTGTTAATTTATAGGTTGGAAAAGTTTTGTTGTTTTCTTTTCATGCAGGCTAATAGAGATAAGAGGAGTCTTCATTGCAGATATCTGGTTTATATATTGATATACATATGCCCCTGCGCTGGGGGGGGAAAAATTGTGGATTCAGGCTCCGGGGTTGGAAAACCATGGATCCTGACTCTGCCGCCTAGATTGAGGTGGGCGGAGATACATACTCTCCTGTATCACAGGCTGCAGCGGGGCGGCTGCTCCGCGGCCATGATGGCGAGCTCAAAACTAAACAAATTTAGGTATGGTCTCTAAGTTGAAATGTGTTACGTGGAACGTGCGAGGTATAAGAGCTAAACCCAAAAGAAATGCAACCCTATCTATCCTCAAAAATATGCGAGCTGAGATAATAGCCCTAACGGAGACACATCTTACCGGTCAATTGATGTCAACACTTAAAAAACCCTGGGTGGGGTGGTTGTATCATGCTCCATATACCTCCAACTCTAGAGGAATCGCAATATTGGTGGCGAAGACAGTGCAGTTTGTTTTACTGAAGCTCAAATCAGATACACAGGGCAGATTCCTGTTTTTACACGCCAAGCTAAATGGGCTAGAAATGCTTATTCTTGCAGTATATATACCTCCCCCGTTCCACTTCAATGTTTTACATGAGGGCCTTGCTTTTATTGCTCAACACCCTACCGTTCCGGTACTTTGGATGGGAGACTTCAATAATGTGCTAGACAGGGATCTCGATAGAATGACTACACAATCACCTAATATTCCCTCCTCCCAACCCACTAGATTCGGTAGATTACTAGGTGAGATGGCTCTGGTTGACACATGGAGATATCGCCACCCACAAGATAAGGCCTATTCCTGCTTTTCAACATCCCATAACTCAATGTCTAGGATTGATCTTATTTTGCTATCCCGCTCCCTTCTCCCTATGTTGGAGGACGTGGGCTTTTACCCGCGTGCACTATCAGACCACGCCCCATACTGGGTTGTGCTTAAACTAGACTCCCAGCCCAATACCTATACATGGAAACTCAATCCCTTCTGGTTATCGGTAGTACCCGGAATAGAGGAGATTGGGATTGAGTGGGACATATTTTTTCAACATAACAGAGCCTCAGCGCCTCTTGAAATAGTTTGGGATGCCTTTAAATCCCATGCTCGCATGACACTTGCCCAACACATAAATAAACATAAGAGGACATCCTCACACGTAATACACCAGGCAGAGCGAGTCTTGACAGAGCTGGAGAGGGAATTTACATCTAACCCTACCCCCTCTAATGCCGACCAACTAAAACAGCAAACACGTATAGTATCCAACCTACACTTTGAAAAAGCGGAGAGAAACATATTCTACACAAAACAAAGGCTTTATGAATGTGGAGAGAGGGCGGGACGCCTCCTGGCATACTTAGCTCATATAGACCTCAGACCACCCACGGTAGTATCTCTTAGGGGCATCAATGGAGAAATGATTACCGAACCCGATAGGGTAGCGGAAGAATTTCGTTCTTATTTCTCAGCGCTCTACACCTCTACGGTTGATAATGACAGTAGAGACGCAGGGGCACTATTAGCGAATATAGAAATACCCACACTATCCCAGACCCAGATTGAAATGCTGGAAGCCCCAGCAGTGCCGGGACAAGGTCATCTGGTGCCCAGGGCAAAGATGGAAAACTGTGCCCCCCCCCCGCCGCTGTGAAAGCTACAATGCCTACAGATGATGGGATCTATACTGGGAATTTGTTAAATACTAGTATTGGCAGCGATCAGTGACTTAGGCGCGGTTCACACTGGGGAAACTTGTCACGCCCCATTCAGTACAATGAAACCATTCTAATCGGACCAACAAGACACAGCACATCAGGGCACATCAGGGCACAGGTCACAATACACGAGGGCACAGCACATCAGGGCACAGCACATCAGGGCACATCAGGGCACAGGTCACAGTACATCAGGGTACAGAGCCCAGCACATCCAGGTACAGCACACCAGGCCACATCAGGGTACAGCACATCAGGGTACAGAGCCCAGCACATCAGGTCACAGTACATTGGGGCACATGACATTAAGGCACAGCACATGGGGGCACAAGGCACATCGGGGCACATCAGGGCACAGGGCACATAGGACATCAGGGCACATAGCACATTAGGGCACATCCGGGCACATAGCACATCAGGGCATGGGGCACATAGCACATCAGGGCACAGGGCACATCAGGGCACAGCACATCAGGGTACAGAGCACATCAGGGTACAGAGCACATCAGGGCACAACAGATCAGGGTACATGGCACAGCACATCAGGGTACAGGGCACATCAGGGTACAGAGCACATCAGGGCACAACACATCAGGGTATAGGGCACAGCACATCAGGGTACAGGGCACATCAGGGCACATAGCACATCAGGGCACGGAGCACATCAGGGCACGGGGCACATCAGGGTAAGGAGCACATCAGGGCACATGGCACATCAGGGCACGGGGCACATCAGGGCACATGGCACATCAGGGCACAGGGCACAAAGCACATCAGGGCACGGAGCACATCAGGGCACGGAGCACATCAGGGCATGGGGCACATAGCACATCAGGGCACGGGGCACATCAGGGCACAGCGCATCAGGGTACAGAGCACATCAGGGTACAGAGCACATCAGGGTACAGAGCACATCAGGGCACAACACATCAGGGTACAGGGCACAGCACATCAGGGTACAGGGCACATCAGGGTACAGAGCACATCAGGGCACAACACATCAGGGTATAGGGCACAGCACATCAGGGTACAGGGCACATCAGGGCACATAGCACATCAGGGCACGGAGCACATCAGGGCACGGGGCACATCAGGGTAAGGAGCACATCAGGGCACATGGCACATCAGGGCACGGGGCACATCAGGGCACATGGCACATCAGGGCACAGGGCACAAAGCACATCAGGGCACGGAGCACATCAGGGCACGGAGCACATCAGGGCATGGGGCACATAGCACATCAGGGCACGGGGCACATCAGGGCACAGCGCATCAGGGTACAGAGCACATCAGGGTACAGAGCACATCAGGGTACAGAGCACATCAGGGCACAACACATCAGGGTACAGGGCACAGCACATCAGGGTACAGGGCACATCAGGGTACAGAGCACATCAGGGCACAACACATCAGGGTATAGGGCACAGCAGATCAGGGTACAGGGCACATCAGGGCACATAGCACATCAGGGCATGGAGCACATCAGGGCACGGAGCACATCAGGGCACGGGGCACATCAGGGTAAGGAGCACATCAGGGCACATGGCACATCAGGGCACGGGGCACATCAGGGCACATGGCACATCAGGGCACAGCACATCAGGGCACATGGCACATCAGGGTACAGAGCACATCAGGGCACAACACATCAGGGTACAGGGCACATCAGGGCACATAGCACATCAGGGTAAGGAGCACATCAGGGCACATGGCACATCAGGGCACGGGGCGCATCAGGGCACATGGCACATCAAGGGCACGGGGCACAAAGCACATCAAGGCACGGAGCACATCAGGGCACGGAGCACATCAGGGCATGGAGCACATCAGTGCATGGGGCACATCAGGGTACATGGCACATCAGGGCATGGGGGACATCAGGGCACATGGCACATCAGGGCACAGGGCACATCAGGGCACGGCGCACATCAGGGCACATGGCACATCAGGGCACGGGGCACATCAGGGCACGGGGCACATCAGGGCACGGAGCACATCAGGGCACGGAGCACATCAGGGCACGGGGGCATATGGCACATCAGGGCACATAATGGCACATGAAGGGGCACATGGCACATTATGGGGCACATCAGGGCACATCATGGGGCACATCATGGGGCACGTCAGGACACATCATGGGGCACATCAGGGCACATCATGGGGCACGTCAGGGCACATTATAGGGCACGTCAGGGCACATTATGGGACACATCAGGGCACATCATGGGGCACATCAGGGCACATCATGGGGCACGTCAGGGCACATTATAGGGCACGTCAGGGCACATTATGGGACACATCAGGGCACATCATGGGGCACATCAGGGCACATCATGGGGCACATCAGGGCACAACATAGGGCACATAGCACATTAAGGGCACATTGTTTACTAGCCTGCATGCAGAGCAGCGCTGGAAGCATCTGTGATAAGTTCTCTCATGTCACGCTGCTCCCCGGCGGCCCCTCCTCTCTTCTCGTCCATCCCAGATGATGTCACAAGCAAATAGGGAAGGACGAGAAGAGAGGAGGGGCCGCCAGGGAGCAGCGTCACATGAGAGAGAGAACTTATCACAGATGCTTCCAGCGCTGCTCTGCATGCATCTCGATCTACCCGTCAGGCGCCAGCTGTCGGCGATTGACGGGTAGATCCTCCAATGCAGGACAGAAACTGCCTGATAAGGAAGTGAGAGGCGGGGCGGGGCTGGTCTCAGGCTTGTGCCGGGTGCAGGAGCGCACTCGGCACATGTTAAAAATGATCAATTTTCGCTAGGCCGGCGTTGTAAACTGGATAGGTAGCAGGAATTTTTACAACACCGGTTCACTGGCGCTTCTATTGCGCCCCTCTTCCTCCAGTAAATGGTCCCGCCCAGGGCATCCGCCCCTTCCGCCCCCCCCTTGTACCGGCCCTGAGCCCCAGTGTCTACTGATGATATTATTGATGCGATATCCCACCTCAAAACCTCGAAAGCACCCGGATCGGACGGCCTCCCCTTAGAATTTTATAAAACATATCTAGATAACATTGTCCCTAGATTGCACGAACTATATGCACATATGTTTAAATCTGGCTCTATCCCCCAATCCATGACTGAAGCTTATATAGTGCTCATACCCAAACCTGGTAAAAACTTAGAAATCCCAGAATCTTACCGCCCCATTTCGCTTCTTCAACTTGATATAAAGATTTTGGCCAAGATCCTGGCGTTGCGTCTAAATAAAATAATCCTTACCCTGATCCACCCGGATCAAACGGGATTTATGCCCACTAAAAATGCAGCCCATAACCTCCGCAGACTACATATGAACATACAGGCTCAACACGACCAAATGGGATCCAGAGTTGTGGTGTCTTTGGATGCCGCTAAGGCATTCGACTCCGTTGAATGGACATATTTATGGCAATGCCTAGCTAAATTTGGATTCGGACCGAAATTCATTAGATGGATCCAACTAATGTATCAAAATCCCAGTGCCAGGGTCTTGGTTAACGGGAGAGTCTCGAGCGCCTTCCCCCTCTCAAGGGGAACGCGCCAGGGATGCCCGCTGTCTCCCCTACTTTATGCCCTCGCGGTGGAGCCCCTTGCGGCTTCATTGAGATCTCACCCGGGCATTATGGGTCTGCGAAGAGGCGAACTGGTGGAGACAATTAGTCTATACGCAGATGATATGCTGCTGTACCTATCAGATTCAGGCCCTTCTTTGAAATTAGCACTAGAGACCATACAAACATTTGGGTGTCAGGGTAGAGCATATAACAGGTAACAGTTCAGGTATTCTGATTATGCAAAGAGTTCAAAGAACAAGAGCACATACCATGAGCAGAGCAGGTCAGCTGGGACTTGTAGTTCACCGCTGTAGCTGTAGGTAGATGTTTGCTGGACCTTGTAGTTCACCGCTGCAGATGAGGATTGATGGTGTCTGGTGTTTGTAGTTCACCGCTGCAGGTGGAGGATAGATGTCTGGTGCTTGTAGTTCACTGCTGCAGATGAAGGTACTAGTGGTATCAGGCAAAAACGTAGTCTAGGCAAGCTGGGTCATACACAGGAAGATCAGAGTCCAAACGGTACCGAATCAGAAGCAAGCAAACAGGGTCAAACGAGCCGGGTCATACACGAAATACACAGAGCAGATATCAACTGGATCAAACACAGGTAAACTCTAACACGAGCAATGATTGAATGCTGATGCATGTTATTTAAAAGTGAGCTGGCCAATCATTGTTGTTTCCCAGGTAAAGGCTGTGTCAGGTGAGTTGTGCTGGGTCCTAAAGGGATCCTAGTACTGACAGTACCCCCCCTTTCTCGAGGGGTTGCTCCTGCACCCCCAGGCTTACTTGGATAACGAAGATGAAACTTCTTCTTAAGTCGGTCAGCATGAAGATCACGAGCTGGGACCCAAGATCGATCCTCTGGGCCGAAACCTTTCCAATGAACGAGATATTGTAAGGAATTGCGCACTCGTCTGGAATCAAGAATAAATGCCACTTCATATTCCTGACTGTCCAACACATCCACAGGTTCTGGTTCATTTACTTGGAGGCTGGAATGAACAGGTTTCAACAATGAAACATGAAAGACATTTGGAATGCGCATGGATGGGGGGAGTTTTAATCTATAGGATACAGGATTAACAATCTCCGAAATTTCATAGGGCCCGATGAATTTTGGGCCAAGTTTTTTAGATGGAACATGCAGGGACAGATTCCTGGATGATAGCCACACTTTGTCACCAACTTTATATCCTGGTGCCTTTGAGCGCCTCTTGTCCGCCATTTTCTTAAAAGCCAGCACAGAGCGAGAAATAGCATGATTAACATCGGACCAGATTTTGGAGAAATTTTCTATTGTGGTGTTGGCATCTGGCACATCAGAGGGTGGAAGATCAAAGGAGCACACACGAGGATGCAACCCGTAAACACAGAAGAAAGGAGAGGTCCCTGTAGATGTGCTGGCACAATTATTAAAGGCAAACTCTGCCCATGGCAGGACGTTGACCCACTCCACCTCATCATTGGCCATCAGACAACGTACCATCTTCTCTAGAGTCTGATTAGTCCTTTCTGTTTGGCCGTTTGTCTCAGGATGATATGCTGAAGAATATGATAACTTAATCCCCAGCTGAGAGCAAAGGGCCTTCCAAAACTGGGCTATAAACTGAGAGCCACGGTCTGAGACAATGTTGATTGGTGCCCCATGGAGCCTGAAAACATGTTTAATGAATAAAGATGCCAGTTCTTTAGCAGATGGAAGTTTCGGAAGCGGAACAAAGTGGGCCATTTTACTGAACCTGTCTACCACCACCCAGATCGTGGAACATCCCTGGGACGGAGGCAAGTCAGTGATAAAGTCCATAGATAAATGGGTCCAGGGACAGGTAGGTATTGGTAGAGGACGTAGGAGACCAGGCGGCTTAGAGGTACTGCTCTTGCTTCTGGCACAAACTTCACAGGCCTGGACGAAGGCTAACACATCCTGCCTAATCGATGGCCACCAGAGGTTGCGAGAGATAATCTCAAAAGTTTGTCTAAACCCCGGATGTGCTGCAGGTTTTGATGCATGTACCTGCTGCAATACCTGCAAACGAAGAGCCAGGGGCACAAAAAGCATACCGGAGGGAGTGGAGGGAGGGGCTTCAGCCTGTGCAGGTAACAAGGCCTCAGAGATGTCAGTCTGGGTGAAAGCCAAAATCCTATCCTCAGAGATAATGGGTTGTGGAGGAAGCGGAGGAGGAGACTCTGAAAGAAAGCTGCGAGACAAGGCGTCAGCCTTAATGTTTCTTGGTCCTGGTAAATATGAAATTGTGAAGTCAAATCTGGAGAAGAACAATGACCACCTGGCTTGACGTGAGTTCAGTCTTTTAGCAGAACGGATGTATTCAAGGTTTTTGTGGTCAGTCAGAACTATGAATGGATAGCGAGCTCCCTCCAGCCAATGTCTCCATTCCTCCAAAGCGAGCTTTATGGCTAGAAGTTCTCTGTTGCCTATATCATAATTGCGCTCTGCTGGGGAATATTTCCGAGACAAGAAGGCACAGGGGTGGATGGCGGCATTTACAGGATCCTTTTGTGACAAAAGTGCCCCTACCCCTACTTCAGATGCATCTACCTCCACAATAAAAGGTAGCTCAGGAACAGGATGGCGTAGGATTGGTGCAGAGGTAAAGGCTTTCTTTAACTGAGTGAAGGCTGCCTGGGCTTCAGTAGTCCATTTAAAGGTAGTCGGAGTCTTCCTGGTGAGAGAGGTGATGGGATGTGCAATGGTGGCAAAGTTCTTAATGAATTTTCGATAGAAATTTGCAAAGCCCAGGAAGCGCTGAACTGCCTTCAGGTCTGAAGGTGGTGCCCAGTCTAAAATGGCTTGAATCTTGGCTGGATCCATGGTGAGGCCTGTGTCAGAAATTAGGTAGCCTAGGAAAGGTACTTGTTTAACATGGAATGAACATTTCTCAGGCTTTACAAAAAGGGAGTGAGTCTTTAATCGGGCCAATACTGAGCAGACATGTTTCTGATGTATTTCAAGATTGGGAGAATATATCAAAATGTCATCTAAATATACAAGCATGAAGCGACCCAACATGTCACGGAAAATGTCATTCATAAAGTTCTGAAAGACAGCTGGTGCATTTCTGAGACCGAAAGGCATGACAAGACATTCATAATGACCATCCTTGGTGTTAAGGGCTGTCTTCCACTCGTCGCCTGCACGTATGCGCACCAGATTATAAGCTCCCCTTAAGTCCAGTTTGGAGAAGATTTTGGCTCCCTGGATTTGAGAGAACAATTCTGTGATGAGAGGAAGAGGATACCGATTGGGAACAGTTATTTTATTTAGACCTCTGTAATCAACACAAAGTCTCAGTCCCCCATCCTTCTTTGGGACAAAGAAGCATCCTGCTCCTGCGGGAGAAGTGGAGGGACGGATGAAACCCTTAGCTAGGTTTTCCTGGATGTATTCTTGCAAGGCAAGATTCTCTGGCTCAGACAGTGGAAAGACTCTCCCTCGTGGAGGTGTAGTGTCAGGCAAGAGGTCAATGGGACAATCATAACTGCGATGAGGTGGTAAAGTGTCAGCAATCCCTTTAGAAAACACATCCCGAAAGTCCTTATAACAAAGTGGAATCTGTTCCATTCCCACTTGACAGGTAGCCAGTCGAACAGGGTGCTGGATGCAGTTCTTTTTACACTGATTGGACCAAGCCAGAATATCTCCTGTTCGCCAGTCAATTACAGGATTGTGCTTCTGAAGCCAAGGGAGGCCTAGGATCAAAGGAGTGGATGGAGAGTCAATAACAAGACATGAAGTCTTCTCCCAATGCAAAGCCCCCAATTGTAACTGGAAAGGCTTCGTGGCTTGGAGCACTAGATCTTGTGAGAGAGGACGATTATCCACGGAAATCAGGCGGACTGGGCAATCTAGAGCATGAGTTTCCAAGGACAAAGAGGTAATCAGAGTCTTATCAATAAAATTCTCAGCGGCTCCAGAATCTACCAAGGCCAGCAGTTCATGAGCTCCTGTCCCAAAGTGAACGACAGCGGGTAAAAGAATACGATTGTCCCCCTGGGGAGATGAGAGCAGACCTAAGGTAACCTCCCCGCAATTACCTAGGTCCTAGAGTTTCCCGGACGTGTAGGGCACGAACGGAGCATATGACCCTTGAGGCCACAATACAAGCAGAGACCCATGTTACGCCGGCGCGTGTGTTCCTGGGCAGATAACCGGGTGGAACCTATCTGCATAGGTTCTTCCTCAGATTTGGCACTGGAGGTGGAATAGTCAGGCGGCAAGGGAGGTATATAGTTTGCCACAGCTGTAGTTTGTTCTCGTCTCCTCTCTCGCTGGCGGCGGTCAATTCTAATGGCTAGACTCATAGCCTCCTCCAGTGAGGCTGGGTAGGAGAAGTTGACCAGAGCATCCTTAATTGCATCTGAAAGGCCCATTCTAAACTGGCTGCGGAGTGCTGCATCATTCCAGCCAGATTCCGGGCCCACCTGCGAAACTCTGAGCAATACATTTCAGCTGTGGTAGTTCCTTGCTTTAAGTTACGCAGAGTTGATTCTGCAGTAGCAGCACGATCTGGATCATCATAAAGCAACCCTAGGGCTTCAAAGAAGGCATCTACTGTTAGCAAGGCTGGATGGTTTGGTTCCAGGTTAAAGGCCCAAGCCTGGGGGTCACCCTGTAGTAGAGAGATAATGATTTGAACCCTCTGAGTTTCAGGGCCAGACGAGGATGGCCTTAACTTGAAATATAATTTGCAGCTGTTTTTAAAGTTGCAAAACCCTTTACGGTCACCAGAAAACCGGTCAGGCAAAGGAATTTTTGGTTCAGATGGAGTTTTTGTAGCAGTGGTAATAGAAGGAGATTGCACCTTGGTGAGCTCTGTGGCCATTTCCTGAACTTGATGGGATAAGCGGCAAAGTTCCTGTGCAAACAACTGAGCCTGCTCAGGATCCATGATAGGTTTCCTTTATTATGTATGGCTCGTGTTAATGTCAGGGTAGAGCATATAACAGGTAACAGTTCAGGTATTCTGATTATGCAAAGAGTTCAAAGAACAAGAGCACATACCATGAGCAGAGCAGGTCAGCTGGGACTTGTAGTTCACCGCTGTAGCTGTAGGTAGATGTTTGCTGGACCTTGTAGTTCACCGCTGCAGATGAGGATTGATGGTGTCTGGTGTTTGTAGTTCACCGCTGCAGGTGGAGGATAGATGTCTGGTGATTGTAGTTCACTGCTGCAGATGAAGGTACTAGTGGTATCAGGCAAAAACGTAGTCTAGGCAAGCTGGGTCATACACAGGAAGATCAGAGTCCAAACGGTACCGAATCAGAAGCAAGCAAACAGGGTCAAACGAGCCGGGTCATACACGAAATACACAGAGCAGATATCAACTGGATCAAACACAGGTAAACTCTAACACGAGCAATGATTGAATGCTGATGCATGTTATTTAAAGGTGAGCTGGCCAATCATTGTTGTTTCCCAGGTAAAGGCTGTGTCAGGTGAGTTGTGCTGGGTCCTAAAGGGATCCTAGTACTGACATTGGGAAATATTCGGGTCTTAAAATAAATTGGGACAAGTCCCAAATCCTCCCTATAGACATAGGTGCACCCACACAAAGTCAAGCCTCCTCCCCCCTTACGATAGTCAGAAGCATGAAATACTTGGGGATCAATGTCACCCGCACTCCCATAGAGTACACCAAACAGAATATAGAGCCTCTGCTCACAATTTTGAAAGATAAGACCCAGATCTGGACCAAACTCCCCCTGGGGGTTATGGGACGTGTGAACCTTATCAAGATGATCTTGCTCCCCAAATTCCTATATGTCTTTTGGCATGCCCCGATATACCTGCCACTCAGGATCTTTAAAACAATAGAAACAATTCTTAACTCATTTGTATGGGGAAGATCACGCCATAAATTATCTTGGCAAGTATTAAAAAACCCCGCGGACCTAGGTGGCACAGCCTTACCTGATTTCAACCTCTACTATCTGGCGGCGCAATTATCACACTTTCATTACATAGACAAATGCGATAAAGAACGTTACATGACCCTACTATGCTCCCAATATACCCACCTCTACTCCCATCCATTTCAAATCATCTTTAGAGACCCTGCAGACCCTCGGGTATTGGGGGGAGGCTGCCCGGGCCTAATATCCACCCACTGCAAGGTGTGGGCAATAATAAGACGCAGAATACATGCCCTTCATACACACTCACACACACCGCTTTGGGACAACCCAGGGCTGAAAGAACTTTTGTCTCTGCCAGACTATGGAATATGGCTCGCTAGGGGGGTGACTATTCTCTCAGATGTATACAGAGACAACATATTGAAATCATTTCAACAACTCAAGGATGAATTTAGCCTCCCTAATTCCATGCACTTCAGATACCTCCAGCTCCGCCATGCTCTACAAGCCCAGTTCCACAATGTTCCTCCCAATGTAGAACAATTGGATATTCTAAATATCATCAAGGGACAAGATTCCTCTAAACTTATCTCGATATTTTACATCTCTCTGCTTCGGCCTACGGCTGTGAAAATTGCTTACAGTCTGCGGGACCGGTGGGCTGGGGAGGTGGGGGAGCTGGAGGATGATGAATGGGAAGATGCGTTGGATAATTGCAAAACTGTGTCCACCAGACTATCTGATCGCCTCACCCAACTTTACATTTTACATAGGTCATACTTGACCCCGGCCAGAATGATTAGATTCAAACCTAACCACAACCCCCTATGCCCTAGATGTGACAGCCCATCTAGCTCCTTTTTTCACCTCCTCTGGGTATGCCCGGTTATACATGACTACTGGTCTCACATAGTGCGATTCATACACAATGAAATGGGGTCTCCTCTTAAACTATGCCCCAAGCAGTGCATATTGGGAATTTTCCCAGATCCAGATTCAGACAAATTCCATATCTTCTTTCTCAGGGAGGCACTGTTTGTGGCTAGACTACTCATAGCTAGAAAATGGATGAGGAGGGAACCGCCAACACTCCAGGAATGGATAGCTGCCATTAATGCTGTCTTACCATATAAGAAAGAAATATATGCCCACAGGGGCTGCCCAGCTAAATATGGGAAAATATGGGACTTATGGTTAAACAATGCAGCCACATGCAACACAATTACTGAATAGATTCTAGTAGAATATCCACCTACTATATGCACTGATGTGATGGGGAAAAAAAATTACCTCTCAAAGCAAATGGCATACATGTGTTTAGTAAACACCGATAAATACTTGCATATGTGTTATTGATAATGACCACGTAGTTCGTGATAGATATTTTCTATATTTTCAACACTGCTATGTATCCCCTCGTATATCAATGTATTCATTACTCTGTAAATGTGTACTCTTCGTAAATAAACAACAACTTTTGTTTGTAAAAAAAAAAAAACAAGATTGGATAAGAATGCCAGACTTTATGTAAATTTTGGAGCCGAGATACACATGGAGGATAATTTGCAGCAAAAATGGAAGATATCCGTGGTGTGACATAAATTCAGAGATAAGCTATTTTATCAATAGACCATTGGAATGGAAAGAACCCTCGGAGGGCTTCACAACGGGCAGACGTTATATTGATTGGGAGAGCTGTCGATTTAGTGATATTGACTGAGAGTCTGGATATAGAGGCAAATTTAGACAGTGTGGAGAATAAGTTGGATATGGATATATGGACATATGGGGTTGAATCAGAAAGAGTATAACATCATCTGCTTACACGCAGAGTTAAAACTGTGAAGTTTCAATGGGGTATCCAATAATGTATAGGTGTCTTTTAATAGTAATCGCCAGGGGTTCTAGGGCCAAGGCAAAAAATAAGGGGGAGACAGGGCATCCCTGGCAAATACCTCTGCCAAGTGTGAAGAAATCCGAGTTGTAACCTGATAATTTTATTTTAGTTTGTGGAGAGTGGTAAAGGGCTTGTACACCAGATAGAAATCCAGCTCTAAAGCCCACACGTTGCAGCACTGAGAAAAGGTAGACCAGAGTAAACTATCAAAGGCCTTATTAATGTCAAGGCTTAATAATATGACCTGTTTTGAGTGTAAATTAGCATCCTAGAGAACATTTATGGTAAGGCAGATATTATCTGTAATAAACCTATTGGGGATAAATCCCGATTGGTCAGAAGAGGTTAAAGACTCGATAATCGTAGCTAGCCTATTAGCCAAAACTCGACCAAATATTTTGAGGTCATTGTTAATAACCAATATCGGTCTACAGTTTTGTGGTAGTAAATGGTCCTTGAGGGCTTTAGGTAGAAGGGACATATTGGCTAAGGTAATTTCTTCTGGGAAGTGTTTGCCCCTGAGGACATCATTAAACATAGTATTTAATTGTGGGGTTAGGATAGGAGCATAGTGTTTGTAATAACTAGCAGTAAATCCATCTGGGCTTGGGCCACCAATCGTTTTAAGGATTTAATTACTCAAAGGATCTCTTCCTCTGTAAAGGGAGCATTGAGAATGTCTAATTGAACGGTTGATAGAGTAAGGAGAGGAAGGGAGGCTAACCATGTTAGCGACTCTTGCGATGGGAAGGAAGGGGGGGGGGCAAGCAGAGTCAAATAAATTTGTTCAAAAATGCTAAGGATCTCCTTAGGGAGTGAAGCTATGTTACCTGTGGAGTTGCGGAGTTTATATACATGGGGATAACAGGCCGTAATGTATGGTTAAGTTTACAGGCGAACATGGACAATGTAGAGTTACTGTGTAGAAGAAATTTAGCTTTCGAGCCACAGAGGGATTTTTCTACTTTGGCTGATAGCAAGGTATTCAGCTCTAACCGCTTCTGAGCTATCAGTTGCCTGTTAGATATTATAGGGTTTCCAATTTGTACTCTGTGTAACTTATCAAGCTCTTTAGTTTGAGTAGAGATTTGTTGCCAGCCTTCTTTATTTTTTGCTGATGCTTTGCTAATAAGACAGCCTTGTAAAACAGCCTTGTGGGCCACCCACAATGTGCTAGGGGAGATATCTGGCGTGGAATTTAAGGTAAAGTATTCCAGCGTAGCATCAGAAATTTCCTGACGAACAGTTGGGTCTGGTAGCAGAGTCATTCAAAAGCCATGTATACAGAGTCTCTGATAGACCGATAAGAGTGGTGGATAAAGCTATAATATTGTGGTTTGACCATGGGGAGAGATGAATTCCAGACATGGTGGAATTGACTAAAATGATGGGAGTACAATAGATATAATCAGGGCAGTCTTTAAGGCAGGGCAAAAGGGGCAACTGCCCTGGGCCCCGTCATTGTGGGGCCCAAAGCAGCTGCCTCATACTTGCCAACTACCCCAGTTTAAGTTCCCTTGTCCCGTGCTGTGTCCCAATATCTCAGTGTGAAGTTCTGTTACTAATGCTGCCCAGCTCTGCCGTATTGCCATGTACAGATGACTCATCTGTAGACTCTGTGTTTACCTGTAAATAACCCGCATTGATATGTAAATAGTGGTGGCATTAATATGTAAATAGCTGCAGACTGGCAGTAACCTCTAGCAACCAATTAGTGAGTGGTAAGGATGTCCAGTAACCTCTAGCAACCAATCAGTGAGCAATATTGATGTACAGTAACCTCTAGCAATCAATCAACAAACAGAAGTCATTTGCTGTAACCTCTATAAAATAATCAGTGATCCACAATGTGTGCTGCAACCTACAGCAGCCAGTCGGTAAACGGTAATGATACCTCTGGCAACCAATCACAGACTGGCCCCCATCACAGACTGCCCCCCCTCACAGACTGCCCCCCCTAACAGACTGCCCCCCTATCACAGACTGACCAAAAAATCACAGACTGCCCCCCCCCCCCAATTACAGGACTTTTCACATTAAAGGTGAGTGATTTCTTGCAGGGACCACCTCGCTGCGTAGCAACCAGTCACCCGCTTCCTAACTTAAAAACTCATCTTGTGTGAATAAGACAGGCAGTGTGAGGAGGGGGCAGTGCAGTGATCCTATCGAAGGGATAGACCCGTGCGTGGCGCGCCTGCCATGCTGTGAACATAGCAGCAGGTAGGCAGGCAAGCCGGCGGCAGGGAGAGGACACACAGGCAACTATTTGGCAAGGCTGTGGTTGGGGTAGTAAGGCTACTGGGGCTGGAACCAGACCGCGGCCTGGCATTTTGTGATGCCTGCTTTAGAGGATAGAGAAGTGGTTTTATTATACAGGATTTATATAGCACCAACATTTTGTGCAGCACTTTACAACATGGGGGCAGACAGCACAGTTACAATACAAATCAATACAGGAGGGATCAGAGGACCCTGCTCGTTAGAGCTTGCAATCTAGAAGGGAGGATCAAGTGGAAACAAAAGGTAATAACTGTGGGGGATGAGCTGATGGTGAAAATGAAAATACAGTTGTTAGGTGTGGGTAGGGTAGGCTTCCCTGAAGAGAAGGTTTTTCAGGGATCGTCTAAAAGCTAATAGAGTAGGAGATAATCGGACAAATTGGGGTAAGGTGTTCCATAGGATTGAAGAGGCTCTGGAAAAGTCCTGGAGGCGAGGAGGTGACGAGGGATCTAGAAAAAATAGAAAATCCAGCATTTGAGATTTGTGCTGGTCTGGGCTGGACTGGGACAAAAATTTGGCCCTGGACTTCATGCAGACCAGCCCACTTTAATTTTGCAAACACTCACAAAAACAAGTGAACAAGTGAAGTGGGAGGGCTAACGTCATGCAGGAACATTGCTACAGCCTCATTGGCTGGAATTTCAGAAACCAGCGTTGCTGCACAGCCATTGGCAGCGCTGAGACTGAGTCGGTTGCGCACATGAAGTGAGGTGATGGGGAGTGCGGATGACAGGTCTCTCCCATACCAGCCGGCTGGACAAGCCCGGCTCCCTGGCCAGCCCCGATGTCCACCCAAGCCCTCCCCCCCTTCACTAGCCGTAAGCCGTTCTACTTTATTTCTCTTATAGGCAGGGCAAGACATCGTGCTGCCTGGGTCCAAGAATAAAATGCTGACCACCCCCCCAAAAAAATAAAAAAATAACACCCACTAAAAGGCCACCCACATCCATTATTGTATATGATGAGAGGGTGAGAGAGAGAGAGAGAGAGAGAGAGAGAGAGAGAGAGAGAGAGAGAGAGATGGGAGTGAGAGACAGGGAGGGTTTAGGGAAAGGGGGTGAGAAGTTGTGGGTGAGTGTCAGAGAGAGGGGATGAGTGAGAGAGAGGGGGCTGAGAGACAAAGGGGGGGTGAGAGACGGGGGGCTGAAAAACAAAGTGGGGCTGAGAGACAGAGGAGAGGGGGCTGAGAGACAGAGGAGAGGGGGCTGAGAGACAGAGGAGAGGGGGCTGAGAGACAGAGTCTCTGTAAAAAAATGGCCCACTGAGCCATCGGCCCACCGGGAAACTCCTGATTGTCCCAATGATCAATACATGCCTGGTGCTGGTATAACATTGGTTCAGGCTACCAGAAACATAAACCTGAAACATAAGAAATTACAATATAAGGGACAAAAAAGCCCCTAACTCCATGAGCCATATCCAGAGATATAAAGAGAAATAAGGATATGAGTGAAGTGAGGTAGCATCGACCTCCGCAGCCTGCTGAGAGCATGTTTTAAAGCTATAAGTTGCACGTCAAGTAATAGCTTGCAATAAAATTGTAAGGTATTGTTATAAACATACTGTATATTCATAGGGTCCGCTTAAAGACTAGTTTAAAATAGTCACAAGTTGGAGCGGTATAACCATGTCACCAACCACTTGTTAAGTACCTTTCCCCCCCCCCCCCCCCCCCAAAAAAAAAGGAAACATTCGAGGGTGTAACATCAAAAGGCCACTAGATGGCAGTGCCGGTCAGTCTTGCTGATTCATAGAGCAGTCTATAGTGGATCTATTCTGAGAGATAATAAAAGTAATTATCCAAGCTGTATAATAGACTGCAATAAGTATACGCCACAAAAGGCCATGAGGTGGTGCTATATAATCATGAATGTGGAAAATGCAGTAGCTAGTTATCGGTATAGTTTTAATATTAGAGGATAGGTATAATCCTGGTTTCTGTATGGATTAGAAGAGAAGTGTTCAGCTGCAGCTTCAGCCAATTTCATGTCTGCTACGTCTCCTTTAGAGTCTTGGCAATGGGGTATGCCAGATAGAGGCTGGGGCAGGGGGTGGTGGGTGATACTTTCTTGGCACACTTTGAGCCCCCTAAGTACCAACTGAGCATCGTTTAAACACCACGTATTGTTGCTGATCGTGTCCATTCCTTTATGACTACAGTACCCATCTTCTGATGGCAGAGCAGAGCATCCTCTTCCATAAGACCCAATTTTACTAGTACTTCTTGACCTTCCAATAGCGTAGTGGCCACATATGTTGTACCTTTATGGGAATCGAAAGCTTGAAGGGGAAATCCCCATCTATAGTGAATATAAAGCCAAAATTGTGGTGAACTCCTTCATTGTACGTCGCCTATCCAGAGTGGTTGGAGAGATGTCTGGGTAAATCTGTAATGGTATTCCATCCAAGGATATAGCAGGAGAATTGCGGGCTGCTCTCAGGATCTCTTCTTTTAACATAAAGTCCGTAAGGCAGAGCACAATGTCCTAAGGAGGCTTATCAGGGGGTGGTTTTGGTCGCAAGGCCCTGTGTATGCGATCACACGTGAAAGAATTGGCCTCTTGGTTTGGCAGAAGTGATTGGAATAGCTTAAGCATGGCAGGGAAAAGATCAGTAATCGTTTTAGGGACTCCACGAATCCTCAGATTGTTTCTGCAATTGCGATTGTCGAGATCCTCAACCTGAGATCGTAGCTGATTAACTGCTTTCCGACCAGTCGCTGCAGTTATACTGCAGCAGAATGGCTCGGCTGTGCTAAGTGGTTAATAAAAAGGACACTTTTCAACGATCCAGCACTGTCCTCACCAAGGCCAGCATTTTTAGTGTGGGAAACCGGCTGAGACTCCTTGCGACTGTGCATTCAGCTTCCCACTGTGCATGCGTGAGCCACACATGCGCTTTGTGAATGATCCCACAGCCCTCTGGGAATGGAGACATGTCCCAGAAGGCAAAGGGGTAAGAGAGGGGGCTGAACATCCACTCAAATAGCCTGGGCGATCTGGGCAGAAGTAAGAGCAGGTACCTGTCAACCCGCACCCACCCCCAGAAAAAAAAAAATAAAGTGGCAAATGTTGAAGGAAGGAGGCAGAAAAGAGGAACTTCTGCTTTTGGGTTCTGCTTTAAGCTTTGCTTATTTGCTCCTTTTTGATCTGTTAGATATCCAGTCAAAATTGTAATGTTGGTTTAATGAGTGGGCGACTGGCAGTTTGCCCGTAAAGAACAGTGAGTGAGCACTGTCATTCTAGGATGGAGTTACTGGCAGGATCATCAAGTGGAAAAAAAGTAAAAAAATATATATATATTCTGTATACACTCACTGGCCACTTTATCAGGTACACCTTGCTAGTATCGGGTTGGACCCCCTTTTGCCTTTAGAACTGCCTTCATTCTTCATGGCATAGATTCAACAGGGTGTTGGAAACATTCCTCAGAGGTTTTGGTCCATGTTGACATGATCCCAAAGGTGCTCTATTGGATTGAGATCTGGTGAGTGTGGAGGCCATTGGTGTACAGTGACCTCATTGTCATGTTTAAGAAACCAGTGGTGAGATGATTTGAGCTTTGTGACATGGCGCATTATCCTGCTGGAAGGAGCCATCAGAAGATGGGGACACTGTAGTCATAAAGGGATGGACATGGTCAGCAACAATACTCAGGTAGGTTGTGGCATTTAAATGAAGCTCAATTGGTACTAAGGGCCCAAAGCCCTTAGTACCACCACCACCACCAGCCTGAACCGGTGATACAAGGCAGGATGGATCCATGCTTTCATGTTGTTTACACCAAATTCTGACCCGACCATCTGAATGTCACAGCTGAAATCGAGAATCATCAGACCAGGCAACGTTTTTCCAATCTTCTATTGTCCAATTTTGGTGAGCATGTGCGAGTTGTAGCCTCAGTTTCCTGTTCTTAGATAACAGGAGTGGCACCTGGTGTGGTTTCCTGCTGCTGTAGCCCATCTTCTTTAAAGAGGTAAACCTCCATTTTCAAGTTGTACCTATAGGTAAGCCTATAATAAGGCTTACCTACAGGTACAGTAAATATCTCATAAACATGCACCCTTTAGGAGATAGTTACTTTGTACTGCGCCGATGATGTAATTGGCGCATGCGCTGTGAAGAAATGGCTCTCCTTGCTGTTTCTTCACTAGCGAGTGCCATGACGGGTGGCTCCCGTGCGCATGCGCGAGAATGACGTCACGCGACTCTGGCCAGTCACAGAGCCATAGTCCGCAGCCCCGGAAGAGAGAGGGGTGAACATTGATGCGGCCTCTGGCGCGGGCTTCGTTTGCAGGTAAGTGTCACATAATGTGCTAGTATGAGATGCATACTAGCACATTACGCTTTTACTTTGCAGGGAACAAAAAAGTAAGTAAAAACCCATCAGGGTTTACTTCCTCTTTAACCTCTTAAGGACCGCCCCACATACATACACTGCAGCAGGGTGGCCCTTAAGCGCAAAATCACGTACCTGTGATTTACCTAGGCATCTCCCTGTTCTGCCTCTCCTCACCGCAATCGCAGGCCGCCGGCGAACATCGAGTTCGCGTGACCCGCCGGCATGCTCCCTGCACACGGCGGGCACGCACCCGCTTGGCGGGGTTTTTAAAGGGATGTACGGGTACGCCATTTTGCCTGCACGTGCCCTTCTGCTGATGTAAATCGGCGTGCGACGGTCGGCATGTGGTTGAATGGATGTGTTTTATAGTTTTCAAAATTATCGCTCTTTTTTTGTTTATAGCGCAAAAAATAAAAACCACAGAGGTGATCAAATACCACCAATAGAAAGCTCTATTTGTGGGAAAAAAGTAAATCAATTTTGTTTGGGTACAACGTCGCATGGCCGTGCAATTGTCAGTTAAAGCAGCACAGTGCCGTATCGCAAAAAATGGCCTGGGCATGAAAGGGGAATAAACCTTCCGGGGCTGAAGTGGTCAAGGTTTAATGTGTTCTGCAATTAGAGATTATATTCTGCATATCTTGGTTGTAACAAGTGTTTATTTGAGTTACTGTACCACAAAAAAATAATCTCCCAAGGGGCCAGATCTGGGGCTAGAGCCCATAGCAGCGAAGTGAAGAAAGTCATACACTTGGGTGGTCATACACATGTATATAATATACATGTGTGTGTGGGTGTGTGTGTGTGTATATATATATATATATATTATATATATTCTATATCATTACATCAGGGTCCCCAGAGAGCCCCCCCTTACATCAGGGTCCCCAGAGAGCCTCCCCCTTACATCAGGGTTCCCAGAGAGCATCCCTACTTACATCAGGGTCCCCAGAAAGCCTCCTCTTTCATCAGGGTCCCCAGAGAGCCCCCCTAATTACATCAGGGTGCCCAGAAAGCCTCCTCTTTCATCAGGGTCCCCAGAGAGCCTCCCTACTTACATCAGGGTCCTCAGAGAGCCTCCCTACTTATATCAGTGTCCCCAAAAAGCCTCCTCTTTCATCAGGGTCCCCAGAGAGCCTCCCTACTTACATCAGGGTCCTCAGAGAGCCTCCCTACTTACATCAGTGTCCCCAAAAAGCCTCCTCTTTCATCAGGGTCCCCAGAGAGCCTCCCTACTTACATCAGGGTCCACAGAGAGAGGGCAGGCAGTGAGAGAAGATGTAATCTCTCTGCTGGCCGCAGCTGCACAGTGAGGGCGGAACAGTGGTGATGCAAGGCAGGTGGTGAGAGATGATGTCATCTCTCTGCTCTCCGGCTCTCCTGTGCTGCCAACCGGCTGGCTCTCCTGCTCTGTCATGCAGCCCGCCCACTTTCTGGCTCTCCCGTTATGCCCGCTGGCTCTGTCATGCGGACCACCGCACTCGCGTTCCTACTGCAGGGAGACCGTGGTCCGGTGGTTGGGGACCTCTGCAGAGACTTGGGGCTATAGCCCCAGAAGCCACCCCCTAGCAATGCCACTGCCATTAGGATCTTGTTATGAGTTAATGGTTGTAAGCCCTGCACTATAATATCCTTCCCATATATACAACAACATTCCTTTATTGTCATCTTGGATGGATCCCCTTATAATATCTTCTGACCAATACTTTGGATGGATCTCTCTTTAAACTGGACTGCTTATACTTTGTTGCCCTTTGCATCCTCCCAGTATTACCCGTCTGGTCCCCTATGAGCCACAGGTGAACCCTTGCTATCTATTTGTCACGAACAGCCGAGAGACAGCTTGAAATTTTTGAGGTTGAGGTTCAAACAATCCCCTTTACTTTTTCAAGATGTCCTCATCCCCTTGAGGAAGAATTTGATCAATATAAACGCGCTGGGGTTTTCATGGACAGGTCTAATAATTATTGGAAATTCCTGTAAATATTGTCACCTGGCCTTTCTCTATAGGACATCAGTTTCTTGTAAATTGGGGCACACCAGAGCTTATGTTTTTAAAACTGTATGTGGATTTGAATTTTTAACGTTTATACTAATAAAAATCTTGACATTATAATAGTTAGTAGTTGTTCCTGTTGCCTAAAGACCCTTGGGAGATCATTTTTTTGTGGTATTTGTAATAATTAGTAGGGTGAGCAGCACCTTTTATTCCTGGCTTGCGTGTACCCTTTTGCATTTGAGTTACTGTTGCCTTTCTATCATCTGGAACCAGTCTGCCCATTCTCCTCTGACATCAACAAGGGTCCTCTTCTCCTGACCTCATTCTCATCTGATCTCAACATCAACAAGGCATTTTCCTGCACACAACTGCCACTCACTGGATATTTTTTGGATCATTCTGTGTAAACCCGAGAGATGATTGTGCGTGAAAATGTGCAGGCCACTGACAATTGCGCGGTCGTGCAACGTTGTACCCAAACAAAGTTGATGTCCTTTTTTTCCCACAAATAGAGCGTTCTTTTGGTGGTATTTGATCACCCCTGCGGTTTTTATTTTTTGCACTATAAACAAAAAAACACAGACAATTTTGAAAAAAAAGCAATATTTTTACTTTTTGCTATAATAAATATCACCCAAAAATATATAAAAAAATAATTTCTTCAGTTTAGGCCGATATATATTCTTCTACATGTTCTTGGTAAAAAAAATCACAATAAACATATATTGAGTGATTTGCGCAAAAGTTATAGCGTCTACAAAATAGGGGATAGATTTATGGCATTTTTATTATTATTTTTTTTACTAGTGATGGCAGCGATCTGCGATTTTTATTGGAACTGAGACATTGCTGCGGATAGATCGGACACTTTTCACACTATTTTGGGACCATTGGGATTTATACAGCGATCAGAGCTATAAATAGCCATTGATTACTGTATAAATGTCACTGGCAGGGACGGGGTTAACACTAGGGGGCGATCAAGGGGTTCAATGTGTGCCCTGGGGAGTGATTCTAACTGTGGGGGGATGGAACTGCCTGGCGGAGGAGACCGATCATTGTTCCTAAGCAGTAGGAACAAAAGATTGCTCTCCTCACCGCTGACAGAAGGGAGATCTGTCTGTTTACTCCTTCTCAGGAGCAATCGCGGGCAGCCAACGGCCATCACAGCCGCCAGCCATGCACATGGGCTCTGGCGCACGCGCGCCCTATACTCCTTAAAGCTCCCACCATAAAACTACAGCGTTTTGCGCTGGATTGCCATTCTGCCACCATCAATCAATGGCGGGCAGTCAGCAAGCGGTTAAGATACTCAGACCAGCCCGTCTGGCACCAACAACCATGCCACGTTCAAAGTCACTTAAATCCCCTTTCTTCCCAATTCTGATACTCGGGCTGAACTTCAGCAAGTCGTCTTTATTATGTCTAGATGCCTAAATGCATTGAGTTGCCGTCCTGTTATTGGCTGGTTAGCAATAGACATGTGCACTGCCGAAAAATGTGTTTGCTTTCCGTTCATTCGTTTTTTGTTTTTTTCCTAAATTTGAAAATTCATAAATTCAAAAATTCATAATTAGTAAATTCGAAAATTTGTAAATCTGTAAATTCGAAGAATAGAAAATTGGGAAATTGGAAAATTTCAAAATCCAAAAATCTGAAAATTCAGAAATCTGAAAATTCGGAGATTTGGAAATTACACACAGGTTACTAAGCAATTGAACAGGTGTACCTAATAAAGTGGCTGGTGAGCAGTGGCGGTGCGTCCATTAACCACGTAAGCCCCGGACCATTTGGTTGGCCAAAGACCAGAGCACTTTTTGCTATTCGAGACTGCCTCACTTTAACTGACAATTGTGCGGTCGTGCGACGTGGATCCCAAACAAAATTGACATCCTTTTTTTTCCCACAAATAGAGCTTTTTTTTTGGTGGTATTTGATCACCTCTGCGGTTTTTATTTTTTGCGCTATAAACAAAAAAATAGCGTCAATTTTGAAAAAAATGCACTATTTTTTACTTTTTGCTATAATAAATATCCCCAAAAAATATATAAAAAAACATTTTTTTCCTCAGTTTAGGTCGATACGTATTCTACATATTTTTTGGTAAAAAAATCGCAATAAGCGTTTATTGATTGGTTTGCACAAAAGTTATAGCGTCTACAAAATAGGGGATAGTTTTTTGGCATTTTTATTGATAATTTTTTTTATACTAGTAATGGCGGCGATTGGCAATTTTTATCGTGACTGTGACATTATGGCGGACAGATCGGACATTTTTGCCGCGATTTTGGGACCATTCACATTTATACAGCGTTCAGTGCAATTAAAAATGCATTGATTACTGTGTAAATGTGACTGGCAGTGAAGGGGTTAACCACTAGGTGGCGCTGTATGGGTTAAGTGTGTCCTAGGGAGTTATTCTAACTGGGGGGGGGTTGTGTGTGACACGACACTGATCACCGCTCCCGATTACAGGGAGCAGTGATCAGTGACAGTGTCATTAGGCAGAACTGGGAAATGCTTGTTTACATCAGCAGTTCCCCGTTCTTCCTCACCGTGAGACGATCGCGGGTATCCCCGCGAACATCGCGTCCGTGGGACCCGCGATCATGGTCACGGAGCTCCTGGTGGGCGCGAGCATGCCCGCAAGTCGCCTCTTAAAGGGCAACGTACAGGTACGTTAATCTGCCTGTACGTGCTAATGGACACATGGCTGTATATTATGGGCACAGTTGGCTGCATATAATGGGCACAGTTGGCTGTATATGATGGGCACAGTTGGCTATATATGATGGGCACAGTGGCTGTATATGATGGGCACAGTTGGCTGTATATGATGGGCACAGTTGGCTGCATATGATGGGCACAGTGGCTGTATATGATGGGCACAGTGGCTGCATATGATGGGCACAGTTGGCTGCATATGATGGGAACAGTTGGCTGCATATGATGGGCACAGTGGCTGTATATGATAGGCACAGTTGGCTGCTAGGTATGAGCTGAATACCCCTCGGTTTGGTTCACGGCAGAACATGTGAACAGGCTAAAAATTTGTGCGAACACGTTAACACCGTTAAAGTCTATGGGACTCAAACGTGAAAAATCTAAAGTGCTAATTTTAAAGGCTTACATGCAAGTTATTGTCAAAAAAAGTGTTTGGGGACCTGGGTCCTGCCCCAGGGGACATGTATCAATGCAAAAAATGTAAGCCTTCAGAGTTACTCTTGGTGGGCGCTGGAACCTGCCCTGCTGTGACATATTAGATCAAAATTTGTAATTACGTGCCCCTGTTAAACAGGGGCATAAAAATTGGGCCTTAGGCGGTGGTGGTGGCACAACACTGTAAAGCCTCACAGATACTTTTGTTGAGTGCAGGAACAGGCCCTGCTGTGAAATATTAGATCAAACATTTTAATTACGTGCCCCTGTTAAACAGGGGCATAAAAATTGGGCCTTAGGCGGTGGTGGTGGCACAACACTGTAAAGCCTCACAGATACTTTTGTTGAGTGCAGGAAAAGGCCCTGCTGTGAAATATTAGATCAAAAATTGTAATTGTGTGCCCCTGTTAAACAGGGGCATAAAAGTTGGGCCTTAGGCAGTGGTGGTGGTGGTGGTGGTGGTGGCACAACACTGTAAAGCCTCACAGATACTTTTGTTGAGCGCAGGAACAGGACCTGTTGTGAAATATTAGATCAAAAATTGTAATTACACGCCCCTGTTAAGCAGGGGCAGAAAAATTGGGCCTTAGGCAGTGGTGGTGGTGCCCTGAACAGAAAATATTCCTAGAAGCTATCATCATGAAGATTGAGGAGGAATAGGAGAGTCACTCAGCATATGCAGACTTCAAGGGATCCCACATCCATAGAAAAATCAATCGGTTACATCAGCATCAGGTGCTTGGTAGCTGGTGATCTAAGACTGATTCATTTTTATGAATGTGAGCCGATCAACAGAGTCTGTGTACAGGCGCACTCTGTGATAGGTTACAAAGCCTCCAGCAGCACTGAATGTGCGTTCAGAAAGAACGCTGGATGCAGGATAGGCCAGTAGCTCATCCTTGTGGCCTCCTCAAATGGTGACAGGACAGTGCATACATCCTTGTTCAGTAGACACTGGCGTGGCAAAAAAAAGCCAAGCTCCCCTGACCCTGTCTTGGTGCCATACTCACACAGGTACTCATTGATGGCCCTCTGCTGCATGTGCAGCATTGCCAACGTTGAGTCCCACCTGGTGGGCATGTCACAAATGAGGCGGTTCTTGGGCAGGTTGCATTCTCTTTGAATGTCAGCCAGCCGAGCACTGGCATTATATGACCGGCGGAAATTACCACAGACTTTCCTGGCCTGCCTCAGGAGATCCTGTAAGCCAGGGTACCTGCTCAAGAACCGCTGCACCACCAAAATCAGGACGTGAGCCAAACAGCGAACATGGGTCAAGTGTCCCTGTCGGGGGCGGAGAGGGGGTTGGTGCCATTGTCACATAAAACCATTCCTGGCTGAAGCTGGCATGGCGTCAACCACCTCTGAGCCTGCCCCTGCAGATCTGACAGAATCTCTGCCCCAGCGTGGCTCCCGTCCCCTAAGCAGACCAACTCAAGCACCGCATGGCATCTTTTTGCCTGAGAGCTTCCGTAGCCCCTTGAAAGCCTAAGGAGCATCGCTGGTTAAGAGGAGAAATTTGCAGAGGAAGAGGCCATAGAGGAAGAAGAAGATGAGGGGGAGAAGTAGAGAGCTATGGCAGAATCACCACTAGCGTGGTGGCGGAACAAGCTCCAACAATACTGAACCCTGTCCTGCATCCTTCCCAGCTGCCAGCAGAGTTACCCAGTGTGCCGTGAAAGAAAGGTAACGTCCCTGTCCATGCCTGCTGGACCATGAGTCAGCAGTAATATGCACCTTACTGCTGACCTGCCCTGTCCCACAAGGCCAAGACATTGCCTTCCACATGCTGGTAGAAAGCCGGAATGGCCTTCCGTGAAAAGAAATGGCACTTGGGAACCTGCCACTGAGGTACTGCACATTCCACAAATTCACAAAAGGGGGTAGAGTCTACCAGCTGAAAAGGCAACAGTTGCAGTGCTAGCAATTTGGCCACGCTAGCATTCAGACGCTGAGCATGTGGATGGCTGGGACCGAATTTCTTTCAACGGTTTAGCAACTGGGGGAGGGAAATTTGCCTGCTAAAATCCGATGTTGGTGTACTGCTAGCAGATTGGCCGCAAGTACTTGGGACACCTATTTCTATGCCTTCATTCCTTTCAGTGCGAGTTTCTGAGAGGACTGGAGGTATAGTGGGGTTGGAGATACCAGCTGATGAGGAGCAAGGAGAGTTCCGCCTTGTTCTTTTATGTGGGTCTTTTAAGTTCTATTGCCAACGGACTGCATGGGAGGTCATCATATGTCTGGTCAAGCATGTGGTGCCCAGGCGGCTGCTGTTTTGGCCACGCTTGATACTCTTCAGACATATGTTGCAAACAGCAATGGTGCGATCTGCTGCACACGTGTCAAAAAAGGCCCACACCAAAGAACTTTTCTAAATATGTGTGGAGTCAGCAGCGCCCTGCACCTGCTTAGCTCTGCAGTGTGATGCAATAGGGTGGCTGCCCTTAAGCTGCCCCCTGGAGAGCATCCTGTCTCGTTGGAGATGTGCCTCCTCCTCCTCCTCCTCTCTTCTATCAGGCACCCAAGTAGAGTCAGTGACCTCATCATCCCCTCCCTCCTCATCACTAGAGTAAACTTGGCAGTATGCTGCAGCTCGGGGAACATGACTGCCAGTTTCTTGACCTTCTTGGGCACCCCCTCTCTCTAGGCTCACGTTACTCCCTTCCTCAACCTGGGAACCATCATCGGAGCCTTCAAATCGCCGCGCATCCTCCTGCAGCATGTACCCGACACTGTGGTCGAATAGTTCAGGGGACTCCTCCATGCATGATGGTGGGGCTAGGGAAGGAGTGACTGTTGACATGGAGCCGATGGAATATGCCGCTTTGGCAGCTACATTGTCAGGCAAACTACTCTGAGCCTGGGTGACAGAGGATGAGGAGGATGAGCAGGGCTTTGTTATCCATTCCACCAACTCTTCTGCATGTTGTGGCTCAATAACACGGCCAACTGCAGAAAAAAAGGACAAGCATGCCCCACGGCCACGTGCTTATGATGCAGCGTGTCCGTGACCAACAGTGTCAACTGTAGACACAGAGCCTGCTTGCCCTCTTTTAGTGGCCTGTAAGCGTCTGTCTCTCCTTGGTGGCCTTCCGGACATGCTGTAAATTTTGTTTAGCAAAACCACACTACACTGTATTGTGTACACCACCAGAAAAGTAGAAGTAACTGCACTAGGGGTGCACGGTACTGTGTACACCAACAGAAGTGTAATAACAACTATGGGTGTACTGTATTGTGTACACCACCAGAAAAGTAGTAGCAGCTGCACTATGGGTGCACAATATAGTGTACACTAACAGAAGTGCAATAACAACTATGGGAGCACTGTATAGTGTACACCACCAGAAAAGTAGTAGCAACTGCACTAGGGGTTCACAGTACAGTGTACACTAACAGAAGTGTAATAACAACAATGGATGTACTGTATTGTGTATACCACCAGAAGTCTAATAGCAACTATGAGTGCTCTGTATGTATTGTGTACTGTGCACACCACCAGGAAAGTAGTAGCAACTGCACTAGGGGTGCACGGTACTGTGTACACCAACAGAAGTGTAATAACTATTGGTGCACTGTATGTATTGTGTTCACCACCAGGAAAGTAGTAGCAACTGCACTAGGGGTGCACAGTACTGTGTACACCAACAGAAGTTTAATAACAACTATGGGTGTACTGTATTGTGTACACCACCAGAAGTCTAAAAGCAACTATGGGTGCACTGTATGTATTGTGTACTGTGTACACCACCAGAAAAGTAGTAGCAAATGCACTAGGGGTGATGTTGG
Source organism: Lithobates septentrionalis (assembly GCA_037952835.1). Lineage (NCBI taxonomy): Eukaryota > Metazoa > Chordata > Amphibia > Anura > Ranidae > Lithobates > Lithobates septentrionalis. Next base: position 686,601 of record JBBDGP010001614.1, on the reverse strand, counting down.
TGTACTGCTAGCAGATTGGCCGCAAGTACTTGGGACACCTATTTCTATGCCTTCATTCCTTTCAGTGCGAGTTTCTGAGAGGACTGGAGGTATAGTGGGGTTGGAGATACCAGCTGATGAGGAGCAAGGAGAGTTCCGCCTTGTTCTTTTATGTGGGTCTTTTAAGTTCTATTGCCAACGGACTGCATGGGAGGTCATCATATGTCTGGTCAAGCATGTGGTGCCCAGGCGGCTGCTGTTTTGGCCACGCTTGATACTCTTCAGACATATGTTGCAAACAGCAATGGTGCGATCTGCTGCACACGTGTCAAAAAAGGCCCACACCAAAGAACTTTTCAAAATATGTGTGGAGTCAGCAGCGCCCTGCACCTGCTTAGCTCTGCAGTGTGATGCAATAGGGTGGCTGCCCTTAAGCTGCCCCCTGGAGAGCATCCTGTCTCGTTGGAGATGTGCCTCCTCCTCCTCCTCCTCTCTTCTATCAGGCACCCAAGTAGAGTCAGTGACCTCATCATCCCCTCCCTCCTCATCACTAGAGTAAACTTGGCAGTATGCTGCAGCTCGGGGAACATGACTGCCAGTTTCTTGACCTTCTTGGGCACCCCCTCTCTCTAGGCTCACGTTACTCCCTTCCTCAACCTGGGAACCATCATCGGAGCCTTCAAATCGCCGCGCATCCTCCTGCAGCATGTACCCGACACTGTGGTCGAATAGTTCAGGGGACTCCTCCATGCATGATGGTGGGGCTAGGGAAGGAGTGACTGTTGACATGGAGCCGATGGAATATGCCGCTTTGGCAGCTACATTGTCAGGCAAACTACTCTGAGCCTGGGTGACAGAGGATGAGGAGGATGAGCAGGGCTTTGTTATCCATTCCACCAACTCTTCTGCATGTTGTGGCTCAATAACACGGCCAACTGCAGAAAAAAAGGACAAGCATGCCCCACGGCCACGTGCTTAGGATGCACCGTGTCCGTGACCAACAGTGTCAACTGTAGACACAGAGCCTGCTTGCCCTCTTTTAGTGGCCTGTAAGCGTCTGTCTCTCCTTGGTGGCCTTCCGGACATGCTGTAAATTTTGTTTAGCAAAACCACACTACACTGTATTGTGTACACCACCAGAAAAGTAGAAGTAACTGCACTAGGGGTGCACGGTACTGTGTACACCAACAGAAGTGTAATAACAACTATGGGTGTACTGTATTGTGTACACCACCAGAAAAGTAGTAGCAGCTGCACTATGGGTGCACAATATAGTGTACACTAACAGAAGTGCAATAACAACTATGGGAGCACTGTATTGTGTACACCACCAGAAAAGTAGTAGCAACTGCACTAGGGGTTCACAGTACAGTGTACACTAACAGAAGTGTAATAACAACAATGGATGTACTGTATTGTGTATACCACCAGAAGTCTAATAGCAACTATGAGTGCTCTGTATGTATTGTGTACTGTGCACACCACCAGGAAAGTAGTAGCAACTGCACTAGGGGTGCACGGTACTGTGTACACCAACAGAAGTGTAATAACTATGGGTGCACTGTATGTATTGTGTTCACCACCAGGAAAGTAGTAGCAACTGCACTAGGGGTGCACAGTACTGTGTACACCAACAGAAGTTTAATAACAACTATGGGTGTACTGTATTGTGTACACCACCAGAAGTCTAAAAGCAACTATGGGTGCACTGTATGTATTGTGTACTGTGTACACCACCAGAAAAGTAGTAGCAAATGCACTAGGGGTGCACCATACAGTGCACACTAACAGAAGTGTAATAACAACTATGGGTGTACTGTATTGTGTACACCACCAAAAAATTTGCCAAAGGCACCCTGCCTTTGGCCAATTATGGCTCTCTTAGCTGAGGGTGCTGGGATTGGCCAAAGCATGCAGGTCATGGTGCATGCTTTGGCCCATAATGTTCGGTTTTCGGTGAACGGGCGAACAGCCAATGTTCCAGTCGAACTCATGTTCGACCCGAACAGAAATCTCATCCCTATTGGCTGCATATGATGGGCACAGTTGGCTGAATATGATGGGCACAGTGGCTATATATGATGGGCACAGTTGGCTGCATATGATGGGCACAGTTGGCTGCATATTATGGGCACAGTTGGCTGCATATGATGGGCACAGTTGGCTGTATATGATGGGCACTGTGGCTGCATATGATGGGCACAGTTGGCTGTATATGATGGGCACAGTGGCTGTATATGATGGGCACAGTGGCTGTATATGATGGGCACTGTTGGCTGCATATGATGGGCACAGTGGCTGTATATGATGGCACAGTGGCTGTATATTATGGGCACAGTTGGCTGCATATGATGGGCACAGTTGGCTGTATATGATGGGCACAGTGGCTGTATATGATGGGCACAGTTGGCTGCATATAATGGGCACAGTTGGCTGCATATGATGGGCACAGTGGCTGTATATGATTGGCACAGTGGTTGTATGATGGGCACAGTTGGCTGCATATGATGGGCACAGTTGGCTGCATATGATGGGCACAGTTGGCTGTATATGATGGGTACAGATGGCTGCATATGATGGGCACAGTTGGTTGTATATGATGGGCACAGTTGGTTGCATATGATGGGCACAGTTGGCTGCATATGATGTGCACAGTTGGCTGCATATGATGGGCATAGTGGCTGTATATCATGGGCAAAGTTGGCTGTATATGATGGGCACAGTGGTTGCATATGATAGGCACATCATATCATATATATACAGTATTTTTTTTTTTTTACAAAGTTTGTGACTTATTGCTTGTTCTCTGTATTATTTTGACACCTGAAAGTCCTCTCAATGATGTGCTGTCAACACACACAAACTGTATCCCTGTATATTTATATACATAAAATGTGAAATATTGTTTTAATTTTTTCCCTGTGTTTTAAGGACTAGGCCTATTTTTCTAACTTGTTTTTTACAAGTTAAAATCATTTTTATTTTGCTAGAAAATTACTTAGAACCCCCAAACAATTTTTTTGAATTAAAAATTGGAAAACAGTAAAGTTAGCCCAATTTTTTTCTATTTTGTGGAAGGATGGTGACAAACTTTGGCACATAAAAATCTCCATTGGCAACGTTTAAAAATTTCTACAGGTTACCAGTTTTGAGTTACAGAGGAGGTCTGGTAATAGAATTATTGCTCTCGCTTTAATGATCACAGTGATACCTCACATGTGTGGTCTGAATACTGTTTTCATATGCAGGAGCGACTTATGTATGCATTCGCTTATGCGCGCAAACTCGGCGGGATGGGGCACTTTAAATGTTTTTTTCTTATTTATTTTACCTTTTATTTTTATACTGTCCTTTTAATAAAAAATATGGAGCCGAGCGGGGGGGCATCTTTTACCTCACTCGGCATCCAGACAGGGAGGGGGTGGACACAATCGTCTCCGCCACTACCGCCTAGTCCGGTTTGCGGCGGGAGATGGGGCCTCTCCCGTCCCCGATAAAAGTGATCTTGTGGTGAATCCGCCGCAGAGACCACTTTTATCCTAAAGGGAACCACACGTCGCTCCTGAAAATATCGGGGTTAAGGCAGCTAGCTTCTGCCATAACCACGGTATTTAACGTCAAAGTACCGTCGTACAGGTACATTAATTTGCGTGAAGTGGTTAACTACCACCACAAAAAAAAAAGCTCTATTTGTGTGAAAAAGAAGATAAAAATATCATTTGGGTAAAGTGTTGCATAACTACGCAATTGTCATTCAAAGTGTGACAGCGCTGGGCAGATAAAGGGCTAAAAGTGCCCGGTATTGAAGCGGTTAAAGTTGCTGGATTATCCCACAGTTACCCTACACCTATCCAAGTTCAAGTTATTGCAATAAAGCATCAGAAAATCATACCCCAATACTGACTACTGAACCAAGAGAGTGACTGTCATTGTGTGCTGGCTGTGGGTGCTACTACTAGGAAAGAGCCTTGGGACCTAAACAACGGGCTCCTACGGGGTGCGCGATACATTAGCATGCAGCATGTTAAATACTTGTTGCCTGTATGTACCCCAATTACTGCAACAAAGGATTTTGTCTTATATGTCCGATAATACCCTCATTTGTTGCTTGTTTGAAGAATGCTCTTTAGCCCTGAGCTGGTTGTGTACCCATCTGTGAAAATGTTGACTAACCACGAGTGGTATTACTATTTTGTGTAGTGGTCTAGGAAAGGCCTTCAAACTGTGATGCATGTGCCACAGAATTAATGTTTTGTTTTTGTTTTTGTTTTTTTCACACCAGCAGCTTAATGAGCAAAATTGGGATAATTTGGGTTAGCACAATTTCGCAATTGCAATATCTATTTAGCCAAAATTACTCCATAAGCTCTCTATAAGCAGCAAATAGTGAAACATTCGGCTCTTTCTTGGAGAACTTTTTCATTATCTTTTTAACTAACTACTTTGCATTTACATTTATCTGATTAATTGTATTACCTTGTCTGGTCGAGAATCCCTCTGCTGATGTAAAATTGCAATAAGTTCACTGGAATGCATGAGTCTAACAGAGATCTTAGTTTCTCCAGACCACTGAAGAATAAACCTTGCTGTATAGGAACCATTATTATGGTCTGTAACAGAGCCACTCACTCCAGCTTTCAGACTCAAAGAGTGAAGCTTCACATGAAAAAAATCCCCTCCATAGTTCTTTGTCCGACCTTTGTGGTCCTTAGCTATAATTAGAACCTCCAGTGATTCACCAATCATATAAGTAGCCCGAGGATTGATGATAAAATATTGAGAAGTTGTTGGGTGGGTGGAAAATTCCAAGGATACATTGGGTGGAGCCAGGGGCCATTCAATCATCTTCAGCAGATTGTTAAGCTCTTCACTTTGAGGGCTGGTCACTGGATTTGTTGGTGTAGATGTAGCCGTCAGTGGAGCTGGATGACTGTCTGCATTGGAATAGTTTCTGAATAAAATGTTGTAAATGAACTGGAAAGAAACATTGATGAATTAATGTTAATAATAATTGATGCTAAGTATCCATAAAGTAAAAGTACAGGTTCACTGAATGGTTTTCTAATTACATATTTTTGTCGGACTTTCCGCCAACAATGTATGGCAACCAAATGCCCAATCACTATTGTCAATTTTATTTAGAAAAATGCGGTTATTGCCTGTGTAATTTCACTTGAGCCCTTTGTTTCAAAAATTGCTTGCAGGAGGGGGCATGGCCGGCCGTGGAGCGAGATAGCTGCCTGATCTCTCTGCTCTGCTCAGCCTCGGGACTCACAGCGGCTCTCAGCACAATCCTGCAGCAGCTCTCCCCTCTCTGTCACACTGGAGGGGAGAGAAAACAAGTGTCACTCGGGCAGTATGTCTAGAAGGCGGAACGCAGCCTCCACAAGCCGTGCCGCCTCACAGACTATTTCTCTCAGATGCCCATGCAATACACCAAAGATGGTGCCGGAGAGGCGCCTGTGCCTCCTCCTCCGACACCAGAGGACTGCAGGAACATGACGCTGAATCAGATGAGATGGATAGCACAGCTCCTGACCCCAACTCCTCTCAGCTATCTCCTGCTGACAGAGGTAAGTGAGCTTCACAGTCACCAGCCCTCTCTCCTAATAAAGCTCCCTTAATAAAGAAGCAGCACTGGGATTCCCCTGCAGACAGCAGCTCCAAGAAGAATTACTCTGACTCCCTTGCTGCTCTCCCTGCCACAGACCAGCCAGCATCTGAACATACCCTGAAACTCATGTTGCTGTCCCTACAAAAAGACATGTATAATGAGCTCATGTCCTCTATCACTACATTACATTCTAGAATTGACATAGTTGAGGAACGCATGAATGAATTGGAAAAATTGGCAACTGAACACACCACAACCTATAACGAAATGGTGGATACCCATGACCACCGCACTGAAAAAATACACTTTTTGCAAGCCAAAGTGGTTGATCTGAAGGACAGCTCCAGGAGGAATAACATAAAATAAAAAAATAAAATTTCGAGGTATACCAGAAACCGTTAAACCTCCGAACCTAGTGCCCTATCTCTATCAGCTATTCTATCTAACAACTATTCCTTCTGCTTATTCCTCAACTTAGTCAAGCGGAATTAATTATTGACCGCACCCATCGAATTGCCAAACCTAATCACCTCCCTGCGTCCATCCCACAGAATGTGCTGGCACGTATTCACTTCCTTCACACCAAGGAACGGATCAGGGCTGCAGCCTGATCCAAATCTCCACTACCAGACCCCTATTCATCCATTTCTATTCACGGATATCTATATGCCACCGCTCAAAAGTGAAGAGAATTCTCTCAGGTCATGGCGATCCTCAGGGATCACAATGTTCCATATAAGTGGGGCTTCCCTGCTAAACTAGTGGTACCATTTCAGAACCTAACCACCAATATCTTCACACCTAAAGGCGGTATCAAGAGATTGTTGAATTGGGGCCTGATCACTTAGTCTCCGACTGATCCTCAACCACACCATCCGCCTACACGCACCCAGGATCCTTGGCACAATGACTCTGCGTCAACACGCTGATAACTGTCCTCGCATCCACATACTTAAAAGTTACAACGTGACCCTTGTTAATTACAATATAACCTAATAGTGCTTTCTGCATACCTCCAAGTTCCACGGTGACCCTTGTTAATCAAAATGCAAGATAACCGCACTTTCTGCATACCACCAATCTGAAAAATGACCCTTGTTATCTACAGTATGACACTCTAGCACTTTTTCATTCCAACACATGTCCTAAGCTAGCGTGCTACCATATACACTTTATTCTCTCTTCCCCCGAAAAGGAAAAGGTGCCAAGCACCTTCTTACATTTTCTACCTTGTTTTATCTTTGTTCACAACTTTTCATATGTGATATTGATTATTTTGGTAATTTTAAAACATTTACACTAAAATTGCCTGCTGGATAATATTGTCATAGGTCTGTTATCATTTGATTCTTTCTGTGTGCAGCTCTAGAAAGAGTAATCCTTATACTCTCCCTTTTTATATGTTGGCTACCCTCAAATATGTCTATTATCATCATGCCCCTTAATGCTAAAGGTCTAAATTCCCTGTACAAACAAAATTTGTTATGGAAAGAAGCACTAGCTCAAGGTTCTTAACCTAATATGCATACAAGAAACACATTTTTCTTCTCGCAAACCCCCGTCCTGCTCCCACAAACAGTTCCCACACTGTTTCTTTGCTAATGCTACTAAAAAGAAGGCTGGGGTTATGATCACTGTATGCTCCTCTGTCTCCTTCCAATTGTTTCATACAGAGATAGATCCTGATGACAGATACATAAATAATCATACCGTGACATTACCAATATTTTTGCCCCTAATGCCAATCAAAAACGTTTCTACCAGCCTATTATGAGAAAATTGGAACCGTTCAGACAAGGTCCTTTAATCATTTGTGACGATTTCAACCAAATAATAGATCTATGTCTTTCCTTCAACTACATTGCTACTATAGGCTCCATTCCAGCAGAATCCTTACAAGCTACTATCACCACCATACCGAAAACCAGGCCAACCCTCTGATGATCCTGCCAGCTACAGACCCATATCTCTACTTAACACTGATACTAAGCTTTACACAAAATTTTAACAACGCGCCTATCTGCTATCATTCCACAATTAGTACATATCGACAAGGTGGGTTTTGTGGCTGGTGGGCAAGCATTGGATGGTACGTGTAGATTTATTGACTTACTACAGTGGACAGACAACTTCTCTGCTCATTTCCCTTGATGCGGAGAAGGAGTTTGATATTTGGCTTTTCTGGGGCGATTCTAAAAGCCATCCTGTCCCTGTACTCCTCTCCCAGTGCCAGAGTCATAACACCAGATTTGCTCTCAGACCCCTTCAGCATCTCTAATGGGGCACGTCAAGGGTGTCCACTCTTCTCTCTAATATTCACCTTCATCATGGAACCCCTAGCACAATCTATTCGTAACAATACCCTCATCTCGGGTATTGAGGTTGGTGATGCGACACACAAAATTGGCCTCTATGTTGATGATGTCATCATATCCCTGACCGACCCTATAAAGTCGCTCCCCAAATTTCACCATACCTTAGACCTATTCAGCAGGGCTTCCCTATATAAAATCAACCTCACCAAGTCCATTATGTTAGGCATACATCTTGACCAAGCTACTAAAAATAGCATTTCTGCCTGCATGTCTTTCTCGTAGACCCCTAATTCAATTCTTTCTCATCTGGTAATTTAACTGATCTCTCCTCCCTCCCACTTATTATCTCTTAACTTCACCAATCTCATCTCGAAACTTCAGAAGACAATACAAGTTCTTCAACACACCCAAGCCTCATGGGCAGGCAGAATTATCCAAAATGTATTTGCTACCGCACATACTATATACATTCCGGACTATCCCGCTTCCTTTCCTCCAATCGCAACTTCACAGGCTCCAAACCATCATCTCCACCTTTATATGGAACGGAAAACACTCTAGACTTAAACGTAATATGTTATGCACACCTGTCTCCTCTGGGGGAAAGGGTGCACCTGATATCCAAGCCTATTACAAAGCAACCATCCTGGACCAAACTAAAGTCTGGTGGAGACCCTCCCAACAAAATACCTTGCTCCAAATGGAAAAGTGGTTCTTGCCACACAACCTAAGCTGATCCTTGGTGCCCTACTTCTACAACATCATGGAACACGCTCTTACCATGATACCGCCAGTGCCACTATCAAAACTTGGAAAGCTGTTATTCAATGCTCCAAAGGCGTGCCACGTTGCCTGCTATCCTACATACCCCTTGCTGTATTGCAAATTATCATGCCTGACGTCTCCTTTTCTGAATGGACCACCGCAGGCATCTCCACTATTGGGGATTTATATGAGAATTCACTACTCCTCTCCTTCCAACATTTGCAAACCAGTAGGAATGTTGCCTCGAGGGACTTCTTCAAATACCTCAGGCACCGCTCAGCCCTCTCCTGGGCAATATGGTCAGTCAATCTCACATTCTGGCACATGATCAAATTCTTCGATCAAGTCTCCCCTCACCGCCGAGGAATCTCCTATATTTATAAATTCCTCATCGACACCTCACATAACTTAAAAACTGCTACACTGCGACTACACCCCTAAACAATGGAACTGTTCCCTACAAATGCCTCTGAAGACCTCCCGCTGCATACTACATTGGCAATCTGCCCAGAAAATATTTTACAACTGGTATCTCACCCCTTCCAAACTTGCTCACATTTACCCTTCTTCTACTAACCTATGCTGGAGGAACTGTGGTAACTCGGGATCCTCTTTACATATTTGGTGGAACTGTCCTAAAATAACTAGATTTTGGACCATTCTGTCTAATTTTATTTTCTCTATTTTACCAATCCCATTTTCCCTTTCGCCACAGATGGTACTATTAGGCTTAGACATAGATACCTGGCCCCACACAGTCATCTCTCAAATATTCATAGCCACCCGCCCGGTTATTGCCAGAAACTGGAAAGCCCCTTTCCCTCCTTCTATCTCAGAAATTATCTCCATCCTGAATAGAATACATGTATGCCAAAGCTCATCTCATCTCGAATTTTGTCACAAACACCCTAAGTGCCTGATCCCCTCATGATTGAACTGTTAGCACGATAGCGGTATGTAGGCTTTTATATGTGCTCAATCGGAACACCCCCATATGCAATGTCCCTGCCACAAACCACTCCTAACATGTAAGTTAGGCTTTAACCCCCCCCCCCCCATATGTATATTACCCCTCCTGACTTATATTTATAAATCCTTCAAAGTTCTCTCACTTTAAGATTTAGCGTTTACTAACCCTCTTACCTAATGAGACAACCTTCAACTTGCTTTATTGTACTTTCATGACCTATGTACCTCTAACATTCTTGTGTTACTTTGTTATTTTTATGGATTGTATACACGACAGGCTAATATAAGGCTTTGTACTTTGAAAAAATGTAAAAAATGCTTGTAGGACTTTTACTATGAATGTCCCAAGTTAAGATTAGGCTGCATCAGTAACACAATATACTGTATATCACATTGTTTTGACACTTGCCAATACAGGTTTATTGAATCTACAAAAAACTCTTAAAACATTTAAAAAGTCTAACTAACTTGGATTTGCCATAAACAATATATCCCATATACTGTATGCTGTAACTGGAAAGAACATATTAAAAACTGTTTATAGCACGGCTCCACAATCCCTAAATGCATGAGACCCCATATAAAGGCTTAAACAGTGTTTCCAAACAACGGAAAATATACATCTTTTTTTGTGAAGAAATCAAGATGGTAATTGATTATTTAACTACTCAGGAATAACTTTTGAGTCCTTTAAATCATTTGCCACCTACTAGGCCAATATAGTTTGTCTCCAGGACACCCATTTTGCAACTCACTCTACACCTGAGGGGTTTTTAAACTAGGCGATGGGGGGGGAGGGTCCAGAGACAGTGATAGCCAGCGCGGAAGATATTCCAGAGGGTAGTATTGGGGGCATTAGTGGTAGGTTAACCAAAGCACAAAAACACAAGGTGAGTATAGTAGCAAGTCCAAGTTGCAATCTTGAAACACCCAATACGAGGACAATATGCGACCGGTCTAAACTATGTGGCATGTTCACCAATGCCAGGAGCCTGGCGGACAAGATGGGTGAACTAGAGATACTGTTGTACAAGGAGGATTTGGATTTTGTGGGAATTTCAGAGACCTGGTTCAACAGCTCTCATGATTGGCTGGCAAACATTCAAGGGTATACCCTATACCGCAAGGATAGAGAGGGTAAAAAAGGGGGAGGGGTATGCCTATATATCAAGAATAATGTACAAGTGAATGTGAGAGATGACATCACTGAGGGGGCTAGGGAGGAGGTGGAATCTTTATGGGTAGAGCTCCAAAGGGATGAAGCTAAGGGGAAAATAATACTGGGAGTATGCTATAGGCCCCCTAACCTGAGGGAGGAAGTGGAGACGGATCTCCTATCACAAATTGGATTAGCAGTAAGGATGGGAAGTGTTATCATAATGGGGGATTTTAATTATCCAGACATAGACTGGGCGGAGGGAACCGCGCATTCATTTAAGGCTCGCCAGTTCCTTAATTTTATGGGTCAGATGGTAGACGCACCAACTAGAAATAAAACATTACTAGATCTACTGATTACCAACAATACAGACCTGATAACAGATGTGGAAATACGGGGCAATTTAGGTAACAGCGATCACAGGTCAATTAGTTTCAGTATAAATCACACAAATAGGAGAAATGAAGGGAACACAAAGACACTGAATTTCAAAAGAGCCAACTTCCCTAAACTACAAACCTTGCTAAAAGGCATAAATTGGGATAAAATATTAGGAACAAAGAATACAGAGGAGAGATGGGTTTGCTTTAAGAGCATATTAAATAAGGGCATTAGCCAATGTATCCCATTGGGTAATAAATTTAAAAGAGCGAACAAACATCCTGGATGGCTTAACTCCAATGTAAAAATGCATATAAAAGCAAAGGAGAAGGCCTTCAAAAAATACAAGGTTGAGGGATCATCCACAGCATTCAGAATTTATAAAGAATGCAATAAGAAATGTAAGGGTGCAATTAGGATGGCTAAGATAGAACATGAAAGACACATAGCGGAGGAGAGCAAAAAAAATCCCAAGAAATTCTTTAAGTATGTAAACAGTAAAAAAGGGAGGACAGGCCATATTGGCCCCATAAAGAATGAGGAAGGACATCTGGTTACAAAGGATGGGGAGATGGCAGAGGTATTGAATTTATTCTTCTCCTCAGTCTTCACGAGTGAATCGGGGGGCTTCAGTAACCAAAACTGCAGTGTTTATCCTCATGACACAACACAGGAAGCACCTACATGGTTAACAGAGGACGGAATTAAAATTAGACTTGAGAAACTTAACATTAATAAATCACCGGGACCAGATGGCTTGCATCCGAGGGTACTTAGGGAACTCAGTCAGGTGATTGCCAGACCGTTGTTCCTAATTTTTACAGACAGTCTATTGACTGGAATGGTACCAGCTGATTGGAGAAAAGCCAATGTAGCACCAATATTTAAAAAGGGCCCAAAAAACATCCCTGGGAATTACAGACCAGTTAGCCTAACATCAATAGTATGTAAACTCTTGGAGGGGATGATAAGGGACTATATACAAGATTTTAGTAATAAGAATGATATCATTAGCAGTAATCAGCATGGATTCATGAAGAATCGTTCTTGCCAAACCAATCTATTAACCTTCTATGAGGAGGTGAGTTGCCATCTAGATAAAGGAAGGCCCGTAGACGTGGTGTATCTGGATTTTGCAAAAGCATTTGACACAGTTCCCCATAAACGTTTACTGTACAAAATAAGGTGCGTTGGCATGGACCATAGGGTGAGTACATGGATTGAAAACTGGCTACAAGGGCGTGTTCAGAGGGTGGTGATAAATGGGGAGTACTCAGAATGGTCAGGGGTGGGTAGTGGGGTCCCCCAGGGTTCTGTGCTGGGACCAATCCTATTTAATTTGTTCATAAATGACCTGGAGGATGGGATAAACAGTTCCATCTCTGTATTTGCAGACGATACTAAGCTAAGCAGGGCAATAACTTCTCCGCAGGATGTGGAAATCTTGCAAAAAGACCCGAACAAATTAATGGGGTGGGCGACTACATGGCAAATGAGGTTCAATGTAGAAAAATGTAAAATAATGCATTTGGGTGTCAAAAATATGAATGCAATCTATACACTGGGGGGAGAACCTCTGGGGGAATCTAGGATGGAAAAGGACTTGGGGGTCCTAGTAGATGATAGGCTCAGCAACGGCATGCAATGCCAAGCTGCTGCTAATAAAGCAAACAGAATATTGGCATGCATTAAAAGGGGGATCAACTGCAGAGATAAAACGATAATTCTCCCGCTCTACAAGACTCTGGTCCGCCCGCACCTGGAGTATGCTGTCCAGTTCTGGGCACCAGTCCTCAGGAGGGACGTACTGGAAATGGAGCGAGTACAAAGAAGGGCAACAAAGCTAATAAAGGGTCTGGAGGATCTTAGTTATGAGGAAAGGTTGCGAGCTCTGAACTTATTCTCTCTGGAGAAGAGACGCTTGAGAGGGGATATGATTTCAATTTACAAATACTGTACTGGTGACCCCACAATAGGGATAAAACTTTTTCGCAGAAGAGAGTTTAATAAGACTCGTGGCCACTCATTGCAATTAGAGGAAAAGAGGTTTAACCTTAAACTACGTAGAGGGTTCTTTACTGTAAGAGCGGCAAGGATGTGGAATTCCCTTCCACAGGCGGTGGTCTCAGCGGGGAGCATTGATAGCTTCAAGAAACTATTAGATAATCACCTGAATGACCGCAATATACAGGGATATGTAATGTAATACTGACACATAATCACACACATAGGTTGGACTTGATGGACTTGTGTCTTTTTTCAACCTCACCTACTATGTAACTATGTAACTATGTAACCTCCGAATTTTGCTACCCTGCAAGCACTTCTTCACCAACATTCCTTGCTGTAAACTTGGGGGAATGAAATCCATCAATACACTTTCTACTCCCACCCATTCGAGAATAGATCATATCTTCATCTCCATTGGGACTAGCCCCGTATTAATTTTGTCCACCATACTCCTGTTAGCATGGTCAGGCCATAACACAGTTATCTTGACTCCTACCTCATTATTACCTGACCGATCCTGGTGTAATAATGATTTCCTACTGACTCCCCCGACTCTTAAAATGGACATACAAATAGAAATCAAAGAATACCTCACTCATAACACAACCTCTGAAATTTTACTGCTTACCGGTGGGAAACTCATAAACCAGCCATTTGAGAGACTTGCATCCAAGTAGCATCTCCATTCAACTAGGACTGTTGCCTTCTACACCAAAAATTAGATGCCAAATTCCAAAGCTGCTACACCTCCTTCCAAAACGCCCCAACAACAGATAATAAAACATGTCCAGATAAAGCTCGAAGCAAGCTTGGTCTCTTTCTGACAGAATCGGCTGAGAAATCGGACCACAGATCGAGGCACTTATACCATGCAACGTTCTTAGCCCAGGCCCATAGAAAACTGGAGCATAGCTTTAAACCAATCCACTTGAAGCTTCCCACTGGTATTCAGGCAAGAAATCCCTTTAAAAAAATACATGAGTTTTTCCCCCCGCATCTTTACAGTGCTGCTACTACTCTGAATCAGTCCCAGGTGGACTGCTCATGCCTTACTTTATCTAAACTCACCACTATTCAATGAAACCCACTAGAAAGTCTTTCAGCCCCTACAGCAGGAATCGGTAACCTATGGCCCGCGGGCTGCACCCAGCCCGCCGCTTCTAAATGTCCAGCCTGTCATTTCATATGATGAATTCACGTGCACCTGGCCCGTGGACATTTTTTTGTAGAGCCGGCGGTTGGCTTTCTTGGGATAACAAACGATGAGTGGCTAAAAAGCCACTCAGCTGTTATCCTCAAGAACCAGGAGGGGACGTCCCCCCCCACATTCTGTGGCTCGCCCAGGCTCTCCCACCCCACCGGAAGGCCCAAGCAACCAGCCAGCACATCCGCAGGCTGGCCAGAGACCTGAACAGTTTTGTTCGGGTCTTGGATCTAGTAATCTGGAAGCAATGTCAAGACATCGTGGTGTTGTCCCTCGCACTCTATTGAGTATATGGACTGTGTCAATCCCAGAATGAGATGAAATAACTCAATATTAAGATGGTGTAAAACGTTATGATGTCTCTATGGACTGCAGCAAAATCTAAAATGCTCACATACACTTAACATGCTAATACTAATAAAGTGATTTTGCGCTTCAAATCTATCACTTAAAACCGTAAGCAATATAAAAACGTAGACGCGTTAGGTGAAGATGAAATCACGAGCGGTGACGTAACGCATAGGGCGTGACAGAGAGCAGACGTAACCGGAAGTCAGTAAGGAGGCGCCTCAGACGCCGCTCTTGTCCATCCTTTGATATTTCATGCTGTTTTTACTTATTTTAAATGTAAGAGACCACCCTTTTACCTTAATAAACTCCGTTTATTTTAACAATACTACACTATTGGAGGCCTCTTTCTCTCCCTCCCCCACATATCCCACCGGATCGGTGGAGCCCAGGTGGGCAATCCCCCCTTCATCTTTTGATAGGTTCCATATACTGGGAGGACCATCAAGTCATTAGAGAAGTCCCACATGAAGTACATCTTACGACATCTATTTAAAGAACCTGTCTGATGCCTATGTTCACCAGTTTTGAGGTGAGAGTTTAGAGAGCCCGGTTTCACCGGATTCCTCCACTTTAAGGATATCACCATCACTTCCACCCCCCATCACTGATCCCAGTGGATTGAACACACTATGATGAACTTTTGATTTATTTATGCACACCAGCACTTTGGATTATCTTTGTCAGCACTTTGTATTTGTTTTGCACTGCTGGTACATACTCACTGAGCACATTAATTTATATAGGCACTACAGTTGCATGTATTATTATGTATACGTTGTCTACGTTTTTATATTGCTTACGGTTTTAAGTGATAGATTTGAAGCGCAAAATCACTTTATTAGTATTAGAATGTCAAGACATCACTTCTGGTTTACAGAAGACTTAAAGTGATTGTAAAGGTTTTGCACAGAGCGGCCCCGATCCTCCTTTTCTGGCTCCTCCTCTTCACTGAGTGCCCCCAGGGAGAGCCACTTTCCATGGGGGCATTCGTGCGGGCGGCTCCCGAGTCCTGCTGCTGTGTCCATTGACACATTGACACTGACACTGACAGCAGGACTCAGCCCTGCCCCCCCCCCCCCCCCTCCGGCTACCATGTCACTGAATTTGGGAGAACCTCATGCATAAAAACAAAACAATGGTGGAGGTCCCCTCCAAAATCCATACCAGATCCTTATTCAGGCATGCAGCCTGCCTGGCCAGTAAAGGG
Source organism: Lithobates septentrionalis (assembly GCA_037952835.1). Classification (NCBI taxonomy): domain Eukaryota; kingdom Metazoa; phylum Chordata; class Amphibia; order Anura; family Ranidae; genus Lithobates; species Lithobates septentrionalis. The sequence goes on along the minus strand of JBBDGP010001614.1, from coordinate 670,647 downwards.
AGGACAGTGAAGTGCACCCATCTCATACCTGCACCATACCAAGCCACCAGACCTTAACATGGGAAGAATACCTTTGGCAAGTGGGTCCTGTAATTATGATATGGGTGTCTGCAGGAAGGATGTATCAGAATCTGGAAGCCCTCTTTAAAACAAGGGTGTCCCCTGTTATCCAGTCCTCCATGTGTACAGGGTATATAGTAAAACATTAAAAACATTGATCACTATAAATGATACCCCACACAAACACAATGATCAGTGCCAACGATCCTCTCTTGACACACTATAAACACAAATTACAGCTCCCTATCTAGCTGAATGTCAACAAACTGGCTGGTGATGTTGGCAGATACCATTTGTCATGACCTAGTTAATGTCATCAGCTGGGATGCCTGCCAGCTTATGAGCAATTTGAAACACGCAAGTACAATGCCTTAATACCCCTAGAAATTTTTCACTTATTTTATTAGGATTTTATGTGACAGACCAACACAAAGTGGCATATAATTGTGAAGTGGAAGGAAAATGATAAATGGGTTTAATTTTTTTTTTACATTAAATATGTGAAAAGTGTGGGGTGCATTTGCATTCAGCCCCTTTTACTCTGATACCCCTAACTAAAATCTAGTGGAACCAATTGCCTTCAGAAGTCACCTAATTAGTAAATAAAGTGCACCTGTGTGTAATTTAATCTCAGTATAATTACAGCTGTTCTGTGAAGCCCTTAGAGATTTGTTAGAGAACCTTAGTGAACAAACAACATCATGAAGGCCAAGCAACACACCAGACAGGTCAGGGATAAAGTTGTGGAGAAGCTTAGGTTAGGTTATAAAAAAAATATTCCAAGCTTTGAACAACTCATGGAGCACTGTTCAATCCATCATCCGAAAATGGAAAGAGTATAGCACAGCTGCAAACCTACCAAGACATGGCCGTCCACCTAAACTGACAGGCCGGGCAAGGAGAGCATTCATCAGAGAAGCGGCATCCAGATCTTCTCGTTCACCTCTGCTCTACCTTGCATTCAGCCAGCACCTGGGACTCTCCACCTCTGAAGGATTCACACTAGTTTTCCACTGTTGAACCAGACCTACCTGAGCGGTGGAGCTTTCTTTGCTTTGATTGCATTTCTGGATTTAAGCCAAGAGGCCCATGTCAACTCTGGAGGAGCAGCAGAGATCTATAGCTCAGGTGGGAGAATCTCTCCACAGGCCAACTATTAGTCATGCTCTCCACAAATCTGACCTTTATGGAAGAGTGGCAAGAAGAAAGATATTATGAAAAGAAAACCATAGGAAAGTCCTGTTTGCAATTTGCGAAAAACCATGTGGGGGACACTGCAAACATGTGGAAGAAGGTGCTCTGGTCAGATGAGACCAAAATTGAACTTTTTGGCCTAAAAGCAAAACGGTGTTTGTGGTGGAAAACTAACACTGTACTTCACCCTGATCACACCATCCCCATCATGAAACATGGTGGTGACAGCATCAATTTGTTTCCCTGTGGGGACAGGGAAGCTGGTCAGAGAAGATGGATGGAGCGAAATACAACCTGTTAGAGTCTGCAAAAGACTTGAGACTGGGGCGGAGGTTCATCTTCCAGCAGGAAAACGACCCTAAACATACAGCCAGAGCTACAATGGAATTATTTAGATCAAAGCATATTTATGTGTTAGAATGGCCCAGTCACAAAGTCCAGACCCAAATCCAAATGAGAATCTGAGTCAAGACTTAAAAATTGCTGTTCACAGACGCTCTCCATCCAATCTGACAGAGCTTGAGCTATTTTGCAAAGAAGAATGGGCAAAAATGTCCCTCTCTAGATATGCAAAGGTTGTAGAGACATCTCCAAAAAGACTTGCAGCTGTAACTGCAGCAAAAGGAGGTTCTACAAAGTATTGAGAACCATTTATCATTTTCCTTCCACTTCACAATTATGTGCCACTTTGTGTTGGTCTATCACATAAAATCCCAATAAAATACGCTTTTGGTTGTAACATGACAAAATGTGGAAAATTTCAAGGGGTATGATAATTTTTCAAGGCACTGTAGGTGGGTAGCTGGAAGCATCATTTAGTGAGAGTAGTAATACTGCCAGTAATTAATAAATTCTGGCTGCAGCAGCTGGCGGTTCAGGTGACCGGGCAAGTAGGCTAACTGGCCAAATCTGACCATTCATTTTGACCCTTGTTTTGGCCATTAAAAATTGATAATTCATAACTCTACCACAAATTACTGTTATTCAAAAGCAGCTACTGAAGGGTTGTTGTGCTTAAACCTATAGTGCAATATCAATAACAATCATATGTTGTTGAAAATATCAGAGGCAGTTATACAGATAAAAATAGAGTAGGGTACACATGGAGGTACTTTTTTGACCATGTGCCTCGCTATCTTTGTGGAAGCAGCCCAGAACTCACATTTAGGTCATCTGACTGGAGTTCTACTTTAAAGTGAAAAGGCTAGACATGTGTAGGGAAGTGTTCTTTTGTACACTGCCTGTGAGGTTGTTTATATTCATGCCTGGTTCCTATCATAGTGTTCTTATTACAAATGGATTCTTCCTGTTAAGAGGTTGTTTCCTGTCCTTGCTTAAAAGGTCAGGAGACCCTTCAAGGCTATATATATGGATGTCTTACAGGAAGTGAAAGGGAGTATGAGCAGACACATGCTTTGCAAGCCAGGAGGTGCTGGAGGCCGATTTTGTTCTACATCCGTCCAGGCTGAAAAGGGACAAGTGTCACTGCACTGTGTAGCTCACTGTATGTTATATTACTGTCACTTCTGTGTGGGAATCAGAGATATCTGTTAGAGGCTTCTCTGATTCACTGAAACTTTCTATTTGCATACTGCAATATACTTGGGCTATTCTCAAGTGTATGAGAGCAAAGCTCATTTGATTATAACCTATCAAGTGACTGGTTTTGTGTTGAAGTGTATATCTGCCACTTCATTATTTAAAGCAACAGTGTTCCTTTTTGGTCTGGGGGGGTTCCTAGCTAGTATTAGCCTAGGGAACAGTAAACAACTCAGGGTAGCGACAGTCTAGGCTTCCGATAGCCACTTAGATAGGTAGAGGTCCGGTCTCATTGATAGCCTATAGTCAGGTTAGGGACCAAGAGATAGGCTAGATAGGCCTGATTTGCCCTGTAGGTGGCGTGTTCCAGACTTCTTCGCCATCGGTGTGTTTGTCTGTACAAGCGTCCCCAGGAAGCCACGACTCCACAGATGCATCAGCGTGTGTCCTCTCAAGCTGGATTAAGTTACACCTTGCAAGCCAGCTCACAACAGCTGGCAACAAAAGTGAGTACACCCCTAAGTGAAAATGTCCAAATTGTGGCCAAAGTGTAAACATTTTGTGTGACGACCATTATTTTCCAGCACTGTCTTAACCCTCTTGGGCATGGAGTTCACCAGAGCTTCACAGGTTGTTCCTGGAGTCCTCTTCCACTCCTCCATGACGACATCATGGAGCTGGTGGATGTAAGAGACCTTGCGCTCCTCCACCTTCCGTTTGAGGATGTCCCACAGATGCTCAATAGGGTTTAGGTCTGGAGACATGCTTGGCCAGTCCAGCACCTTTAACTTCAGCTTCTTTAGCAAGGCAGTGGTCGTCTTGGAGGTGTGTTTGGGGTCGTTATCATGTTGGAATACTGCCCTGTGGTCCAGTCTCCAAAGGGAGGGGATCATGCTCTGCTTCAGTATGTCACGGTACATGTTGGCATTCATGGTTCCCTCAATGAACTGTAGCTTCCCAGTGCTGGCAGAAGTCATGCAGCCCCAGACCATAACACTCCCACCACCATGCTTGACTGTAGGCAAGACACACTTGTTTTTTTAATCCTCATCTGGTTGCCGCAACACACGCTTGACACCATCTGAACCAAATAAATTTATCTAGGTCTCATCAGACCACAGGACATCCATGTCCTTAGTCTGCTTGTCTTCAGAAAACTGTTTGCAGGCTTTCTTGTGCATCATCTTTAGAAGAGGCTTCCTTCTGGGACTACAGCCATGCAGACCAATTTGATGTAGTGTGTGACGTATGGTCTGAGCACTGACAGGCGGACCCCCCACCCCCTTCAAGCTCTGCAGTAATGCTGGCAGCATAAACGTCTATTTCCCAAAGACAACCTCTGGATATAACGCTGAGCACATGCACTCAACCTCTTTGGTCGACCATGGCGAGGCCTGTTTTGAGTGGAACTTGTCCTGTTAAACCGTTGTATGGTCTTGGCCACCGTGCTGCAGCTCAGTTTCGGGGTCTTGGCAATCTTCTTATAGCCTAGGCCATCTTTATGTAGAGCAACAATTCTTTTTTTCAGATCCTCAGAGAGTTCTTTGCCATGAGGTGCCATGTTGAACTTCCAGTGACCAGTATGAGAGAGTGAGAACAATAACACTAAATTTAACACACCTGCTCCCAATTCACACCTGAGACCTTGTAATGAGTCACATGACACCGGGGAGGGAAAATGGCTAATTGGCCCCAATTTGGACATTTTCACTTAGGGGTGTACTTACTTTTGTTGCCAGCGGTTTAGACATTAATGGCTGTGTGTTGAGTTATTTTGAGGGGACAGCAAATTTACACTGTTATATAAGCTGTACACTCAATACTTTACATTGTAGCAAAGTGTTATTTCTTCAGTGTTGTCACATGAAAATATATATTAAAATATTTACAAAAATGTGAGGGGTGTACTCACTTTCGTGAGATACTGTATATCCGGATATATGGATACATATATACACTGTTCTTTTCAGACATATGTACAGTCTTCCTGTTATTGCTTTGGTTGTATGTAATGCCATCACTTTACCATATATAGGGTTACACTAATCACCTGCTGGTATGTCTGCATATCTTTACTCCTAGAAATCTATGCTGGGTGTATTAGTACTACTGCTGTCAGTTATTTTGGGTGAGTTACTAGTTATTGTCCTAAAAGGGGATCATCTCTACATACGCTGAAGCTCTGTTCTTGGTGGAGGCACTACCAATTATATATTCATAGTCCACTCTTCCTTTAGCGAAGGCTCTGGCTCCTTTGGCTCCTGCACGTTAGCACCATAGCCTGTGTGGAGTGGAGAAGGCAACTTCATATGACCCCAGGGTTACACCTGGTTTAATCTAATGCATTCTATGCATTCAGATAAAACTGTCCCAGTGACAGCATTGCCACTTCACCCCCCCCCCCCCCAAATACTTACCTGAGTCCTTAGCCCACCCAGCACTGTGCCCATCTGTAATGTATCTCTCCCCTGTCCCCACTCTCACAGATTTTATGAGGCAGCAGGAACAATTAGCTCTTGCTAGTCTCAATCAAATCATGTGAGGATGGAACAGGAGGCAGGGCTGAGCCATGCTGTGTGTGTCTATAGAAGCACACAGCCTGGCTCAGGAGTGAGCCCACAGGTGCACCACCATAGGAAAGGTAGCTTACTATGGGGGCACACCAAGGAGAGGAGGAGCCTAGAGTGCCAGTGGGATACCCCAGAAGAGGAGATTTAGGACCACTCTGTGCAATATACCCTTACACAGAGCAGGTAAATATAACATGTTTGTTATTCTAAAAAAAAAAAAAAATCGCTTTATGAATAACATTTGAAGCCTAAACAGTTGACCTGAGAGTGTTACAATCAGATAGTGCTAAGGCTTCCAATAGAGAGTGGTAGAGCTTACTGGCATCAGAACAAATAGAAAAAGAATGGTGCAAAGAAATTTGCCAGTGACAAGCCGGGATCAATAATCTATAATAAACTGAACAGGTGTTCATAATGTCCTTAGAGTGAGAAAATAATGCCGCGTACACACGAGCGGAATGTCCGTCAGAATAAGTCAGATGGGAGCTTTTCATCGTCTTCTCCGATTGTGTGTATGCCCCATCGGACTTTTTCCGTTGAAAATTCAGACGGACTTAGATAGAGAACATGTTCTATATTTTTCAGACGGAATTAATTACTATCTGGAAACCCGCTCGTCTGTATGCTGTTCCAACGTACCAAAAACGACGCATGCTCTGAAGCAAGTACAAGTCGGAAGCTATTGGCTACTGGCTATTGGCCTTCCTTTTTCTAGTCCCGTCGTACGTGTTGTACGTCACCGCGTTCATGGACGGTCGGACTTTGGTGTGACCGTGTGTATGCAAGACAGCTTGAGCGTAATTCCGTCGGAACTCCGTCGTTAAAACCTTCAGAGTTTATTCCGACGGCAAAACCGGTCGTGTGTACATGGCATAACACTTGTGGCAGTTCCCCTGAGAGTGAAGCAATTTTCTGGAAACAAACAAAGGAATAGCAAGGCGCGTCAAACTAAGTGTGGCAGAAGTCAAAGGAGGATTTATTCAAAGACAGCCAAATGGCTACTCACGTGAAATTGAAAATGAAAGAGCATTATGAGTGAAGTTTTTGGTCAACAGGGCTGGACTGGGACAATAATTTGGCCCTGAACTTCATACAGACCGGCCCACTTTACTCCAAACACCTGGTGTTGGCACTTCAATCATCACGGCACCATGGTTGATATGGTGTCAGGATGATTGAAGTGCATAATTTCTATTATTACATTGTATAAAATGAAATAGTTCAACTCAGCATAATGCAGAACCAGTGGGAGCCCTGAGCGTGTCACTTGTCACTGTCGCACCGGTGCTCTGCATTTACTAACCTGATTGGTTCCCGCTGGCGGCTCCTAATTCAGATTGATGACAAGCCTGGACTCTTGTCAGTAACATTCCTTTAGTGGAATAAAAAGTTGTTTTAATGCTACACTTAGTTGGCGCTCTGTATTTCTCTCTCTCTCCTCCCCATCACTGAAACCAGCCCACTGAGCCATCGGCCCACCGGGAAACTCCCTGTAGTCCCGATGGCCAGTACATGCCTGTTGGTCAATATAGGTGCCCCATGGAGTATCACTGTGGGTTTGCCGTGGCATCGGCAGGGTAGATGTCTCAACTGGCCAGGTCTCTGCCACGCGGTGTGTGGAACCAGCATGGAACGCACTCAGAGCTGGACCGGACATGACCTCAAGACGTGTCAGGTGACGCGTTTCAAAGCATCCGTTTTTTCCTCCGATCTCTACTGGCATCAGATGACTGCATTAGGGCAGGAAATGTTCTTGTAGCTCAGCAGATAATCAAGGTATTAGGCTTGTTCAAACTATTTTAGGTGGTTGCAGGTGCGAGAATTGGAGCAAAACCCACACTCGCAACCACAAGCATTCAAAACGTGGTGCTCTTTAAAAACGCGCAGGGATGCCATTCATTCTTAATGGCATGCCCACGTATTTAAAAACACAGCACGTTTGTGGGTGTGGAGTCCACAGGGAAATCCCATGGTGCCTTTTCAGCCACTGCATTTTTAAAGTGAATATGCTGCCATGCCTGCACAGACAAGGGCCGCAAACCTACAAGATTGTGAATCTAGCCAAGCCCTAGCAGAGCTAAGTTTTTATGCACTCTGAAAATGTAAATTAAAAATAGTAATATGAAGTTGTAGACCGTCACATGTTGGTGGAATTATAATACTCCTTTATTTAGCACAGGATTAAAAAGCCAAGTGTTCTTCCTTGCTTACATGTTTCAGCCCTGTGTGGGCGTAAGGCACAGTTAAAAATAGTGCATGCATAATTGCAGATCTGTTAAACTTTTTGCATCATTCTTATTTTATATTATCTATATCCAGTCTTGCCTACTATATTTATCAGAATTAGATGAAGATGAGGCAGTGCTACCATCTGAGAGTAGCACAGAAAGTTTTGCTGCAGAAAATATGTTAATTATTTGCCAGGAATTTTGTGTGTAATAGGGCAGTTCTGTCCCCACCCCAATCCTCCCTTCCTAAGGCCAGGTTCACACTAGTGCGAATTGGGTGCAACTTTCCCCATGTAGCCCCCTTCACATAGATAGGTGCTAGATTTGTTTTTTTTTTGTGAGCATAGGCAAATGTAGGCAGGCCTAGCTGGCCTGTTTGTTTTAGTTTGTGTGGGCTGGGAATGGCTCAGAGTTAGCAGCTGGTGACTTACAGGCAGCGTCACTAAGACCTCCCTCTTCTTTTTAGAGCCTTCTAGAAGGTACTAGAAAGAGAGGAGGAGAGGAGAGGTGGAGCTGCCTGGGGTGTGTTAAGGAGCTCTGACCAATCCCCAAACTGGATTGGCAGGGGGCAGGCCTTCTTTAATACCTAGAGTCAGCCCAGCTGGGGAGGAGTTGTCGGGTGGAAGAACTGGAGATGGAGTACTAGGCTGTCGGGGCCTTGGAAGAAGCTCCCCAGTCTGGGGGGTGACCTTGGGCCTGGTCTCTGGTGCAGGACAGAGCCCTCCAGGAAATCATGGAGGCTCTGAACAGGAGGCACATGAGGAGCAAGAGAGGACAGCAGGAGCTAGTACTGCCGGGCAAGTTTTCAGGAGGGAACCACCGGTTGCAGCCAGGAGGGCTGGTGAGTGACATGTGCAGTCAGAAGGACTGGAAAGGCATGCCAGGTAGGACTGAGAGGAAACAGACAGAGTTGGGTGCAGAGCCAGTAGGGAGGATTGCAATATCATGGGCATTGCAGTCGGGCAGTTGCAGCGAGGAGGGCTGGCAGGGCCTGAAGAAGACCAGTAGTAGACCAGTAGTCCACCTATAGGACAGCTAGCACAAAATAATTCCTTTTTTCTGCTACACCATAGGACCACGGCCCCTGCCTGCAAAGGGCAAGTTACTTAGGCCTGGCTGAGCCAGTGTCAGACCTAAACATGTGCTAGCTGCTCCTGGGAGATCAAGAGTTGTGCAGGATGAAGAGAGAGAGAGCAATACTATGTAAGCAAGAGTTGTGCAGGAGGAAGAGAGAGAGAAAGAGAGCAATAGTCTACAAGCAAGAGTTGTGCAGGAAGAAATTAGAAAAGTGTTGGGTACATAGTTGTCCTGATTGATATACAACCCACCTAATTGATTGATATACAATCTACCGACTGACTGTTGGGTGGCACAGTGGTGTAGTGGATAGCACTCTCGCCTAGCAGTAAAAAGGGTCGCTGGTTCGAATCCCAACCACGACACTACTTGCCTGGAGTTTGCATGTTCTCCCTGTGCCTGCATGGGTTTCCTCCGGGTACTCTGGTTTCCTCCCACGCTCTAAAGATATGCTGGTAGGTTAATTAGCTTCTGTCCAAAATTGGCCCTAGTATATGAATGTGATTTGGGGACCTTGGATTGTGGGCTCCTTGAGGGTAGGGACTAATGTGAGTGTGTGATATATGTGTGGAGCGCTGTGTAAATTGACGGCGCAATATGGGTACTAGGGATGAGCTTCGTGTTCGAGTCGAACCCATGTTCGACTCGAACATCGGCTGTTCGACCGTCCGTCGAATTGCGAACGATATGGGCCGTTCGCGCCAAATTCGTGTGGCGCGTCACGGCCCATAATTCACTGCGGCATCGCAGTGCATTGCTGGCTGATGATTGGCCAAGCATGCACTATGACCCGCATGCTTGGCCAATCACAGCGCCGTCAGTAGAGAGAGCTGTAATTGGCCAAAGCCAGGGTGGCTTTGGCCAATTATGGCTCAGGGGATTTAGTACACACCCCACACTATATAAGGCCGCCTGCACGGCGGCCCTGTGTAGTGTGTGTTCCGGTGTGCTGAGAGATAGAGAGAGAGAGAGACAGTGTCATTTGATTTGAGTTAGATAGATTAGGCAGAACAGTCAGTCAGTTAGCTGCACTTACAGTGTATTGTGTATATATATGCATCCCAGGTGTTGCATATATATATATATACACTGTATTCAGTTTAGCTAGATCCGTTCCTGTTATCTTCTATCTAGACTATTTAGTGCAGTGTGTCCTGCTCACAGTGTTCAGCTAGATCCGTTCCTGCTATTTACATTCAGTGCAGTGCGTCCTGCTCACAGTGTTCAGCTAGATCCGTTCCTGCTATTTACATTCAGTGCAGTGCGTCCTGCTCACAGTGTTCAGCTAGATCCGTTCCTGCTATTTACATTCAGTGCAGTGCGTCCTGCTCACAGTGTTCAGCTAGATCCGTTCCTGGTATTTACATTTAGTGCAGTGCGTCCTGCTCACAGTGTTCAGCTAGATCCGTTCCTGCTATTTACATTCAGTGCAGTGCGTCCTGCTCACAGTGTTCAGCTAGATCCGTTCCTGCTATTTACATTCAGTGCAGTGCGTCCTGCTCACAGTGTTCAGCTAGATCCGTTCCTGCTATTTACATTCAGTGCAGTGCGTCCTGCTCACAGTGTTCAGCTAGATCCGTTCCTGCTATTTACATTCAGTGCAGTGCGTCCTGCTCACAGTGTTCAGCTAGATCCGTTCCTGCTATTTACATTCAGTGCAGTGCGTCCTGCTCACAGTGTTCAGCTAGATCCGTTCCTGGTATTTACATTTAGTGCAGTGCGTCCTGCTCACAGTGTTCAGCTAGATCCGTTCCTGCTATTTACATTCAGTGCAGTGCGTCCTGCTCACAGTGTTCAGCTAGATCCGTTCCTGCTATATACATTTAGTGCAGTACGTCCTGCTCACAGTGTTCAGCTAGATCCGTTCCTGCTATTTACATTCAGTGCAGTGCGTCCTGCTCACAGTGTTCAGCTAGATCCGTTCCTGGTATTTACATTTAGTGCAGTGCGTCCTGCTCACAGTGTTCAGCTAGATCCGTTCCTGCTATTTACATTCAGTGCAGTGCGTCCTGCTCACAGTGTTCAGCTAGATCCGTTCCTGCTATTTACATTCAGTGCAGTGCGTCCTGCTCACAGTGTTCAGCTAGATCCGTTCCTGCTATTTACATTCAGTGCAGTGCGTCCTGCTCACAGTGTTCAGCTAGATCCGTTCCTGCTATTTACATTCAGTGCAGTGCGTCCTGCTCACAGTGTTCAGCTAGATCCGTTCCTGGTATTTACATTTAGTGCAGTGCGTCCTGCTCACAGTGTTCAGCTAGATCCGTTCCTGCTATTTACATTCAGTGCAGTGCGTCCTGCTCACAGTGTTCAGCTAGATCCGTTCCTGCTATATACATTTAGTGCAGTACGTCCTGCTCACAGTGTTCAGCTAGATCCGTTCCTGCTATTTACATTCAGTGCAGTGCGTCCTGCTCACAGTGTTCAGCTAGATCCGTTCCTGGTATTTACATTTAGTGCAGTGCGTCCTGCTCACAGTGTTCAGCTAGATCCGTTCCTGCTATTTACATTCAGTGCAGTGCGTCCTGCTCACAGTGTTCAGCTAGATCCGTTCCTGCTATTTACATTCAGTGCAGTGCGTCCTGCTCACAGTGTTCAGCTAGATCCGTTCCTGTTATCTTCCTACTGACAGGCAGGCTTGCCTGGTTACAGTATATAAAGCTACCTGAAGAAAATTACAGGTGTTCTTTTTGATCCTATTAGTACCACGGTCAGGCAGCTAGACTATTTACATTTAGTACAGTGTGTCCTGCTCACAGTGTTCAGCTAGATCCGTTCCTGTTATCTTCCTACTGACAGGCAGGCTTGTCTGGTTACAGTATATAAAGCTACCTGAAGAAAATTACAGGTGTTCTTTTTGATCGTATTAGTACCACGGTCAGGCAGCTAGACTATTTACATTTAGTACAGTGTGTCCTGCTCACAGTGTTCAGCTAGATCCGTTCCTGTTATCTTCCTACTGACAGGCAGGCTTGTCTGGTTACAGTATATAAAGCTACCTTAAGAAAATTACAGGTGTTCTTTTTGATCCTATTAGTACCACGGTCAGGCAGCTAGACTATTTACATTTAGTACAGTGCGTCCTGCTCACAGTGTTCAGCTAGATCCGTTCCTGCTATATACATTTAGTGCAGTACGTCCTGCTCACAGTGTTCAGCTAGATCCGTTCCTGTTATCTTCCTACTGACAGGCAGGCTTGTCTGGTTACAGTATATAAAGCTACCTGAAGAAAATTACAGGTGTTCTATCCCAGCTTAGTGCAGCTACAGGCCATTAGTATGTCTGGAAGGCCAAGAAGGAGAGGCAGACAGTCACAAGCCAATAAGAGAGGGCAAGCAGGCTCTGTGTCTAGTGCTGGTCGTGGAGACGGTGCATCCTCATCAGCACGTGGCCATGGGACACGCTTGGCCTTTTTTTCGGCAGCTGGCCGTGTTGAGCCGCAACATGCGGAAGACTTGGTCGAGTGGATGACCAAGCCGTCCTCATCCTCCTCATCCTCTCTCACCCATGCCCAGGGTGCTTTGTCTGGCAAAGCAGCGGCCTCTTCCCTCAGCTCAATGTCATCAGTGACTCCTTCCCTAGCTCCACCATGTCCTCATGAGGATTCCCTCGAACTGTTTGACCACAGTGTTGGGTACATGCTCCAGGAGTAGGGATGAGCCGAACACCCCCCGGTTCGGTTCGCACCAGAACCCGCGAACGGACCGCAAGTTCGCACGAACGTTAGAACCCCATTGACGTCTATGGGACTCGAACGTTCGAAATCAAAAGTGCTCATTTTAAAGGCTAATTTGCATGGTATTGTCCTAAAAAGGGTTTGGGGACCCGGGTCCTACCCCAGGGGACATGTATCAATGCAAAAAAAACTTTTAAAAACGGCCGTTTTTTCGGGAGCAGTGATTTTAATGATGCTTAAAGTAAAAAAAAAAAAGTGAAATATTCCTTTAAATATCGTACCTGGGGGGTGTCTATAGTATGCCTGTAAAGTGACGCGTGTTTCCCATGTTTAGAACAGTCCCTGCACCAAATGTCATTTTTAAAGGAAAAAATCTCATTTAAAACTGCTTGCGGGTTTAATGTCATGTCGGGTCCTGGCAATATGGATGAAAATCAGTGAGACAAACGGCATGGGTACCCCCCAGTCCATTACCAGGCCCTTTGGGTCTTGTATGGATATTAAGGGGAACCCCGCACCCAAATTAAAATAAGGAAAGGTCCCTATATACTCTGAACAGCAGTATACAGGCGGTGCAAACAAGACAGGGACTGTAGGTTTGTTGTTAAGTAGAATCTCTTTGTAATTTTGAACATTTTTAATGTGTTTAGCTCCAGCCAAAAAATCTTTTCTAAGCTTTTTGGAAAACATAGGGAAGGGTTATCACCCCTGTGACATTTGTTTTGCGTCTTTCCTCCTCTTCAGAAGATTTCACCTCACTTTTTTGTCCCAATGAAAAATGTTTTTTGAAAATTTGGGTTTTTTTGTGGAACAAGGATTGGAAAGCATCAGTGGAAAGGAGAAATTGTTTTCCCATATTAACTCTTACATGAGAGAATTTCCCTTCCTATGGGTAGATTTCATCTCACTTCCTGTTGTCTCCTTCCGTTTGCAAGTAGGAGTCGTTTGTAAGTTAGATGTTTGAAAGTAGGGTCCTGCCCTATATACTCAGCAGAAATTTGGGCCTTAGGTGTTGCTGTGGCCAAAACACTGTAAGCCCTCACAGGGCCCTGCTGTGAAATATTAGATCAAGAATTGTAATTACATGCCCCTGTTGAACAGGAGCTGAAAAATTAGGCCTTAGGCACTGGTGCTGGTGCCACAACACTGCAACCCCTCACAGACACTCTAGTTGGAACGCAGGAACGAGCACTGCTGCAAAGTATTGCATCAAAAATTGTAATTACACGCCCCTGTTAGACAGGGGCAGAAAAATTGGGCCTTAGGCACTGGTGCTGGTGCCACAACACTGCAACCCCTCACAGACACTCTAGTTGGAACGCAGGAACGAGCACTGCTGCAAAGTATTGCATCAAAAATTGTAATTACACGCCCCTGTTAGACAGGGGCAGAAAAATTGGGCCTTAGGCACTGGTGCTGGTGCCACAACACTGCAACCCCTCACAGACACTCTAGTTGGAACGCAGGAACGAGCACTGCTGCAAAGTATTGCATCAAAAATTGTAATTACACGCCCCTGTTAGACAGGGGCAGAAAAATTGGGCCTTAGGCACTGGTGCTGGTGCCACAACACTGCAACCCCTCACAGACACTCTAGTTGGAACGCAGGAACGAGCACTGCTGCAAAGTATTGCATCAAAAATTGTAATTACACGCCCCTGTTAGACAGGGGCAGAAAAATTGGGCCTTAGGCACTGGTGCTGGTGCCACAACACTGCAACCCCTCACAGACACTCTAGTTGGAATGCAGGAACGAGCCGTGCTGCAAAGTATTACATCAAAAATTGTAATTACACGCCCCTGTTATACAGGGGCTGAAAAATTGTGCCTTAGGCACTGGTGGTGGCGCCCAGAACCAAAAATGTTCTTACAAGCTATCAGCGTGATGATTGAGGAGGAAGAGGATAATTACTCAGGGATAATCACTCAGCATCAACATAGGCAGTCTTTGAAGGGATCTGAAAAAAATTATTCAGTTACATCAGCATCAGGTGCTTGGTAGCTGGTGGTGATCCAAGACTGATTCATTTTTATGAAGGTCAGCCGATCGACCGAGTCAGTGGACAGACGCACCCTGTGATCGGTTACCACGCCTCCAGCAGCACTGAATGTACGTTCCGAAAGAACGCTGGATGCAGGACAGGCCAGTAGCTCAATTGCATACTGTGCAAGCTCTGGCCAGTGATCCATCCTCAAGACCCAGTAACCCAGAGGATTTTCGGTGGGAAAGGTGTCCAAGTCTGATCTTGCCCCTAGGTATTCCTGCACCATGTAAAACAGACGCTGGCGATGGTTGCTGGAACCGATCATACCTTGGGGCTGCGGACCAAAAAATTGTCTGAACGCATCGGTCAGACGGCCACCTTCTCCACCGCTCCTTCTTTGACTGACCGAAGCCTCAGCAACACGTTGTCCAGAAACAGGAGTTTGTAACCTCCCAGTCTCTGGGAACGCGTTGCACAGACCTTTCTGCAAGGCCTCCCGAAGATGTTTCATCCTCTGCTCCCTCTGCGATGGCAAGATAAGGTCCGCAACCTTACCCTTGTAACGTGGATCAAGGAGGGTTGCCAGCCAGTATTGGTCCTTCTCCTTGATACCACGAATACGAGGATCCTTACGCAGGCTTTGCAGGATCAGGGAGGCCATGCAGCGTAGGTTTGCTGAGGCATTCGGTCCGGAGTCCTCTGGGTCACTAAGGACAACAACGTCCGCAGCCACCTCCTCCCAGCCACGTACAAGTCCATGTGTTCCTTGGGACTGATCCCTTAAAGACTGCTGATGCTGAGTGCCAGGCTCCACCTCCATACTGACACAATCTTCCTCCTCCTCCTCCTCCTCCTCCTCGTCCTCTTCCTGTGTGATCGGCGGGCACGCAGGAACACTGTCTGGATAAAGGGGGCCTTGAGAGCTAAGGAAGTCCTCCTCTTCCTGCCTCTGTTCTGCCTCAAGTGCCCTGTCCATTATTCCACGCAGCGTGTGCTCCAACAGGTGGACAAGGGGGACAGTGTCACTGATGCATGCACTGTCAGTGCTCACCATCCTCGTGGCCTCCTCGAATGGTGACAGGACAGTGCATGCATCCCTGATCATGGCCCACTGGCGTGGGGAAAAAAAACCAAGGTCCCCTGACCCTGTCCTGGTGCCATAGTCGCACAGGTACTCATTGATGGCCCTCTGCTGCGTGTGCAGCCGCTGCAGCATGGCCAACGTCGAGTTCCACCTGGTGGGCATGTCACAGATTAGGCGGTTCTTGGGCAGGTTAAACTCCTTTTGGAGGTCCGTCAGCCGAGCACTGGCATTATATGACCGGCGGAAATGCACACAGACTTTCCTGGCCTGCCTCAGGACATCCTGTAAGCCCGGGTACCTGCCCAAGAACCGCTGCACCACCAAGTTAAGGACGTGAGCCAAACAGGGCACATGGGTCAGTTGTCCCTGTCGGAGGGCAGAGAGGAGGTTGGTGCCATTGTCGCAAACCACCATTCCTGCCTTAAGTTGGCGTGGCGTCAACCACCTCTGAACCTGCCCCTGCAGAGCTGACAGAACCTCTGCCCCAGTGTGGCTCCTGTCCCCCAAGCACACCAGCTCAAGCACCGCATGGCATCTTTTGGCCTGCGTACTTGCGTAGCCCCTTGAACGCCTACGGAGCACCGCTGGTTCCGAGGAAGAGGCCATGGAGGAAGAAGAAGAGGAGGGGGTGGAGGAGAGAGGTGTGTCACAATCAGCATTTTGGAGGCGTGGTGGCGGAACAACCTCCAACACTACTGCACCTTGTCCTGCATCCTTCCCAGCTGCCAGCAGAGTCACCCAATGCGCCGTGAAACTTAAGTAACGTCCCTGTCCATGCCTGCTGGACCATGAGTCAGCGGTAATATGCACCTTACCGCTGACCGCCCTGTCCAGCGAGGCATGGACATTGCCTTCCACATGCCGGTAGAGAGCCGGAATCGCCTTCCGTGAGAAAAAGTGGCGTTTGGGTACCTGCCACTGAGGAACCGCACATTCCACAAACTCACGGAAGGGGGCAGAGTCTACCAACTGAAAAGGCAGCAGTTGAAGTGCTAGCAATTTTGCCAAGCTAGCATTCAACCGCTGGGCATGTGGATGGCTGGGAGCAAACTTCTTTCGGCGGTGCAGCAGCTGGGGCAGGGAAATTTGCCTGGTACAATCTGACGTCGGTGTACCAAAAGCAGATTGCCCACAAGTACTTGGCTGTGACACACCTAATTCTACACCTTCATTCCTCTCACTGCAGGTCTCAGAGAGGACTGAAGGTCTAGTGGGGTTGGAAATCTCAGCTGATGAGGAGCAAGGAGAGATCCTCTTTGTTCTTTGGTGTGGGTCTTTCAGATACGCTTGCCAACGAACTGCATGGCAGGTCAACATATGTCTGGTCAAGCATGTGGTACCCAAGCGGGAGATGTTTTGGCCACGCGAGATACGCTTGAGACATATGTTGCAAATAGCAGCGGTGCGATCTGATGCACTCGTCTCAAAAAAGGCCCACACCAAAGAACTTTTTGAATAACGCGCAGAGACTGCAGCGCCCTGCACATGTGGAGCTTTGGGGTGTGATGCAGTCAATGTGCTGCCCTTAGGCTGGCCCCTGGAGGGCATCCTGCCTCGTTGGTGATGTGCCGCCTCCTCCTCCTCCTCCTCCTCCTCTCTCCTATCAGGCACCCACGTTGAGTCAGTGACCTCATCATCCCCTCCCTCCTCATCACTGGAGCAAACCTGGCAGTATGCTGCAGCAGGGGGAGCATGACTGCCAGATTGCTGTCCTTCTTGGGCACCCCCTCTGTCCGTGCTCATGTTACTGCCTTCATCGAGCTCAGTATCATCATCAGAGCCTTCCAAACGCTGGGCATCCTCCTGGAGCATGTACCCAACACTGTGGTCAAACAGTTCGAGGGAATCCTCATGAGGACATGGTGGAGCTAGGGAAGGAGTCACTGATGACATTGAGCTGAGGGAAGAGGCCGCTGCTTTGCCAGACAAAGCACCCTGGGCATGGGTGAGAGAGGATGAGGAGGATGAGGACGGCTTGGTCATCCACTCGACCAAGTCTTCCGCATGTTGCGGCTCAACACGGCCAGCTGCCGAAAAAAAGGCCAAGCGTGTCCCATGGCCACGTGCTGATGAGGATGCACCGTCTCCACGACCAGCACTAGACACAGAGCCTGCTTGCCCTCTCTTATTGGCTTGTGACTGTCTGCCTCTCCTTCTTGGCCTTCCAGACATACTAATGGCCTGTAGCTGCACTAAGCTGGGATAGAACACCTGTAATTTTCTTCAGGTAGCTTTATATACTGTAACCAGACAAGCCTGCCTGTCAGTAGGAAGATAACAGGAACGGATCTAGCTGAACACTGTGAGCAGGACACACTGTACTAAATGTAAATAGTCTAGCTGCCTGACCGTGGTACTAATAGGATCAAAAAGAACACCTGTAATTTTCTTCAGGTAGCTTTATATACTGTAACCAGACAAGCCTGCCTGTCAGTAGGAAGATAACAGGAACGGATCTAGCTGAACACTGTGAGCAGGACGCACTGCACTGAATGTAAATAGCAGGAACGGATCTAGCTGAACACTGTGAGCAGGACGCACTGCACTGAATGTAAATAGCAGGAACGGATCTAGCTGAACACTGTGAGCAGGACGCACTGCACTGAATGTAAATAGCAGGAACGGATCTAGCTGAACACTGTGAGCAGGACGCACTGCACTGAATGTAAATAGCAGGAACGGATCTAGCTGAACACTGTGAGCAGGACGCACTGCACTGAATGTAAATAGCAGGAACGGATCTAGCTGAACACTGTGAGCAGGACGCACTGCACTGAATGTAAATAGCAGGAACGGATCTAGCTGAACACTGTGAGCAGGACGCACTGCACTGAATGTAAATAGCAGGAACGGATCTAGCTGAACACTGTGAGCAGGACGCACTGCACTGAATGTAAATAGCAGGAACGGATCTAGCTGAACACTGTGAGCAGGACGCACTGCACTGAATGTAAATAGCAGGAACGGATCTAGCTGAACACTGTGAGCAGGACGCACTGCACTGAATGTAAATAGCAGGAACGGATCTAGCTGAACACTGTGAGCAGGACGCACTGCACTGAATGTAAATAGCAGGAACGGATCTAGCTGAACACTGTGAGCAGGACGCACTGCACTGAATGTAAATAGCAGGAACGGATCTAGCTGAACACTGTGAGCAGGACGCACTGCACTGAATGTAAATAGCAGGAACGGATCTAGCTGAACACTGTGAGCAGGACGCACTGCACTGAATGTAAATAGCAGGAACGGATCTAGCTGAACACTGTGAGCAGGACGCACTGCACTGAATGTAAATAGCAGGAACGGATCTAGCTGAACACTGTGAGCAGGACGCACTGCACTGAATGTAAATAGCAGGAACGGATCTAGCTGAACACTGTGAGCAGGACGCACTGCACTGAATGTAAATAGCAGGAACGGATCTAGCTGAACACTGTGAGCAGGACGCACTGCACTGAATGTAAATAGCAGGAACGGATCTAGCTGAACACTGTGAGCAGGACGCACTGCACTGAATGTAAATAGCAGGAACGGATCTAGCTGAACACTGTGAGCAGGACGCACTGCACTGAATGTAAATAGCAGGAACGGATCTAGCTGAACACTGTGAGCAGGACGCACTGCACTGAATGTAAATAGCAGGAACGGATCTAGCTGAACACTGTGAGCAGGACGCACTGCACTGAATGTAAATAGCAGGAACGGATCTAGCTGAACACTGTGAGCAGGACGCACTGCACTGAATGTAAATAGCAGGAACGGATCTAGCTGAACACTGTGAGCAGGACGCACTGCACTGAATGTAAATAGCAGGAACGGATCTAGCTGAACACTGTGAGCAGGACGCACTGCACTGAATGTAAATAGCAGGAACGGATCTAGCTGAACACTGTGAGCAGGACGCACTGCACTGAATGTAAATAGCAGGAACGGATCTAGCTGAACACTGTGAGCAGGACGCACTGCACTGAATGTAAATAGCAGGAACGGATCTAGCTGAACACTGTGAGCAGGACACACTGCACTAAATAGTCTAGATAGAAGATAACAGGAACGGATCTAGCTAAACTGAATACAGTGTATATATATATATGCAACACCTGGGATGCATATATATACACAATACACTGTAAGTGCAGCTAACTGACTGACTGTTCTGCCTAATCTATCTAACTCAAATCAAATGACACTGTCTCTCTCTCTCTCTATCTCTCAGCACACCGGAACACACACTACACAGGGCCGCCGTGCAGGCGGCCTTATATAGTGTGGGGTGTGTACTAAATCCCCTGAGCCATAATTGGCCAAAGCCACCCTGGCTTTGGCCAATTACAGCTCTCTCTACTGACGGCGCTGTGATTGGCCAAGCATGCGGGTCATAGTGCATGCTTGGCCAATCATCAGCCAGCAATGCACTGCGATGCCGCAGTGAATTATGGGCCGTGACGCGCCACACGAATTTGGCGCGAACGGCCCATATCGTTCGCAATTCGACGGACGGTCGAACAGCCGATGTTCGAGTCGAACATGGGTTCGACTCGAACACGAAGCTCATCCCTATCCAGGAGGATGCCCAGCGTTTGGAAGGCTCTGATGATGATACTGAGCTCAATGAAGGCAGTAACATGAGCACGGACAGAGGGGGTGCCCAAGAAGGACAGCAATCTGGCAGTCATGCTCCCCCTGCTGCAGCATACTGCCAGGTTTGCTCCAGTGATGAGGAGGGAGGGGATGATGAGGTCACTGACTCAACGTGGGTGCCTGATAGGAGAGAGGAGGAGGAGGAGGAGGAGGAGGTGGCACATCACCAACTAGGCAGGATGCCCTCCAGGGGCCAGCCTAAGGGCAGCACATTGACTGCATCACACCCCAAAGCTCCACATGTGCAGGGCGCTGCAGTCTCTGCGCGTTATTCAAAAAGTTCTTTGGTGTGGGCCTTTTTTGAGACGAGTGCATCAGATCGCACCGCTGCTATTTGCAACATATGTCTCAAGCGTATCTCGCGTGGCCAAAACATCTCCCGCTTGGGTACCACATGCTTGACCAGACATATGTTGACCTGCCATGCAGTTCGTTGGCAAGCGTATCTGAAAGACCCACACCAAAGAACAAAGAGGATCTCTCCTTGCTCCTCATCAGCTGAGATTTCCAACCCCACTAGACCTTCAGTCCTCTCTGAGACCTGCAGTGAGAGGAATGAAGGTGTAGAATTAGGTGTGTCACAGCCAAGTACTTGTGGGCAATCTGCTTTTGGTACACCGACGTCAGATTGTACCAGGCAAATTTCCCTGCCCCAGCTGCTGCACCGCCGAAAGAAGTTTGCTCCCAGCCATCCACATGCCCAGCGGTTGAATGCTAGCTTGGCAAAATTGCTAGCACTTCAACTGCTGCCTTTTCAGTTGGTAGACTCTGCCCCCTTCCGTGAGTTTGTGGAATGTGCGGTTCCTCAGTGGCAGGTACCCAAACGCCACTTTTTCTCACGGAAGGCGATTCCGGCTCTCTACCAGCATGTGGAAGGCAATGTCCATGCCTCGCTGGACAGGGCGGTCAGCGGTAAGGTGCATATTACCGCTGACTCATGGTCCAGCAGGCATGGACAGGGACGTTACTTAAGTTTCACGGCGCATTGGGTGACTCTGCTGGCAGCTGGGAAGGATGCAGGACAAGGTGCAGTAGTGTTGGAGGTTGTTCCGCCACCACGCCTCCAAAATGCTGATTTTGACACACCTCTCTCCTCCACCCCCTCCTCTTCTTCTTCCTCCATGGCCTCTTCCTCGGAACCAGCGGTGCTCCGTAGGCGTTCAAGGGGCTACGCAAGTACGCAGGCCAAAAGATGCCATGCGGTGCTTGAGCTGGTGTGCTTGGGGGACAGGAGCCACACTGGGGCAGAGGTTCTGTCAGCTCTGCAGGGGCAGGTTCAGAGGTGGTTGACGCCACGCCAACTTAAGGCAGGAATGGTGGTTTGCGACAATGGCACCAACCTCCTCTCTGCCCTCCGACAGGGACAACTGACCCATGTGCCCTGTTTGGCTCACGTCCTTAACTTGGTGGTGCAGCGGTTCTTGGGCAGGTACCCGGGCTTACAGGATGTCCTGAGGCAGGCCAGGAAAGTCTCTGTGCATTTCCGCCGGTCATATAATGCCAGTGCTCGGCTGACGGACCTCCAAAAGGAGTTTAACCTGCCCAAGAACCGCCTAATCTGTGACATGCCCACCAGGTGGAACTCGACGTTGGCCATGCTGCAGCGGCTGCACACGCAGCAGAGGGCCATCAATGAGTACCTGTGCGACTATGGCACCAGGACAGGGTCAGGGGACCTTGGTTTTTTTTCCCCACGCCAGTGGGCCATGATCAGGGATGCATGCACTGTCCTGTCACCATTCGAGGAGGCCACGAGGATGGTGAGCACTGACAGTGCATGCATCAGTGACACTGTCCCCCTTGTCCACCTGTTGGAGCACACGCTGCGTGGAATAATGGACAGGGCACTTGAGGCAGAACAGAGGCAGGAAGAGGAGGACTTCCTTAGCTCTCAAGGCCCCCTTTATCCAGACAGTGTTCCTGCGTGCCCGCCGATCACACAGGAAGAGGACGAGGAGGAGGAGGAGGAGGAGGAGGAGGAGGAGGAGGAAGATTGTGTCAGTATGGAGGTGGAGCCTGGCACTCAGCATCAGCAGTCTTTAAGGGATCAGTCCCAAGGAACACATGGACTTGTACGTGGCTGGGAGGAGGTGGCTGCGGACGTTGTTGTCCTTAGTGACCCAGAGGACTCCGGACCGAATGCCTCAGCAAACCTACGCTGCATGGCCTCCCTGATCCTGCAAAGCCTGCGTAAGGATCCTCGTATTCGTGGTATCAAGGAGAAGGACCAATACTGGCTGGCAACCCTCCTTGATCCACGTTACAAGGGTAAGGTTGCGGACCTTATCTTGCCATCGCAGAGGGAGCAGAGGATGAAACATCTTCGGGAGGCCTTGCAGAAAGGTCTGTGCAACGCGTTCCCAGAGACTGGGAGGTTACAAACTCCTGTTTCTGGACAACGTGTTGCTGAGGCTTCGGTCAGTCAAAGAAGGAGCGGTGGAGAAGGTGGCCGTCTGACCGATGCGTTCAGACAATTTTTTGGTCCGCAGCCCCAAGGTATGATCGGTTCCAGCAACCATCGCCAGCGTCTGTTTTACATGGTGCAGGAATACCTAGGGGCAAGATCAGACTTGGACACCTTTCCCACCGAAAATCCTCTGGGTTACTGGGTCTTGAGGATGGATCACTGGCCAGAGCTTGCACAGTATGCAATTGAGCTACTGGCCTGTCCTGCATCCAGCGTTCTTTCGGAACGTACATTCAGTGCTGCTGGAGGCGTGGTAACCGATCACAGGGTGCGTCTGTCCACTGACTCGGTCGATCGGCTGACCTTCATAAAAATGAATCAGTCTTGGATCACCACCAGCTACCAAGCACCTGATGCTGATGTAACTGAATAATTTTTTTCAGATCCCTTCAAAGACTGCCTATGCTGATGCTGAGTGATTATCCCTCAGTAATTATCCTCTTCCTCCTCAATCATCACGCTGATAGCTTGTAAGAACATTTTTGGTTCTGGGCGCCACCACCAGTGCCTAAGGCCCAATTTTTCTGCCCCTGTCTAACAGGGGCGTGAAATTACAATTTTTGATGCAATACTTTGCAGCAGGGCTCGTTCCTGCGTTCCAACTAGAGTGTCTGTGAGGGGTTGCAGTGTTGTGGCACCAGCACCAGTGCCTAAGGCCCAATTTTTCTGCCCCTGTCTAACAGGGGCGTGAAATTACAATTTTTGATGCAATACTTTGCAGCAGGGCTCGTTCCTGCGTTCCAACTAGAGTGTCTGTGAGGGGTTGCAGTGTTGTGGCACCAGCACCAGTGCCTAAGGCCCAATTTTTCTGCCCCTGTCTAACAGGGGCGTGAAATTACAATTTTTGATGCAATACTTTGCAGCAGGGCTCGTTCCTGCATTCCAACTAGAGTGTCTGTGAGGGGTTGCAGTGTTGTGGCACCAGCACCAGTGCCTAAGGCCCAATTTTTCTGCCCCTGTCTAACAGGGGCGTGTAATTACAATTTTTGATGCAATACTTTGCAGCAGGGCTCGTTCCTGCGTTCCAACTAGAGTGTCTGTGAGGGGTTGCAGTGTTGTGGCACCAGCACCAGTGCCTAAGGCCTAATTTTTCAGCTCCTGTTCAACAGGGGCATGTAATTACAATTCTTGATCTAATATTTCACAGCAGGGCCCTGTGAGGGCTTACAGTGTTTTGGCCACAGCAACACCTAAGGCCCAAATTTCTGCTGAGTATATAGGGCAGGACCCTACTTTCAAACATCTAACTTACAAACGACTCCTACTTGCAAACGGAAGGAGACAACAGGAAGTGAGATGAAATCTACCCATAGGAAGGGAAATTCTCTCATGTAAGAGTTAATATGGGAAAACAATTTCTCCTTTCCACTGATGCTTTCCAATCCTTGTTCCACAAAAAAACCCAAATTTTCAAAAAACATTTTTCATTGGGACAAAAAAGTGAGGTGAAATCTTCTGAAGAGGAGGAAAGACGCAAAACAAATGTCACAGGGGTGATAACCCTTCCCTATGTTTTCCAAAAAGCTTAGAAAAGATTTTTTGGCTGGAGCTAAACACATTAAAAATGTTCAAAATTACAAACAGATTCTACTTAACAACAAACCTACAGTCCCTGTCTTGTTTGCACCGCCTGTATACTGCTGTTCAGAGTATATAGGGACCTTTCCTTATTTTAATTTGGGTGCGGGGTTCCCCTTAATATCCATACAAGACCCAAAGGGCCTGGTAATGGACTGGGGGGTACCCATGCCGTTTGTCTCACTGATTTTCATCCATATTGCCAGGACCCGACATGACATTAAACCCGCAAGCAGTTTTAAATGAGATTTTTTCCTTTAAAAATGACATTTGGTGCAGGGACTGTTCTAAACATGGGAAACACGCGTCACTTTACAGGCATACTATAGACACCCCCCAGGTACGATATTTAAAGGAATATTTCACTTTTTTTTTTTTACTTTAAGCATCATTAAAATCACTGCTCCCGAAAAAACGGCCGTTTTTAAAAGTTTTTTTTGCATTGATACATGTCCCCTGGGGTAGGACCCGGGTCCCCAAACCCTTTTTAGGACAATACCATGCAAATTAGCCTTTAAAATGAGCACTTTTGATTTCGAACGTTCGAGTCCCATAGACGTCAATGGGGTTCTAACGTTCGTGCGAACTTGCGGTCCGTTCGCGGGTTCTGGTGCGAACCGAACCGGGGGGTGTTCGGCTCATCCCTAATGGGTACCTTTAAATAAATAATAATATAATAGATGAGCATCTTAATGAGATGCAATGTACAGGGATAGGGACAATTGTAGACACGCACCCACGCTCACTCTGGATGGACTGGTGTCTTTATTCAACCTTACTAACTATGTAACTGTTAATCAGTTTGCTGGGCATCTCATAATCCCCTTACCCCATATCCAAGTTAAATTCCCTAATAAAAATAACAAAAACAAGCACATGGACTGTTTTCTGCCTGAGAGTGACTGAGGCATGAACGCCGGGCTTGGCAGGGTGACAGGTGGGCCACATCACTTAGCAGCCCCTTGGGGGTACCGCTACACCCTCATCAAATTTGCATAACAGGAGATTGTGGCCAGCTCTCAATTGAGCCGGTTCACACATCTCCGGTGCAGCTGCGGAGCAGAATGCACAGGGGTCCTGCGCATCTTTGGCTCCATTTCAGGTCCACATTCAGACAAAAATTCTGGCCTGATTCATCCCTAAAATGAAGAACAGGGATGCACCGGACCCCCTGCTGTTAGCCGCATTCAATTTTAGTGTGATCCCAGCCTTATGCTCGCTTTACTTGTTTAGCACCACCTCCCATAGGAGCCACTAAGTAGATGGACCAGACCCTTTTCCCCACTGGTTTCCTTGCAGCTCAGCACACAATTCAGTCACTACTTAAGCTCAATAACCAGTCTAGAGGTATGTTTTTTCTGATGCTTTATTGTAGAACTTGGATTGGTAGTGGGTAATGGTAGGATACTCCAGTAACCCTTAGCAACAATTTGAGGACACTGAACTTTCTCTCACAGAACTATTAGAACCTTGTAGAAGTAAAGTGTGAACTGGGCTTTCAAGTCACAACTTGAAGAGATTTATCTTCCTCTATGGACAGTCCAAGTAAAGCCCTTTCACTAGTAATTATATAGAATAAGCTCTGCAGGACACAGGACACAATGTCCCCTTTAAACCCACTGAGTCTAGCACACAATAGAAGGCCTTAGCACACAGTTTCTAGGATCTCTCTCACCAGTCTAGACTCACAAATGTCCTTAGAAATATTAGTTGACTCCTTCCAATATCCTTGTGACACTTCCACCCTGTGATAGCAGACTAGATCCTCAGACAACAGTCCATCTGTCAGCTTGCAGCAACTTTCAGCAAAGCAGGCCTCCAGGTCAACCATCTGAATCCTCTGAAGCCTGCAGGCACATGGCAGAAGAGCCTAAGGGGCTAGCAGCATTGGCCTTGGGGGAGGGATTGATGGTTGCATTATTGATTTTGATGGAAAAGTCATGGAGGAGGGAATATTATCAGCTCAGTTTTAGAGAGATTTAGGTTAGGTAAGTAGTGTGACATCCATGCTGATATGTCACTTAATAAGTTGGTAATGCAAGAGGAGACTGAAGGGGTGAGGTAGGGAGTAGAGAGATAGATTTGGGTGTTTTCAGCATAGAGATGGTATTGGGAGCCATGGGAGTTTATCATATGATGTCGCTCAGTCTCACAGTGATCTCGCACCCCCAGGGGCACGCAATGAAGAAGTGTAGATAGAGAAGAGAAGCTGTCCAAGAACCTTGGGGGACCCCTACAGAATGAGGAGCAGAGGAGACAAAGTTTTAGGTAACACTGATGAGCACTGTGATAGGTAGGAGGAGAACCAGGATAGAGCAGAGACTTAAAGGCCAAGAGAGTGGAGTTTATTAAGAAGGAGCTGGTGGCCAACACTAGTATCAAAGGCCACAGGCAGGTCTAGCAGTAAAAGTATGGAGTAGTGGCCATTGGTTGACGCCCTGATGATCAGTGCAGGTCTCCCCTGTGAGGAGATGCCACTAATCAGCTCTCCTCTCCTCACACTCTGTCAGTGTTAGGCGAGGAGAGTCGATTACTGGCACTTCCGTGTTTACATGTGATCGGCTGTGATTAGACACAGCCGATCACATGGGTAAAAAGCTGCAACATCAGCTCTTTAGCGAGATGGGGGTCTGCGAATGCCATGGTGCATGCCCCTGGGGGTGCGAGATCGCGGGGAGACTGGGCGACGTCATATGGCGTTGGCCCAGAACAAGAAGGGATGCGGTTAACCTAGATAGGGATCTAGTATGCAAAAAAAAAAAAAAATAGCATAGGGTCCCCTCCAAAATCCTTACTAGACCCTTATCCTAGCATGTGGCCTGCCTGATCAGGAAAGAGAGGGTCATTAAGTATGCACCCATCCCATCCCCACCTGAACCATACCAAGCCACCAGTCATCAACATGGAAAGGGTAACTTGCCAGGGGTGCCCCCCCTAGCAAGGCAGCATGCCCCCCTGTTGATGGAGACAAGGGCCTCATCTTCACACTGCTGGCCCTATGGATATGGATTTGGAAGCCCCTTTCGAATGAGAAAAATCATTGCAAGTACTGATGAGAATTTTTGTGCAAATGTTCGCACAAAATTCTACTAGTGTATGGACAACTTTTGAACCCATGTCTACTTTTTTTTCTTAAAAATCTTTTTTTTTAAAGATTGAGGAGTGGATGAGGGGTTCAAATGACCCCTATAACAAATTCCTGGGGTATGAACTGGAAAGATAATCCTCTTTAAGTCTGCACTCACACCTGATTGTTTCATTTTCACATTTTTTTTTGCATGTTTTATTACAGAATTTGAAGTGACGACCTTGGTGCTGCCAGGTAGAAGTGCCAACCACTTAGCTTTGCCTAAGTGTCTCTGAAAATGTTCATACATTATGAAGCAGGTCCGTAATCCTGTATATCGCTGGGAGCTGTGGCAAGTGTAAGCTGCCACTAAGCACTACATAAATAATTTTTTATTTTGGAAAAGAAAGGAAAAAAAAAATTTTTTTAGAGGCAGAAGTGGAATATTTCCACTATAATAACTCAGAATCCAGAAACATCAGTGCAGCACTGGATGAAAGATGCAAGGGTATGTCAGACGTCCAGTAACTCATTGACCTTTTATACACACACACCAAGCAAACAGAACACAGGTGAGGATGGTTCTCTTTAATAGCCATTCAAATCCCCTTTGTGTCAACTTGTGTACATGTTATCAGGCCAAAATCACCAGGGTATGTAAACTTTTGATCAGGGTCATTTGGGTAGTTTCTGTTGTGATTATGATTTAAAAAGAGTAAACACAGTTGACTGATAATAAATGGCTTCAGCCAAACACTAACCATGAGTGAAAGAAAACTTTTTGTTTTATCATTCATATTCTCTGAAAAACAGCCAAGAAATCATAAATTCTGCCAGGGTGTGAAAACTTATGAGCGCAACTGTATGTTTGCAAATGTGTGCAACGAAACCCTCCATTTTTAACGTAAGTTGTTAGACAGGGTCAAATTTATTTTATTTATTTATTTTGGTAACTGGTAAGGGTGCTGGGAAATCTTTTGTTTGGTTGTGATATGCAAAGCCCTTCCGTGCGCATCTTACTTTCAAAAGTTAGTTATAAATTGATCTTTAGTGTCTACCACAACCTGAAATATCCATTTGAATTGGAATGATCATTTAACACTGAAACCTGATATTTCTAAAAACGACTTCAAGAAATGAGTTCAATTTGCCTGGAAGATATACAGTATATACTGAAATTTAGACTTACCCCCATAAAAAAGATGATGACCAATGCACAGAGAAAGACACCCGGTTTCCTCATATTCTTCAAGGGATGCTTATAAGTGTTACCACTCTATAATAACAAACGTATCTTGGACAGTTTTGTAGGAAAAACAGTATAGCCCTTTGCCTTGTTGTGATACATCAGAGAATACAGTGAAGTAATAAAATGCATTTAACATCCCAAGGGGAAAGCCAGAGCAATAAAGTTTCAGTGCCGTAAATATTGCAAGCATCAATGGGTAGCTAGTAAGAGCTATGTACAGAATGCCAAGTGCATCCAAATGTTTCTTGTTATATATTACATCTTATGTCCGGATTACAGCTGATCTACGTATGGAAACTTGTTTTACCTGCCGAACCTGTTCATCTGCTTCACTCTGGCAGTCTTGTAAAATTACCTGCACTTAGCGAACAATTTACTAAAAAAAGATTAGAAATTATGATTTATAATTAGTGAGGCGAAGCAGCCGCACTCACAATATTGTACACATCAATAATAGCAAGTAGAAATGTTACAGTGTTACGCTGCCATATGTGTGTAATACACAACTCAAATGTGTATCAATGTTGTGTAAACCAATAATTATAATATTAACCACTTCAATACCGGGCACTTTCCCCCCCTTCCTGCCCAGGCCAATTTCCAGCTTTCAGCTCTGTCGCACTTTGAATGACAATTGCGCGGTCATACTACACTGTACCCAAACAACATTTTTATCATTTTGTTCCCACAAACAGAGCTTTCTTTTGGTGGTATTTGATCACCTCTTGGGTTTTTATTTTTTTGCTAAACAAATAAAAAATGACCTAAAATTTTGAAAAAAAAAAAAAAAGTTTTTCTTTGTTTCTGTTAGAAAATTTTGTAAATAAGACATTTTTCTCCTTTACTGGTGGGCACTGATGAGGCTGCACTGATGGGCAGTGATAAGACGGCACTGATTGGCACTGATGAGGTGGCACTGATGGGCACTGATGAGGCTGCACTGATAAGACAGCACTGATTGGCACTGATTGGTTGGCACTGATGGGCACAGATGAGGCTGCACTGATGGGCAGTGATAAGATGGCACTGATTGGCACTGATGAGGTGGCACTAATTAGGTGGCACTGATGGGCACTAATGATGAGCACTAATATGCAGCACTGATGCGCACAGATAGGCAGAACTAATGGGCACTGATAGGTGGTACTGATATGCAGCACTTATGGGCATT
Source organism: Lithobates septentrionalis (assembly GCA_037952835.1). Taxonomy (NCBI): domain Eukaryota; kingdom Metazoa; phylum Chordata; class Amphibia; order Anura; family Ranidae; genus Lithobates; species Lithobates septentrionalis. The sequence goes on along the minus strand of JBBDGP010001614.1, from coordinate 641,061 downwards.
GATTGGTGGCACTGATGGCCACACATAGGTGCCACTGATAGGCTGCACTGATGGGCACTTATTGGTGGCACCGATGGGCACTTATAGGTGGCACTGATGGGCACTGTTGGGCACTTATTGATGGCTCTGATAGGCAGCACTGATGAGGAGGCACTGGCAGGCATTACTGATGGGCAATGATCGTCACCTCTAAAGGGCACTGATTGGCAACCCTGGTGGTCATGGGTGGGCATACCTGGTGGTCCTGGTAGGGCATCCCTGGTGGGCACGGGTGGGCATCCTCAGGGGGGTTGCACTGATAATCAGCCAGTGCAGACCCCCCCAGTCAGGAGAGCAGCCGATCGTCTCTCCTCTACTCACGTCTGTCAGTGTGAGTGGAGGAAAAGCCGGTAAATGGCTCTTCCTGTTTACGCTGTGATCATCTGTGATTGGGCACAGCTGATCACATGGTAAAGAGCCTCCGTCTTTACCGAGATCGGTGATGCAGTGTGTCAGCCGACGGGCATGCAATCGCGGCTTATCCTGCTGGACGTCATATGACGCCCAGTCAGGATAATGAAACCACCTTGTGCATGTCATTCTGCTATATGGCGGGCGGGAAGTGGTTAATCAAACAGCACAATACAAATATAACCATGTGTGAATGCATGACATTTCCCCTTAGGGGTGTACTCACTTTTGTTGCCAGCAGTTTAGACATTAATGGCTGTGTGTTGAGTTATTTTGAGGGGACAGCAAATGTACACTGTTATACAAGCTGTACACTCACTTCTTTACATTGTAGCAAAGTGTCATTTCTTCAGTGTTGTCACATGAAAAGATAGAATAAAATATTTACAAACATGGGAGGGGTGTACTCACTTTTGTATAAATACTATGGTCCTTCGCGCTTAGGTGAGACAGAGGTGAATGTGGTGACAATCACAAAATGGATTAAACTAACAAAAACTTGGGGTGGGTGATTTTTATGATGATATCTGAAATGACTGCAGCGAAATCAACAAGTGTACACATGGCACTCGAAACATGAAATAGAGATAAAGAGATTTCGCGCATAAAATCTATCATAAAAATGGTGATCACATCTAACAATAATGATAAATAAAAATAAATAATGAATGTGAGAGATGGCAAGTCTTGGATAAAGTGCATCAATAAAAACGAATAAAGTGCATCAATGAAAAAGACTGTGCTAGAAATTCATGTGTCCCAATAGCAAATCACAATAAATGACATATATGTGCAAAAATGCAAAAACTGTGCTACAAATTCATGTGTCCAAATAGCAAATTACAATGAATGTGAAAAACCAAATCGCATAAATGTGCAAAAATGCAAAACTGTGCAGCAAAACTGCAAACAGCGTGGCATAAGATACTTTCAATCAATGGAACTATAAAAGAAAGTTCACAAAAATGACACTGGAAAGTTCATAAATAATGGTGATCACAGAAAAATGTTGATAATAGTAATGATAATCTTCATAAAACGACTGACGGTTCAACTAGGCTCTCTAAACTCTCACCTCAGAGCAGGAAAAAACAGGCATCAATGTAGATCTTTCCTTGTTGTAACGATTAGGTCAAATGATGGCTGCGTTCCCCTCTGCTTACTGTCAGGCACCTATCAAAATAGACTGGGAATATTTCCACCTAGGCTTGTGACAGCCCGGTGGGAGGAGGGGGAGGAGAGAGGAGGCCTCTGATGGTGTAGTATTTCGAAAGTATATTTATTGAATATAAAAGCAAAGTGGTCTCTTACATAAAAACAGTTTAAAATTCACATAAAACAGGAAGGAGCGGCGTCCGAGGCGCCTCCTTACATGACTTCCGGTATAGTCAGCTCTCTGCCACGCCCTACGCGTTACGTCACCGCTCGTGACCCCAGTTGAAGTCACGAGCGGTGACGTAACGCGTAGGGCGTGGCAGAGAGCTGACTATACCGGAAGTCACGTAAGGAGGTGCCTCGGACGCCGCTCCTTCCTGTTTTATGTGAATTTTAAACTGTTTTTATGTAAGAGACCACTTTGCTTTTATATTTAATAAATATACTTTCGAAATACTACACCATCAGAGGCCTCCTCTCTCCTCCCCCTCCTCCCACCGGGCTGTCACAAGCCTAGGTGGAAATATTCCCAGTCTATTTTGATAGGTGCCTGACAGTAAGCAGAGGGGAACGCAGCCATCATTTGACCTAATCGTTACAACAAGGAAAGATCTACATTGATGCCTGTTTTTTCCTGCTCTGAGGTGAGAGTTTAGAGAGCCTAGTTGAACCGTCAGTCGTTTTATGAAGATTATCATTACTATTATCAACATTTTTCTGTGATCACCATTATTTATGAACTTTCCAGTGTCATTTTTGTGAACTTTCTTTTATAGTTCCATTGATTGGAAGTATCTTATGCCACGCTGTTTGCAGTTTTGCTGCACAGTTTTGCATTTTTGCACATTTATGCGATTTGGTTTTTCACATTCATTGTAATTTGCTATTTGGACACATGAATTTGTAGCACAGTTTTTGCATTTTTGCACATATATGTCATTTATTGTGATTTGCTATTGGGACACATGAATTTCTAGCACAGTCTTTTTCATTGATGCACTTTATTCGTTTTTATTGATGCACTTTATCCAAGACTTGCCATCTCTCACATTCATTATTTATTTTTATTTATCATTATTGTTAGATGTGATCACCATTTTTATGATAGATTTTATGCGCGAAATCTCTTTATCTCTATTTCATGTTTCGAGTACTCACTTTTGTGACACACTGTATATTGCAGAGAAAGAAACCTGGCCAGACGCCCAGAACACCGCGGTAGCAAAAGAAGGAAGTAAAGCTTGCGGGCAAAGAGGAACTTTGCTTAGTGGAATATTTCTATAACAAATAGGAAACTGCTTGATTAAGCAAACCTTTAGTTATGCTCATGAATATTTAGTGTATGCTTTAATAGGTGTTTTATGATTGGATGAGGAATGTTTGGGGTACATAGAACACACCCCATGTATGTGGGTGGACGAGTCCCTATTGTTTAACATTGCCCGGTCATATCTTGTTTTGTACACTGTATTTAATAATGTACTATACCTTGAAATAAACGAGTGGCGTATCAGTCTTTATCTAATGCCGCGTGCACACGAGCGGAATGTCCGTCAGAAAAAGTCCGATGGGAGCTTTTCATCCTATATTCCGACCGTGTGTATGCTCCATCTGACTTTTTCTGTCGAAAATTCAGACGGACTTAGATAGAGAACATGTTCTAAATTTTTCAGACGGAACTATCGGGAAACCCGCTCGTCTATATGCTGTTCCGACGGACGAAAAACACTGCATGCCCTGAAGCAAGTACGAGACGGAAGTTATTGGCTCCTGGCTATTGAACTTCCTTTTTCTAGTCCCGTCCTATGTGTGGTACGTCACCGCGTTCTGGACGGTCGGACTTTGGTGTGACTGTGTGTATGTAAGACCGCTTGAGCGGAATTCTGTCGGAGAAACATTCAGAGTTTATTCCGACGGCAAAACCGGTCGTGTGTACAGGGCATTAGTGTGACTTTGATTTGTGTTCATCCCACAGGTGTCCTGTGTGTCTGGGTGTGGTGACCGGAGAAGGGCCGACAAAGGTCAGTATTGTATAACATAATACAAAGGTGTTAATTAGAAATAGAGGTAGAAGAAAGTATTATTTCAGCGTCAACACACAGTGGCGGCTGGTGCTCAAATTTTTTTTTTAGGGGGGGCACAAACAAACTGAAACTGTTATAGCGACAAAGGGTGGGCCAACTCAATATTGAACCCTACAGACTAAGACTGGGATGCCATTAAAGTTTATGTGGGTGGCAGGCGTCCCAATACTTTTGGCAATATAGTGTATCTTGGCACTGTATATTGAACTGCTCATGTATGGCTCAGTGTACAATCCAGAGAAACTTGCTTGTAAGTAGACATATACAGTATACAGTATATAATAGAAAGGTAATATCCACACTGTGAAGAAAGTAAATTCAGTGCAAGCAGTATATCAGTGCTTCCGTGTAAATATGCAAAATAAAAGTGTAGCGCCTCATAGACATATATAAAAAAAACACATAAATAAATGTTATATTAGAGTCCAGATAGCAAAACTGGAATCTTGATAAAGTGTCCAACGTGATAATAAGTGCAAAATAATGACACCAATGCTGATAACACAGTTCTTCTCAGGGGTGCTTCAGTGATCTCCTATCACCAATATACAAAATGCTCACTTGCTGACCGCACTATAACCGAATGATGACTACAGTGTGGTTATCCAGTTCTGGGAGGGCGCCTACTGACATCCTCCCAGAACCACCCCCCCCCATGTGCCCGCTGCGTGACGGGCGTCCAGGGCGCTCTGTGATCGTAGATTGGGGTAAATATCCAATCACAGAGACTCTTGTGTGCAGCTGTGTCCAATCACAGCTGATCATGATGTAAACACACTTGCCGGTTATCAGCATTCCTTTCCTCATGCAGTCACAGTGTGAGGAGAGGAGAGCCGGTAATTGGCCAGTGTGAAAGAGGACATCTACACTGATAATCAGGGCACTGATCATCCGTGTCCAGATAATCAGTGCAGTTCCAATAGTGCCCACCAATGCTGCTTATCAGTACCAATCAGTGCCACATATCAGTGCAGCCTCATCAGTGCCCCCTTATCAGTGCCCATCAGTGACGCCTCATCACTGCCCATCAGTGCTCCCTATCAGTGTCCATCAGTGCTCCCTATCAGTGCCGCCTCATCAGTGCCCATCAGTGCCGCCTCATCACTGCCCATCATTGCCGCCTCATCACTGCCCATCAGTGCTCATTCTCAGTGTCCATCAGTGCTCCCTATCAGTGCCGCCTCATCAGTGCCCATCAGTGCTGCCTATTAGTGCAAACCAGTGCCACCTATCAGTGCCCATCAGTGCCACCTATCAGTGCCCATCAGTGTTGCCTCATCACTGCCCATCATTGCCGCCTCATCACTGCCCATCAGTGCTCCCTATCAGTGTCCATCAGTGCTCCCTATCAGTGCCGCCTCATCAGTGCCCATAGGTGCCGCCTCATCACTGCCCATCAGTGCAGCCTATCAGTGCCCAGCACTGCTGCCTATTAGTGCCCATCAGTGCCACCTATCAGTGCCCATCAGTGTCGCCTCATCACTGCCCATCAGTGCTCCCTAGCAGTGCCCATTAGTGCCACCCCATCACTGCCCATCAGTGCTCCCTATCAGTGTCCATCAGTGCTCCCTATCAGTGTCCATCAGGGCTCCCTATCAGTGCCGCCTCATCAGTGCCCATCAGTGCCGCCTCATCACTGCCCATCATTGCCGCCTCATCACTGCCCATCAGTGCTCACTCTCAGTGTCCATCAGTGCTCCCTATCAGTGCCGCCTCATCAGTGCCCATCAGTGCTCAGCAGTGTTGCCTATTAGTGCCCACCAGTGCCACCTATCAGTGCTCATCAGTGCCACCTATCAGTGCCCATCAGTGTTGCCTCATCACTGCCCATCATTGCCGCCTCATCACTGCCCATCAGTGCTTCCTATCAGTGTTCATCAGTGCTCCCTATCAGTGCCGCCTCATCAGTGCCCATAGGTGCCGCCTCATCACTGCAGCCTATCAGTGCCCAGCACTGCTGCCTATTAGTGCCCATCAGTGCCACCTATCAGTGCCCATCAGTGCCACCTATCAGTGCCCATCAGTGTCGCCTCATCACTGCCCATCAGTGCTCCCTAGCAGTGCCCATCAGTGCCACCCCATCACTGCCCATCAGTGCTGCCTATCAGTGCCGCCTCATCAGTGCAGCCTATCAGTGCCCATCAGGGCAGCCTACCAGTGCCCATCAGTGCCGCCTCATCACTGCCCATCATTGTCCATCAGTGCCACCTATCAGTGCAGCCTCCTCACTACCCATCAGTGAAATAAAAAAATTACCTGTTTGCAAAATTTGATAACAGAAACTTATGCCGCGTACACACGGTCGGACTTTTCGGCTACAAAAGTCTGTCAGCCCGTCCGACAGACTTTCGACGGACTTTCGAAGGACTTTTGGCGGACTTGCAGCGGACTTTCTAACGAACGAACTTGCCTACATACGATCACACAAAAGCACAAAAGTCTGACGGATTCGTACGTGATGATGTACACCGGACTAAAATAAGGAAGTTGATAGCCAGTAGCCAATAGGTGCCCTAGCGTGGGTTTTTGTCCGTCGGACTAGCATACAGACGAGCGGATTTCTGGGTCCGGCGGAATTACGACGTAAAGATTTAAAGCATGTTCCAAATCTAAAGTCCGTCAGATTTTCGACTGGAAAAGTTCGCTGAAAGTCCGGGGAAGCCCACACACGATCGGATTGTCCGCCGGACTTGGTCCGTCGGCGTCCGTCAGACTTTTGTCGACGAAAAGTCCGACCGTGTGTACGCGGCATTAGAAATGTTTTATTCAAAATTCTTGGTCTTTTTTAATTTGTTTAGCAAAAAGTAAAAATTTTCAGCTGATTGATTAAATACCACCTAAAGAAACATCTATTTGTGTAAAAAAAATTATAAAAATTTCATTAGGGTACAGCGTTGTATGAAAGAGCAATTGTCATTCAAAGTGTGAGAGCGCTGAAAGCTGAGAATTGGCCTGGGCAGGAAGGGGGTGAAAGTGCCCGGTAGGTAAGTTGTTAATAATAATCTTAGATAATTCCTAATGTCACCATAATATTGATATCCACAGAACAGGTTATAGATTTTTTTCCTCTACTATTTTTTTTTTTTCCAGATATATGTTATGTAAATGGCAGTGATATGTTTTCATTTCTAACGTGTATATATTACTACCTTTTTCTTTATCATAATAATGGTACAGTGTTGATATGATGCACATTATATTATCTTCTGATATCTTCTTATACTTTAATAATATCTTCTGTAACAATAAACGTTGATATATGTTTATGCCCTTTTAGACAACACTCTGTATTTTTCTGAATATAAACTTTAATGTGACAAAAAGAAATACTACTTTTGTCTACTAGATGGTGCTAAGTATTCCATGATACTTAGCACCATCTAGTGGTCAAATGTGATATTTAACATTTTAAATTTATGAAAAACTATTTACCAGCAACTGAAGGGAATGGGGGAAAAAAAACTATTACATGACCAGTTCCTGGTAAAGAGAAGTAATTTCTACAGAGAACTTCCTTTGAGAGAATCATTTCATCATTCCATTTAGATGGTTCCCACTCCCTCACCTTCATCACCTCTCCTAAATACTGATGAACAGACTCTGCAAGACTGCAAAATGATCATTTCAGTTATGCATAATACAAGTGGTAATGCAGAATTGCAATTATGCATGCTCAATTTTTTATTGCAATTTTGAGAGTGCTTGCATTAAAAAAACTGCTTTAGAGGACGCATGCGTGGCGCTGAAAGGAATGGACGTCTGAAGCTGTAGCTCCGCTCCTCCCGGGACTCTAACAACTTCCCGAGGGCTATGAACAGCATCATACACATTGATTCTAACACCCCTCAAGCCGCATAGCCTTGGTGCATGCCGTCGAGGAAGAAGAAATCCAGAGGCTCTGTTCAGAACACCCTGACACACTATCTCCTCAGCACGCGGGAATGGTACAGCATGTCCCAAGATGGCGCTGCGGGGAGGGGTGATTCTCCTGCTCCACCGTCACAGCCGACTCCTTCCCCTACATCGGGCCACAACAGTGAGTACCCCGCCGCTCTCTCTAAAGCAGATCTTGAAGCAAGCCTGAAGGCTATGTATGCTAGGCTAGCTGCTAAATTTCAGACAGAACTCCATAAAACTTCACACACGCTGTCACAAGAGATTGCAGCCTTGGGCACAAGGACCGAGAGACTTGAAGCAAAACACGATGAGCTGGCCCTGGCATACAGTGCCTTGCAAAAGTATTCGGCCCCCTTGAACTTTTCAACCTTTTGCCACATTTCAGGCTTCAAACATAAAGATATAAAATTTTAATTTTTTGTGAAGAATCACCAACAAGTGGGACACAATTGTGAAGTGGAACAAAATCTATTGGATATTTTAAACTTTTTTAGCAAATAAAAACTGAAAAGTGGTGCGTGCAAAATTATTCGGCCCCTTTACTTTCAGTGCAGAAAACTCACTCCAGAAGTTCAGCGAGGATCTCTGAATGATCCAATGTTGTCCTAAATGACTGATGGTGATAAATAGAATCCACCTGTGTGTAATCAAGTCTCTGTATAAATGCACCTGCTCTGTGATAGTCTCAGGGTTCTGTTGAAAGAGCAGAGAGCATCATGAAGACCAAGGAACACACCAGGCAGGTCCGTAATACTGTTGTGGAGAAGTTTAAAGACGGATTTGGATACAAAAAGATTTCCCAAGCTTTAAACATTGCAAGGAGCACTGTGCAAGAGATCATTTTGAAATGGAAGGAGTATCAGACCACTGCAAATCTACCAAGACCTGGCTGTCCCTCTAAACTTTCAGCTCAGACAAGGAGAAGACTGATCAGAGATGCAGCCAAGAGGCCCATGATCACTCTGGATGAACTGCAGAGAATTACAGCTGAGGTGGGAGAGTCTGTCCATAGGACAACAATCAGTCGTACACTGCACAAATCTGGCCTTTATGGAAGAGTGGCAAGAAGAAAGCCATTTCTCAAAGATATCCATAAAAAGTCTCGTCTAAAGTTTGCCACAAGCCACCTGGGAGACACACCAAACATGTGGAAGAAGGTGCTCTGGTCCGATGAAACCAAAATCGAACTTTTTGGCCACAATGCAAAACGATATGTTTGGCGTAAAAGCAACACAGCTCATCACCCTCAACACACCATCCCCACTGTCAAACATGGTGGTGGCAGCATCTTGGTTTGGGCCTGCTTTTCTTCAGCAGGGACAGGGAAGATGGTTAAAATTGAGGGGAAGATGGATGCAGCCAAATACAGGACCATTCTGGATGAAAATCTGTTGGAGTCTGCAAAAGACCTGAAACTGGGATGGAGATTTATCTTCCAACAAGACAATGATCCCAAACATACAGCAAAATCTACAAAGGAATGGTTCACAAATAAACGTATCCAGGTGTTAGAATGGCCAAGTCAAAGTCCAGACCTGAATCCAATCGAGAATCTGTGGAAAGAGCTGAAAACTGCTGTTCACAAACGCTCTCCATCCAACCTCACTGAGCTCAAGCTGTTTTGCAAGGAAGAATGGGCAAGAATTTCAGTCTCTCGATGTGCAAAACTGATAGAGACATACCCCAAGCGACTTGCAGCTGTAATCGCAGCAAAAGGTGGCTCTACAAAGTATTAACGCAAGGGGGCCGAATAATTTTGCACGCCCCACTTTTCATTTTTTTATTAGTTAAAAAAGTTTCAACAATCCAATAGATTTCGTTCCACTTCACAATTGTGTCCCACTTGTTGGTGATTCTTCACAAAAAAAAAAAAATTTATATCTTTATGTTTGAAGCCTGAAATGTGGCAAAAGGTTGAAAAGTTCAAGGGGGCCGAATACTTTCGCAAGGCACTGTATAATGACCTCAGTAGGGAGCATGAGTCACTAGCGTCAGCCTTCTCCATGATTCAAGCACATTGTCGAGGACCTCGACAATAGAAATAGGTGCAATAATCTTCGCCTACGAGGGATCCCAGAGTCGGAGACAGAATTAATCCCTGCGGTGATTCGAATATTTAAATCCCTTCTCCCGGATTATGATTCTGCTGCATTCAAATGCGATCGCATTCACAGGGCCCTCCGACCAAAACCACCTGATGACAAACCCCCCAGAGATGTGGTGCTTTGTATGAAGGATTTCCTCACCAAGGAGGACATTCTGAGGGCGGCCTGGAATAAGCAACGGATCACTCTGGATGATCATTCCATCCAGATCTATCCAGACATCTCTCCAGCCACCCTGGATAGAAGAAGAGGATTGAAAGAGATAACCACAGCTTTCCAATCAGCCCACATTCAATGGCATCCCTAGGGGGGCAGAGGGGGCCCTGACCCCCCCAACATTATGCTGTGCCCCACCATGTGCCCCCCAATTAAAAATTTTTTTTTTTTTTTTACAAAAAATCAATGTCTAAGAGGGAGAGAGTCCCCAGTCAGCTCCTGCGGGTCATTCCACCCCCCTCCCTCTCCTCGCTGACACTGCATAATGTGAGCGCTCACACAACCATGGCCGCCCGATCTGCTCCTTCCCCTGCATCCTCATTGGCAGGGAGAAGAGCAAGTTGCAGGAAGGACTCCACCAGGACTCTCAGTTACTGAAAAAACAGACTGATTTCTCCCGTCCTTAGGACAGGAGAACGAGCCTGTAAATTCCAAGAGATGCCAGACCAGTGCTGTCAATAGCAGGGGCAGGACAGCAAGAGGAAGTTGGGGAACCCCACAGTGGCAGAACACCAGGGCCCGGTGGCAAGACAACCTTTGCAACCCTGATAGTTCTCCCACTGCTTTGGACCCTTATATTTTCTTGGTATGCTGGTGACATATATCTCTTGTTTTCTGCCACCCTGGGGGGCCCCAATACAGTAGGAAGGGAGCTCACTGCACAACATGTGAAAGGGCCATTGTGGGGTGATAGTAAAGGGCCCCAGGATATATATATATATATATATGTATATATATATATAATTGCATTTTATAGTTGCCCTCTTACTTTTGTCCCTGTCCCCCCATGTGCCCCCCCTACATATGAAAGCTGGAGACGCCACTGCCCACATTCGCTACAGATGGTGTTTTCCCTTTAAATTGTTGGTCCCCCACAACAGCACCACATTCTCAACCTCATCCCTTCAGGAAGGCCAGGAAATCCTGGTGAAGCCTCCTTGATGCTGCAGCGATTCGCCGACCACCATCTACACCCAGACCAGCACCAATCTGGCAAACTCCACCACCTCCAGCCCTACAGGTTTCACTCCTTGCAACGCCATAGACCGGTGCTTGCAAGTTGGCTGGGTACGAGACCAAGTTGTCTTGCTGGATAGTTTCTTCTTTTTATCAGGTAAAATTTGTCTTTTTTTTTCTCTACCTGATCCAGTACTAAAGTTGGATTTCATTACTTTTTCAAGGTCACCAGACTTTTTTCTTTTCTTGGTTATGTTTTTTTTCTTGCTTTTTTTTTTTAGGTCAGTCAGTTTACAGTCTGCATGATAGTCCCCTCCAGAAGTTTTTTAATGATATGTGTATGATATATCCTTACGACTTTACTTATAAAGTATGTCTGCTTAGAATTAATACCGCTGTCTACGGGTTGATGCTGTCTCCCCTGCTTGGTTTGGAGAGGTTAGGATTGCACCCCCTTTGCAGTTTTAAGGGGCACACTTATTGGCATAGCCTTGTCTCGCAATAAGATTAATAGACAAAAAATATTAGACCTCACACAGGATCTGGACCGCCTGTATAAAAATACAAACGCTTTGAGTCTAGAGTTCACTAGATTATCTATTGACCAAAAACGTCTAGAATTAGATTCGCTCTTATCCTCTAAGATTGAAAAAGCCCTTAGATGGTCCAAAGCCAAATTTTTACTTCACAATAACACCTCCTTGACCCTATTTGCAGGGGGGCTGAATCAGTCCATTCGCCCCCCTCATATCTATAGGTTAGCCACTAGGGCGGGTCTAACCACCTCTCATCCAAAAGAGGTTCTTCAAATATTTGAACAATTTTATTTGTCCCTACTAGCACCAGAACAAATGAAACCAACACCAGATGATGAAACCTGGTTCCAGACTATCCCCATACCTACTCTTTCTCCCACACAATTGGAGACACTTAACGCCCCCATCACCTTAAACTTTGCTTATATCTGGTTTTATGTTCCTGGTTATTGGGATTTGCTGTAACACACATCCCAGTATTGATCATGTAAACCTTGTGGTTCTGTGGTCCCAATGTGATTGATCATTTTTTATGTGATTTTGTCCCTCTCTTTGAATTATCTTGCTCAGATGTATCTGTAGGGTGTTTGCCCTATCCAGTCTAGCGACATTTCTATCATTTGGGTTCATCACCTTCACTTATGTCTGTATTTTTTAGACCATCTTGATGAATACTTCAGTCACCATAAGACAGAAAACCTTCTCCACATGTAGCTCCCACCTTGCCGTTGCATGTATCTATTATGGCACACTGTTTGCCATTAGGGATGAGCCGAACACCCCCCGGTTCGGTTCGCACCAGAACCTGCGAACGTACTGAAAGTTCGCACGAACGTTAGAACCCCATTAACGTCTATGGGACCCGAACGTTCAAAATCAAAAGTGCTAATTTTAAAGTTCTAATTTGCATGGTTGTCAGGAAAAGCCCTCTTGCAGTTTTCCCAGCGGATTAAGGATTAAACGAGTGCCTGTGCATAGAAGCGCCATCCGGCGCTCGTGTGCACGCAATAGCGCCAATGGCGCTGATAGTGCTAATAAACGTACGCACATGCGCAATAGTGCCAATAGTTCCAAAAGTGCTAACAAACGTACGCGCATGCGCAATAGCGCCACTTGGCGCCAAAGATAGCCTATTTAAGGAAGACTGTCTCAATGCTGCCTTGCTGTCTGGTCTACAGCGTTTCCTGAGACCCCTGCTACCTTGTTACCAGTTTTCTTGTATCCAGTACTTACTTGGCTTGTTCCTGACTTACCTGCTTGCTGCCCGCCCCGATCTTGGCTTGGACTCTGACTATTCTCTTGGTTTGCCCTTCTGTACCTGATCTGCCCGCCAGTACCTTGACCCGGCTTGTCTGCATCTCCCTGCTGTCTGCAACCTGCTGCGGGACTACAGTGCACCTCCCTGCTGTCTGCAACCTGCTACGGGACGACAGTGCACCTCCCTGCTGTCTGCAACCTGCTGCGGGACTACAGTGCACCTCCCTGCTGTCTGCAACCTGCTACGGGACTACAGTGCACCTCCCTGCTGTCTGCAACCTGCTACGGGACTACAGTGCACCTCCCTGCTGTCTGCAAACCTGCTACGGGACTACAGTGCACCTCCCTGCCGTCTGCAACCTGCTACGGGACTACAGTGCACCTCCCTGCTGGCTACAGGATCCTGCCTTCTGCTCCAGTGTTCCAGTCAGGCACTTGTGCCCCTCTGTACTTTCGAGTCCCTGTTCACACCTTCAGGGGTTCTTAAGTCAGAGGTATACGAGAGGCCGTTCTCTGCATTCCGGGCTCCACCTACCAGGTACGTGACAATGGTATTGTCCTAAAAAGGGTTTGGGGACCCGGGTCCTACCCCAGGGGACATGTATCAATGCAAAAAAAACTTTTAAAAACGGACGTTTTTTCGGGAGCAGTGATTTTAATGATGCTTAAAGTAAAAAAAAAAAAAAAGTGAAATATTCCTTTAAATATCGTACCTTGGGGGTGTCTATAGTATGCCTGTAAAGTGACGCGTGTTTCCCGTGTTTAGAACAGTCCCTGCACCAAATGTCATTTTCTTTCAATGTTTTTATTAAGGTTTTCAAAAAGAACATAAGAGCAAGCAGATATGTAAAATTGTCATACATTAGGCGTTGTAAGTGATCATAATACTAACAACTTGTACTAAGTTAGTTAACAGTCATAAATCATGCGTATGAATAGTATCAAAACATGTCTAGGAATGAGGAGTGTTCCTCCGCTTCCCTCGCCACCCCAAGTAGGTGCAAGCTGTGGCGGGGGAGAGAGAGACACATCCCCTTGTATAGATACCAAAAAAAAAAAAAAAAAAAAAAATTAAATTATAAATAAATAAAAAAATATATATTATAAAAAAAAAAATAAAAAAATATATATTATAAAAAAAAAATAAAAAAAATAGGAAAGGTTCAGAGGAAGGATTAATTATCTATTGCTGTATGTGGGTGACAGTCTAACAAGAACAACAATGAACTGAGGACAAGGGTAACAGATGTCGCCGCCATTCCTGTAATTAGGTTGGCTGTCTACGTATATCAGCGTATTCACTATATTGACGTAACAGAGGTACACAGAATAAGTGATCAGAACAACGTGAGCAACTATATAGCATATATTAACCTTATTGTTTAGGCTTGTTAAACACTTCTTTGTACCAGATAGACCAGTGAGACCACTCTGCTTGTGTGGAGCGTAGACGGCCTTTGCTTGATGCAAACAAACATTCATAAGTACTGTGTAATTGAGTAGTGGTTATGACTTCTGAACAAGAAGGACTTAGTTTAGAGCGCCAATTACGTGTGATGATCAATTTAGCCGCTAATAGTATGTGTGTAATTATACATCTGAGTGAGTAGGGGAATTTCTCAATTCCCAAATTTAAAATGGCAAGTTCTGGAGAGGGATTTATCTGGATGTGGGTGACACTTTGGATGAGTGTGAAAACATCAGACCAATATTGAGTGAGGAATCTACAAGACCATAGAATGTGTAAGAGTGAACCGTGAGAGCCACACTCTCTCCAACACAATGGAGATCTGGAGGAGTCCATTGTGTGTAGGATATATGGGGTTCGATACCATCTAAAAGCAATCTTATACGATAATTCCCATAAATTGGCTGATTTGGTTGCTTTATATGGCGCATTTAGGGCCACTCTCCATTGCTCTTCTGAGAATTGTGTTCCTAGTTATATTTCCCATTTATTCTGGGATTGGGTTTTAGTGAAGAGTGATTTATTTTTCAACGTTTGATAGAAAAGAGATATACCTTTAGTTTGAGGGCTTTCCTCAAACCAATATTTCAATAGTTGGCTAGGAACGTTTTGGAATATTGCAGATGAGTGAATTAGGCAGTGGGTGATTCTGAGATATTGATAATACTCTTTGTTAGGGAGATTGAACTCCTTTTGAAGTGTCGGGAAGGATTTAAGTGCCCCGGATGTGTATAGGTCCGAAGCTAAGGTAATGCCTCTCATTGTCCACGTTGAAGTACTGATGCCCGGTGTTAGAAGAGAGATCGTTTTTAGTGGGATGGGGATTGGTGATAGGGAGCCTCTATGTGGAGATTTGAGGATCAGGTGTTGGAAGGCTGACATGGACGCTAATACGGTAGGGGATAGGAGTGTATCTTTCTTGTGTTTGTGAAGTGTACTGATGATCCAGCTGTGGAGGTCCTTGCCTGGAACTTGTAGAGTTTCTAAGTTCCTCCATAGACACTGCGTGTGTGGCTTAAACCATACCTTTAATTGTGCTAATAGTGTGGCTAGGTAATAGTCCCTGAGGTCGGGTAGTCCCATGCCTCCAGCTGCTTTATGTTTGATGAGTTTAGCGTGTGAGCATCTCGCTTTTTTCCCCTGCCATATAAAGTGGTTTAACTCTGTCTGTAGCTTACGGAAATATGATGTGGGTATCGGAATAGGTAGGTTGCGGAAGAGGTATAATAGTTGTGGGAGCTTAAGCATCTTGAAAGATGCCAGTCTTCCCATCCATGAGAGTGTGAATTTGGCAAGGTGCGCTAATTCGGATTGTAGGGTTTGTAGGTAGGGACTGAAGTTTTCTTGGAATAAGGATTTAGGATTGGCTGTGATCTGTATTCCGAGGTATTTTATAGATTTGTCTGCCCAGAGATATGGGAAACGGTCAGAGAGGATAGATTGGGTAGTAGGGGGGATATTAAGCCCTAGGATATGGGATTTGGACTCATTGACCTTATAATAGGAGATGGAGCTAAATTCCTGCAGTGTTGAGTACACAGCATCTAGAGAAGATTGTGGGTTTGACAACATAAGAATTACGTCGTCCGCAAAGAGATTAATTTTATGTTCCTCAGTGCCTATTTTTATCCCTACAATGTTTGGTTGGGAGCGAATCTTGTGGGCTAATGGTTCCATAAGGAGGTTGAAAATCAACGGGGATAGGGGACAGCCTTGGCGGGTCCCATTGGATATAGGAAAAGTGGAGGAGAGCATTGCCGAGCAATAAACCTGAGCTGAGGGTTTGGAGTAAAGAGCCATTATGGCAGATAGGATGTGACCTTGGAATCCAAATTTTTGTAAAGTCTGCTGGAGATATGACCAGTGAATTCTATCAAATGCCTTCTCTGCATCTAGAACTAGAAGCAGAGAAGGCACTTTTTGAAGATTGGTGTAAGAGAACTGTTACGTCCCGGGTTCACTCGCGGGTACACTCGTTCGTAAAGGACTCGTTACGCACGCATGCGTTCGGGAGCGTCGCTTCGGATCGCAGACGTGCTAGTGCGCGTGCGCAAAGGAATGGGTGCACCCGCGGGAGCGCGTCCGCGCGGCCCTTTGGCGCCAGACGGCCTATTTAAAGGACACACTGACTGTGATAGGTGCTGACTGATCTTCAGCTGTTCCGGTATCTGTATCCTGTGTTACCTGCCTGCTTGATATCTGTTGCTGAACCTTGGCTCCCCTGACCTTGTCTCTGGACTCTCCCACATCCTGATTCACTGGTTCCTGACTTCGGCTTCCAACGTTGACTCTGCTTCTGCCTGATGATTTGGTACCTTGCTGTCCGCCTGCTTCCGAACCCGGCTATTCCTGTGACTCCGTTCCTGTCTCCTTTCTGGCTCCGAGCTGCCTGTCAAGTTCCTGCATCTCTGCTCCTGCGATCTGCTGCGACTTCCTGCCTACCTAAAGTCGCATCATCTGCCTCAAGATTCCTGGGTTACTTCAACAGGCACTCGTGTTCCTCCTTTCCTTGGGGTCCCTCTGTTCCCACTCTCAGCGGGACCCGGGTTGGAGATACAAGGGAGGCCGACCTCGTCACTTCAGACTCCGATCAGGTACGTGACAGTATCAGTCAGCCAGCAATGGAGTCTGAAAGGGAGGCCTCACCTGTTATGGACATTTGCCGGGCAATTTCTGCACTAGCCCATACCGTACGAAATCTCCAAGAAGACTTGGGTCAGATGCAAGATCGTCTACCGAATCTGCTTGGTGTCTCATCTGCAGCTACTCTCCTTGCACTTGTAAATACGTCTGTACAGACTGACTTCTGCCTGCTCAACGAAACCTCTCTGCCTCCTGAACCTAGAGTACCTTTGCCAGAGCATTTTTCAGGGGATCGCAAATTGTTTCGCACTTTTCAAAATGCCTGTGAACTTTATTTTTCCTTGTTACCACGCACCTTCTCGTCCGAGCATATTAAAGTGGGATTTATCATTACACTCCTACGAAATGAACCACTCTCCTGGGCTCATCATCTTAGAGAACACCATGATCCGGCCTTGTCTACCGCTGACTCCTTCTTTTCAGCCATGTCCCAGCTGTATGCTGACCCTTTCCTCCAACAGACTGCTGAATTTACACTGGGAAAACTCCAACAAGGCTTGAGATCCGTGGAGGACTATGTAACAGATTTCCGTGTCTGGAGTTTAGATACGCAGTGGAATAAGGCCGCTTTACATCATCAATTTCGTCTTGGACTCTCTGACCAATTAAAAGACGAACTTGCCCGAACAGGAGTGCCCTCATCCCTGGAGGATCTGATCCATCTTGTTATCCAAATTGACCGTCGATTGCGTGAAAGGCAATCTGAGAAAGCTAGTACCAAGCCAGCGCCTCTCTCAAGAAGTTTTGCTCCTGTCTCCACAATCACGTCCAGATTACCTAAGGGTCACTCCAAGAATAAGGAGCCTCCTGAACTTCCCCGCAGAAGCTTTTCAAGACCACCACTATCTTCCTCTGAACGCCTCCGGCGAGTACATGACGGACTATGTTTTTACTGCGGAGGAGCGGGCCATTTCATCCAAGCTTGCCCCATAAGACCTGCCAAGCCCACTTCTACGCCTCCTTACATGTTGCATCTTCCTGGGAGGGATCTGCTACACCTCCCTCTTTCGCTCCAGTTTCATTTGCCAGGGAGGACTATTTCTGTAACCGCAATTATAGACTCTGGAGCTTGCAGTTGTTTTGTGGACTCAGCCTTTGTCACCTTACATCAACTTCCTGTATGTACCAAGAGGCAGGAATTTACTGTGCATCTGGCAGATGGCTCTGGTCTCAAGTCTGGGCCTGTTACACAAGAGACTGTACCCATTCTTTGCCAAGTCTCTTCGGAACATCAGGAGCTGCTCCGTTTGGACGTCATAACGTCCCCCATGTTTCCTGTTATCCTGGGGCTACCCTGGTTAAGGGCCCATAACCCTCATATTGACTGGCTTACTGGAGATATCTCATTTTCCTCTAATTATTGTCAGAAACATTGTTACCCAAAAAAGTTTGTTAATCCTGCTCCTCTCCTCAGCATCCACTCGGACCCTGAAACTCTGAAATTAGTACCCACAGTCTATCATGAATTTTTGGACGTATTTAATAAAAAGAGTGCAGAGAGCTTACCTCCCCACCGGACTTACGATTGTCCCATTGAACTCCTACCAGGGGCAGAAATTCCCTTCGGCCGAATTTACCCCCTCTCGGAACCTGAACTAGAGGCCTTACGCAAATACATTGATGAAAGTCTAGAAAAAGGGTTTATTCGAGCCTCTTCCTCCCCAGCAGGAGCTGGTATCTTTTTTGTGGAGAAAAAAGATCACTCCCTGAGGCCCTGTATTGACTATCGTGATCTTAATAAAATAACTATCAAGAACCGGTACCCACTTCCCTTAATTCCCGAGTTATTTCAGAGACTGCGTGGAGCACAAGTTTTTTCCAAGCTAGATCTAAGAGGTGCCTACAATTTGGTGCGAATCAGAAAGGGGGATGAATGGAAGACTGCCTTCAGGTCACGCTTTGGGCATTTTGAATACCTAGTTATGCCCTTCGGTCTCTGCAACGCCCCAGCTACCTTTCAGCATCTGGTAAATGATGTTTTTCGGGACTTTCTTGACCTGTTTCTCATTGTCTATCTCGATGATATTCTCATCTTCTCTGACTCAATCGAGACCCACCGTACCCATGTGAAAAAAGTTTTGAGTAAACTTCGTGAACATCATCTCTATGTCAAGGCTGAAAAATGCGACTTTGAAAAACATACAATTCAATTCCTGGGACTTGTCATCTCCGCTGATGGGATCTCCATGGATCCCCAGAAAGTCGCTGCTGTTTTGGAATGGCCAGCTCCTACAGATCGAAAGGCGGTACAAAGGTTTGTGGGATTCGCTAATTTCTACAGGAAATTTATTAAGAACTTTTCTGGTATTATTTCTGCTATCACCCTTTTGACCAAACAGCATGTTCCCTTCCGGTGGAGTACTGAAGCACAAACATCTTTTGAGCAGTTGAAAGCCTTGTTCACCTCAGCTCCCATCTTAAAGCATCCTGACCCTTCCTTGCCCTATATTCTAGAGGTGGACGCCTCTGAAATCGCAGTGGGAGCCATATTGTCACAGCGACAGGGCCCCAAGTCCTTACTCCATCCTGTGGCATTCTTCTCCAAGAAATTGAATCCCTCTGAGAAGAATTATGATGTAGGGGACCGGGAACTGTTGGCCATTAAAGCTGCCCTCGAGGAATGGCGCTATCTGTTAGAAGGAGCCTTGCACCCTATACTCATTTTCACTGACCATAAGAATCTTGAGTATTTGAGAACAGCTAAACGACTCAGACCTCGGCAGGCAAGATGGGCATTGTTCTTTTCCCGTTTCACATTCCACATAACCTTCCGCCCTGGTTCTAAGAATGGGAAACCTGACGCGCTGTCACGCATGTTCCATGACCCTGTTCATCCTTCCGAAGCAGACACCATTTTACCTGCCAAAAACTTTCTTCTTCTCCAAACCAATCTGACGTCCCAAATAAGAGCTGAGCTGTTGGAGCATCCCCCTTCCCAAGATTTATCTCTTCAACTCAAAGACGGGCTGTATTACCATAAGGAACAGGTCTTTGTCCCGGAGCAGTTCAGGGTTTCTGTCCTCAAGCGTTGCCACGATCATCCTTTGGCAGGCCACTTTGGGATTCACAAGAGTATCAACCTAATTTCCCGTTCTTTCTGGTGGCCAGACTTGATTCAAGACTGTAAAAGATACGTCAAATCCTGTGTGACCTGTCAACGCAATAAGACTGACCGAGCCAAGACTTGGGGCCTATTAGAATGTCTTCCTGTGCCTAAGAAACCATGGAGCATGATATCCATGGATTTCATTGTGGAACTTCCCCCGTCTGAAGACTTTACCACCATATTTGTCGTGGTTGATCGCTTGACTAAGATGGCACACTTTTTACCCATGCAAGGAACCCCGTCTGCCGCGGAGACTGCTTCCATGTTCATCCGAGAGATAGTGAGACTACATGGTATTCCCGATAATATCACTTCTGATCGAGGGGTACAGTTCACGTCCAGATTCTGGAGATCTCTCTGTGAAGCCTTGAACATCGAGCTCCGTCTGTCCTCTGCCTACCATCCTCAAACTAATGGACAGACGGAGAGAACCAACCAGACGCTGGAGCAATATTTGCGTTGCTTCTCCTCTTTTTCACAGGACGATTGGTCACCTCTGCTTCCGCTAGCGGAATTTGCATACAATAATTCCATCCACTCTGCTACCAAGCAAACTCCCTTTTTCGCCAATTATGGATATCACCCTTCCTTTTTGCCTGAATTACCCGTGGATTCTGCTGTGCCTGCTGTTCAAGACAGACTGAGTTGGTTCATCTCCAATAATAAAGTGCTTCAGGACACCATCTCTAAGGCCCAGGCCAATAACAAAAGATTTTTTGACAGGAAAAGGAGGGGCAACTTGAATCTGAATCCAGGAGACAAGGTCTGGCTATCCACTGCTAATTTAAAACTGAAGTGTCCCTCCAAGAAACTTGGTCCAAAATACCTGGGGCCCTTTGCTGTAAAAAGGAGGATCAACTCTGTGGCTTTTGAACTTATCCTACCAAAGAATCTCAAAATTCACCCTGTTTTTCATATTTCTTTGTTGAAGACATCAGTACCCAATCCCTTTTCTAACCGGGATCCAGAAAACCCTCCTCCACTGCTCGTTGAGGGCAGTGAAGAATTTGAGGTAGAAGCCGTTCTCGACTGCAGAACCAGGAATGGCCTAACACAGTTTCTGATTAAATGGAAGGGCTACGGCCCTGAGGACAATTCCTGGGAATCAGCTTCTAACGTACATGCCCCGCAAAAGGTACGAGCATTTTTTCAGCACCATCCAGAGAAGAAGCCCCTGAGGGGCATCCGGAGGCTGCCCGTAAGGAGGGGGCAATGTAAGAGAACTGTTACGTCCCGGGTTCACTCGCGGGTACACTCGTTCGTAAAGGACTCGTTACGCACGCATGCGTTCGGGAGCGTCGCTTCGGATCGCAGACGTGCTAGTGCGCGTGCGCAAAGGAATGGGTGCACCCGCGGGAGCGCGTCCGCGCGGCCCTTTGGCGCCAGACGGCCTATTTAAAGGACACACTGACTGTGATAGGTGCTGACTGATCTTCAGCTGTTCCGGTATCTGTATCCTGTGTTACCTGCCTGCTTGATATCTGTTGCTGAACCTTGGCTCCCCTGACCTTGTCTCTGGACTCTCCCACATCCTGATTCACTGGTTCCTGACTTCGGCTTCCAACGTTGACTCTGCTTCTGCCTGATGATTTGGTACCTTGCTGTCCGCCTGCTTCCGAACCCGGCTATTCCTGTGACTCCGTTCCTGTCTCCTTTCTGGCTCCGAGCTGCCTGTCAAGTTCCTGCATCTCTGCTCCTGCGATCTGCTGCGACTTCCTGCCTACCTAAAGTCGCATCATCTGCCTCAAGATTCCTGGGTTACTTCAACAGGCACTCGTGTTCCTCCTTTCCTTGGGGTCCCTCTGTTCCCACTCTCAGCGGGACCCGGGTTGGAGATACAAGGGAGGCCGACCTCGTCACTTCAGACTCCGATCAGGTACGTGACAATTGGTGTGATGGATTATATTGATTATACGCCTTGTAGCGTCAACTGTTTGTCTCCCTTTTGTGAACCCCGATTGATCCGGGTGGATCAACGCGGGGAGGATGTCAATAATTCTACTCGCTATTACCTTTGCATAAAGTTTCAGATCATGATTCAATAATGATATGGGGCGGAAATTTTGAGGGGAAGAGGCTTCTTTACCAGGTTTAGGCAGTGTAATAATTAAAGCTTTTAACATATCATCAGGGAAAGAGGAAGAGATTGCAGCTGCATTGAATACTAAAGTGAGAGGATCCAATAAAAGAGGTGTGAATTATTTATAGTATTCGGCCACAAAGCCATCGGGCCCAGGTGCTTTGTTGATAGGAAGGAGTTTAATAGCTTTTGCTATTTCCTGAGTAGTGAATGGGGAGTTCAAGGTTTCAAGTTGGAGAGTGGACAGAGTGGGTAGATGAATAGATTGTAGAAAGGCTTTTATGTCAGAAGGTGTGGGTTGCTTAGTGTCAGGGTCTCCTTTCAAATTATATAAGGAGCTATAGTATGCGCTAAACGCATTAGCTATATCTTGGGGGTTGAACAATTTTTCTTTAGTGAACGGATGGTAAAGAAAGGGAATGGATGATTTAGTGCGTGACCCTTTAATTTGTTTGGATAGGAGTTTCCCCGCTTTATTACCAGTGGCATATTGGGTAGATTGAAAACGTTTGTGGTTGAATTCAAATTGTTCCAATAGTATGGATCGAAGTTCTAAACGGAGTTGGCCCAGTTTAGTTTTTAGGTGATCGGTTGCTTTTTGTTTGTTTGAGGAGTCAAGATCATCAATTTCTTTAATGAGGGTATCAATGCGCTGCAATCTCTTCTTCTTAGCCCTAGAACTTTGCTGAATAAAAATACCCCGCATGTAGGCCTTATGAGCTGCCCATATTGTTGCTGGGTTAGATACTGAGTCCTTGTTGGTAACGAAGAACTGTTCCAGATGGTCCTTTAGAATAGTGCTGTAGGGGTCTTTCTGTAGAATGGTAGTGTTCATCCGCCAAAGGAAAGTTGGTGAGTTGTGAAAAGAGTCCTCGAAGGTAATACTCACTGGAGAGTGGTCTGACCAGGTTATCGAGTGAATGTGAGAGGCTGAGATTTTCTGAAGCGTCCACTGATCGGATAGGAATAAGTCTATCCTGGAGTATGAGTTATGACACGGTGAGAAGAAGGTAAAGTCGCGTTCTGACGCGTGTTGGCATCTCCATATATCTTGCAACTGAAATTCTTTCAGGAGAGGACCCAAGGAAAGATTACGGCGCCTAGATGGGATGGAGGAATCCAAATTGAAGTCTGGAGTTAAGTTAAAATCTCCACACCAAAGAAGAGCACCTTTTTGAACAGTGTCAATTTTTCTTTTGAGTTTTCTTAGGAAGCTGATTTGGTGAATGTTTGGCGCATAGACATTTACTAAAGTAAACAAGGAGTTGTTTAGGGAACAAATTAGTATGATGTAACGGCCCTCGTGATCCAGTATCTTGTCATGCAGTTCAAAGGTTATAGAAGAGTTTACCGCTATTAATACCCCTCTCTTCTTAGAATTCGTGCTTGCTGTGAAGACATGCGGGAACTGGCTATTGGAGCAATTAGGTGGAGATGAGGCTTTGAAGTGTGTCTCCTGCACACATAAAATATCGCAGTGAGATTCTTTAGCCAGTGTCCAAAGTGAAGACCTTTTTGCTGGATGATTGAGGCCTTTGGTATTTATCGTTAGGAATGTGATAGGCATTCTGAATGTGGAGGAGACTAAACTTCCAAGGAGATCTAAGATGTTAGCTTGGTAGGAGTACTGTAGAAGTTTTCAGCAAGTGGTCGCTCTATAGAGTATGGGCTCCGAGGTTAAGCTATATGGTAAAATAAGACTAGAAATGGTCGGCAACAAACAATGACACAAAACTAAAATTAAAAAAAATAAATAAAATAAAATAAAAGTAAAAAAAAATAATAAGTTAGATAAGAAAACGAAGAACTGTGTGCCAAGTGGCCGAACAGTCGGCCTATCAGGAAAGTGCTGTGCACTTACTTGGCTAACTTGTGGGGAAAAAGTTCAAGTGGCCAGTCAAAGCCACGTAACAGGCCGGGACATAGATGCTGACTCAGTAGGACCCGTTCAGCGATTAGAGGAGTAGCGGGGGCGCTGAGTAAGTTGGGCATCAGGATGCGGGATAGAGTGCCTGTGATTCTCAAATGGTGGATTTGTGTTTTCTGGGATTATTCCCCATGAGCGGAGAAGGTGCAAACCTTCATTCAGTGTAGAAGCTGTGAATTTAGCCCCCTTGTAAGTAATCAAAAGCTTAGCAGGATTAATCCACTTGTATGGAAGATTATGGTTTCTCAAAGCTTTGGTAACTGTATTAAGTTCCCTACATGATTGGAGGGTATATTGTGATAAGTCCGCAAAAATTTGGAGGTGTGAATACGGATCCGGTAGGGATTTCTCGTTTCTGGATGCCCGCATGAGTTGTTCCTTGACATGGTAAAAGTGTATGCGTAGAATCACATCCCGTGGAATGGTGTCAGGAAGGGATGGTGGTTTTGGCAGACGGTGGATACGATCAATCACCATTTCCATATTTTTTAGGTCGGGCAGTAATGCTTTGAAAAGCCCTTTAGCATAGCTTGTTAGTTCGTGGGGTTGCACTGTTTCCGCCACTCCTCTGATTTTGATGTTGTTACGACGTGACCTGTCCTCCAGGTCCGCCAGCTTGCGTTTGATCCAAGCGTGATCCGCAAGATTATCCTCATGTGCATCAACGAGGTCGTTTACGGTCGATGCAAAACCCCCAAGCTGGTTTTCAATTTGTGACACTCTGCCTGAGACTGAGGTTATATCAGCATGTAGGCTCTGCATAATGGATAGCATATCTGACTGCAAAGAATTCCTGAGGGTGGATAGCATGTCTTTGAGTGTAGTGTCTAGTATAGGCTGATTATTAGTTGGAAAGCTGGCAAATGGGTCAGGAGCACTGCAGGGGTTAACAGCGTGTGTAAGGTTTAGGCTCCCCTCTGGCGTTGCTGTGTTGTCTGTGTCCAGCCTCATCCTAGCTTTAGCAGGGCTGCCTGTTTGTGGAGTGCCCGGAGAGGAGGTGGGTAAGCCTTGCTCAGGGTTGGTGAGCTCCATAAACCCCTCTTCTTTGTCCCCAGTTCTGTGGCTCTGTGAGGTAGAGAGCCGTGAGGGGAGAGAAGCAGGCGCTGCAGCCGCGGCGCCATCTTGGATTCGTCCGTCGGCTGGCTGATTCAAATATGCCGTTATTTTCTGAGGGTGCCTTTCCCCTTTCCATTTGGTAGACATCATGCCACGCTGCAGGGGGGATAGGAGGGTCTCTGGGTGCTTTTCCTGGTCAAAAACGAGGTCCGGATGCGCTGGTGTGAGTCGCTGAATCCCGGGCTGTCACAGAGCTCAGAGGAGAACGTCCATGCTGCTCGGATGCCGGCCACGCCCCCCCCAAATGTCATTTTAAAGGAAAAAATCTCATTTAAAACTGCTTGCGGGTTTAATGTAATGTCGGGTCATGGCAATATGGATGAAAATCAGTGAGACAAGCGGCATGGGTACCCCCCAGTCCATTACCAGGCCCTTTGGGTCTTGTATGGATATTAAGGGGAACCCTGCACCCAAATTAAAATAAGGAAAGGTGTGGGGCCACCAGGCCCTATATACTCTGAACAGCAGTATACAGGCGGTTCAAACAAGACAGGGACTGTAGGTTTGTTGTTAAGTAGAATCTGTTTGTCATTTTGAACATTTTTAACGTGTTTAGCTCCAGCCAAAAAATCTTTTTTAAGCTTTTTGGAAAACATAGGGAAGGGTTATCACCCCTGTGACATTTGTTTTGCTGTCTTTCCTCCTCTTCATAAGATTTCACCTCACTTTTTGTCCCAATGAAAAATGTTTTTTGAAAATTTGGGGGTTTTTTTGTGGAACAAGGATTGGAAAGCATCAGTGGAAAGGAGAAATGTTTTTCCCATATTAACTCTTACAGGAGAGAATTTCCCTTCCTAGGGGTAGATTTCATCTCACTTCCTGTTGTCTCCATCCGTTTGCAAGTAGGAGTCGTTTGTAAGTTAGATGTTTGAAAGTAGGGTCCTGCCCTATATACTCAGCAGAAATTTGGGCCTTAGGTGTTGCTGTGGCCACAACACTGTAAGCCCTCACAGGGCCCTGCTGTGAAATATTAGATCAAGAATTGTAATTACATGCCCCTGTTGAACAGGAGCTGAAAAATTAGGCCTTAGGCACTGGTGCTGGTGCCACAACACTGCAACCCCTCACAGACACTCTAGTTGGAACGCAGGAACGAGCCCTGCTGCAAAGTATTGCATCAAAAATTGTAATTACACGCCCCTGTTAGACAGGGGCAGAAAAATTGGGCCTTAGGCACTGGTGCTGGTGCCACAACACTGCAACCCCTCACAGACACTCTAGTTGGAACGCAGAAACGAGCCCTGCTGCAAAGTACTGCATCAAAAATTGTAATTACACGCCTCTGTTAGACAGGGGCAGAAAAATTGGGCCTTAGGCACTGGTGCTGGTGCCACAACACTGCAACCCCTCACAGACACTCTAGTTGGAACGCAGAAACGAGCCCTGCTGCAAAGTACTGCATCAAAAATTGTAATTACACGCCCCTGTTAGACAGGGGCAGAAAAATTGGGCCTTAGGCACTGGTGCTGGTGCCACAACACTGCAACCCCTCACAGACACTCTAGTTGGAACGCAGAAACGAGCCCTGCTGCAAAGTATTGCATCAAAAATTGTAATTACACGCCCCTGTTAGACAGGGGCAGAAAAATTGGGCCTTAGGCACTGGTGCTGGTGCCACAACACTGCAACCCCTCACAGACACTCTAGTTGGAACGCAGAAACGAGCCCTGCTGCAAAGTACTGCATCAAAAATTGTAATTACACGCCCCTGTTAGACAGGGGCAGAAAAATTGGGCCTTAGGCACTGGTGCTGGTGCCACAACACTGCAACCCCTCACAGACACTCTAGTTGGAACGCAGAAACGAGCCCTGCTGCAAAGTATTGCATCAAAAATTGTAATTACACGCCCCTGTTAGACAGGGGCAGAAAAATTGGGCCTTAGGCACTGGTGCTGGTGCCACAACACTGCAACCCCTCATAGACACTCTAGTTGGAATGCAGGAACGAGCCCTGCTGCAAAGTATTGCATCAAAAATTGTAATTACACGCCCCTGTTAGACAGGGGCAGAAAAATTGGGCCTTAGGCACTGGTGCTGGTGCCACAACACTGCAACCCCTCACAGACACTCTAGTTGGAACGCAGGAATGAGCCCTGCTGCAAAGTATTGCATCAAAAATTGTAATTGCACGCCCCTGTTAAACAGGGGCAGAAAAAATGGGCCTTAGGCACTGGTGCTGGTGCCACAACACTGCAACCCCTCACAGACACTCTAGTTGGAACGCAGGAATGAGCCCTGCTGCAAAGTATTACATCAAAAATTGTAATTGCGAAAATTGTAAATCCGAAAGAACGCTGGATGCAGGACAGGCCAGTAGCTCAATTGCATACTGTGCAAGCTCTGGCCAGTGATCCATCCTCAAGACCCAGTAACCCAGAGGATTTTCGGTGGGAAAGGTGTCCAAGTCTGATCTTGCCCCTAGGTATTCCTGCACCAATTAAAACAGACGCTGGCGATGGTTGCTGGAACCGATCATACCTTGGGGCTGCGGACCAAAAAATTGTCTGAACGCATCGGTCAGACGGCCACCTTCTCCACCGCTCCTTCTTTGACTGACCGAAGCCTCAGCAACACGTTGTCCAGAAACAGGAGTTTGTAACCTCCCAGTCTCTGGGAACGCGTTGCACAGACCTTTCTGCAAGGCCTCCCGAAGATGTTTCATCCTCTGCTCCCTCTGCAATGGCAAGATAAGGTCCGCAACCTTACCCTTGTAACGTGGATCAAGGAGGGTTGCCAGCCAGTATTGGTCCTTCTCCTTGATACCAGGAATATGAGGATCCTTACGCAGGCTTTGCAGGACCAGGGAGGCCATGCAGTGTAGGTTTGCTGAGGCATTCGGTCCGGAGTCCTCTGGGTCACTAAGGACGACATGGTCTGCAGCCACCTCCTCCCAGCCACATACAAGTCCATGTGTTTCTTGGGACTGATCCCTTAAAGACTGCTGCTGATGCTGAGTGCCAGGCTCCACCTCCATACTGACACAATCTTCCTCCTCCTCCTCCTCCTCGTCCTCTTCCTGTGTGATCGACGGGCACGCAGGAACACTGTCTGGATAAAGGGGGCCTTGAGAGCTAAGGAAGTCCTCCTCTTCCTGCCTCTGTTCTGCCTCAAGTGCCCTGTCCATTATTCCACGCAGCGTGTGCTCCAACAGGTGGACAAGGGGGACAGTGTCACTGATGCATGCACTGTTACTGCTCACCATCCTCGTGGCCTCCTCAATTGGTGACAGGACAGTGCATGCATCCCTGATCATGGCCCACTGGCGTGGGGAAAAAAAACCAAGCTCCCCTGACCCTGTCCTTTTGCCATAGTCGCACATGTACTCATTGATGGCCCTCTGCTGTGTGTGCAGCCGCTGCAGCATGGCCAACGTTGAGTTCCACCTGGTGGGCATGTCACAGATTAGGCGGTTCTTGGGCAGGTTAAACTCCTTTTGGAGGTCCGTCAGCCGAGCACTGGCATTATATGACCGGCGGAAATGCACACAGACTTTCCTGGCCTGCCTCAGGACATCCTGTAAGCCCGGGTACCTGCCCAAGAACCGCTGCACCACCAAGTTAAGGACGTGAGCCAAACAGGGCACATGGGTCATTTGTCCCTGTCGGAGGGCAGAGAGGAGGTTGGTGCCATTGTCGCAAACCACCATTCCTGCCTTAAGTTGGCATGGCGTCAACCACCTCTGAACCTGCCCCTGCAGAGCTGACAGAACCTCTGCCCCAGTGTGGCTCCTGTCCCCCAAGCACACCAGCTCAAGCACCGCATGGCATCTTTTGGCCTGCGTACTTGCGTAGCCCCTTGAACGACTACGGAGCACCGCTGGTTCCGAGGAAGAGGCCATGGAGGAAGAAGAAGAGGAGGGGGTGGAGGAGAGAGGTGTGTCACAATCTCTAGCATATTGGAGGCGTGGTGGTGGAACAACCTCCAACACTACTGCACCTTGTCCTGCATCCTTCCCAGCTGCCAGCAGAGTCACCCAATGCGCCGTGAAACTTAGGTAACGTCCCTGTCCATGCCTGCTGGACCATGAGTCAGCGGTAATATGCACCTTACCGCTGACCGCCCTGTCCAGCGAGGCATGGACATTGCCTTCCACATGCCGGTAGAGAGCCGGAATCGCCTTCCGTGAGAAAAAGTGGCGTTTGGGTACCTGCCACTGAGGAACCGCACATTCTACAAACTCAAGGAAAGGGGCAGAGTCTACCAACTGAAAAGGCAGCAGTTGAAGTGCTAGCAATTTTGCCAAGCTAGCATTCAACCGCTGGGCATGTGGATGGCTGGGAGCAAACTTCTTTCGGCGGTGCAGCAGCTGGGGCAGGGAAATTTGCCTGGTACAATCTGACGTCGGTGTACCAAAAGCAGATTGCCCACAAGTACTTGGCTGTGACACACCTAATTCTACACCTTCATTCCTCTCAGTGCAGGTCTCAGAGAGGACTGAAGGTCTAGTGGGGTTGGAAATCTCAGCTGATGAGGAGCAAGGAGAGGTCCTCTTTGTTCTTTGGTGTGGGTCTTTTAGATACGCTTGCCAACGAACTGCATGGCAGGTCAACATATGTCTGGTCAAGCATGTGGTACCCAAGCGGGAGATGTTTTGGCCACGTGAGATACGCTTGAGACATATGTTGCAAATAGCAGCGGTGCGATCTGATGCACTCGTCTCAAAAAAGGCCCACACCAAAGAACTTTTTGAATAACGCGCAGAGACTGCAGCGCCCTGCACATGTGGAGCTTTGGGGTGTGATGCAGTCAATGTGCTGCCCTTAGGCTGGCCCCTGGAGGGCATCCTGCCTCATTGGTGATGTGCCGCCTCCTCCTCCTCCTCCTCTCTCCTATCAGGCACCCACGTTGAGTCAGTGACCTCATCATCCCCTCCCTCCTCATCACTGGAGCAAACCTGGCAGTATGCTGCAGCAGGGGGAGCATGACTGCCAGATTGCTGTCCTTCTTGGGCACCCCCTCTGTCCGTGCTCATGTTACTGTCTTCATCGAGCTCAGTATCATCATCAGAGCCTTCCAAACGCTGGGCATCCTCCTGGAGCATGTACCCAACACTGTGGTCAAACAGTTCGAGGGACTCCTCCGGAGGACATGGTGGGGCTAGGGAAGGAGTCAGTGATGACATTGAGCCGAGGGAAGAGGCCGCTGCTTTGCCAGACAAAGTACCCTGGGCATGGGTGAGAGAGGATGAGGAGGATGAGGACGGCTTGGTCATCCACTCGACCAAGTCTTCCGCATGTTGCGGCTCAACACGGCCAGCTGCCGAAAAAAAGGCCAAGCGTGTCCCATGGCCACGTGCTGATGAGGATGCACCGTCTCCACAACCAGCACTAGACACAGAGCCTGCTTGCTCTCTCTTATTGGCTTGTGACTGTCTGCCTCTCCTTCTTGGCCTTCCAGACATACTAATGGCCTGTAGCTGCACTAAGCTGGGAATATATATATATATATATATATATATATATATATATATATATATGTACTGATACTGCAGCTAGCAAAATCAACTGCCTGCCTGTAGTATGAGAACACCACCAACCTTCTACAGGTAGCTTTAGCTGAACACTGTGAGGTGGACGCACCCCACTAACTTGTAGGTTTAGCTGAACACTGTGAGCAGGACGCACTGCACTAACTGCCTGACTGTGGTACTAATAGGATCAAAAGAACACCAGCAATTTTCTTCAGGTAGCTGTATTTACTGTAACAAGACAAGCCTGCCTGTCAGTAAGAAGATAAAAGAAATGGATCTAGCTGAACACTGTGAGCAGGACGCACCCCACTAGCTTGTAGGTTTAGCTGAACACTGTGAGGTGGACGCACCCCACTAACATGTAGGTTTAGCTGAACACTGTGAGCAGGACGCACTGCACTAACTGTAAATAGTCTAGCTGCCTGACTGTGGTACTAATAGGATCAAAAGAACACCAGTAATTTTCTTCAGGTAGCTGTAAATACTGTAACAAGACAAGCCTGTTTGTCAGTAAGAAGATAACAGGAACGGACCTAGCTGAACACTGTGAGCCGGATGCACTGCACTAAATGTAAATAGTCTAGCTGCCTGACTGTGGTACTAATAGGATCAAAAGAACACCAGTAATTTTCTTCAGGTAGCTTTATATACTGTAACAAGACAAGCCTGCCTGTCAGTAGGAAGATAACAGGAACGGCTCTAGCTGAACACTGTGAGCAGGACGCACTGCACTAAATGTAAATAGTCTAGCTGCCTGACTGTGGTACTAATAGGATCAAAAGAACACCAGTAATTTTCTTCAGGTAGCTTTATATACTGTAACAAGACAAGCCTGCCTGTCAGTAGGAAGATAACAGGAACGGACCTAGCTGAACACTGTGAGCAGGACGCACTGCACTAAATGTAAATAGTCTAGCTGCCTGACTGTGGTACTAATAGGATCAAAAGAACACCAGTAATTTTCTTCAAAATACTGTAACAAGACAAGCCTGCCTGTCAGTAAGAAGACAACAGGAACGGATCTAGCTGAACACTGTGAGCAGGACGCACTGCACTAAATGTAAATAGTCTAGCTGCCTGACTGTGGTACTAATAGGATCAAAAGAACACCAGTAATTTTCTTCAGGTAGCTGTAAATACTGTAACAAGACAAGCCTGTCTGTCAGTAGGAAGATAACAGGAACGGATCTAGCTGAACACTGTGAGCAGGACGCACTGCACTAAATGTAAATAGTCTAGAAGATAACAGGAACGGATCTAGCTAAACTGAATACAGTGTATATATATATATATATATTATGTAACCTGGGGGACAGGTAGCAGGTACAAAGCTCCCTGGGATGAGCAGTCTTTCAGGCACAGATACCAAATCCAGTGGAATAGTGACAAACAGTGCGGTGTTTATTTGTGATATATACAAGTCTATTTACAGGTGCTGTACAGTGTTCCAAAAAGAAACAAATAGGAACAAAAATAGCCAAAACAAAACCTAGCCGTGTCTCGGCACTAACTAAACAATATTTACAGATCCTAACTACTAAGCTGAGCAAGCCTACAGCTTGTCAGCTTCCACATACCTTTTTGCACTCTTACACAGAAGTTCTCTGAGTATCCCAGGCCAAGAGCAAGGGCTGTCTTGCTCAGGTGAGCTTAAATTAGCCTGGGGGAGAGGACCAAGACCTGAACCGGACCATGGATCAGAGATCCCTAAACCTGTATGAGAGGAGCCTGGGAGATGTATAAACCCCGAACAGGACTTTTCCTGGCTCTCTCTGGGACGCTCTGCTACATATCCTCCCCCCTTGTTTCAACCCCAGGGTTGGAACACCTGTAGCCCAACAGGAGTGAACACGGGACAGGGCATCTACATTCCCCATCTCAACACCTGGCCTGTGTTTTACAGTGAATGAGTAATCCTGTAGAGCCAAAAACCACCGGTTCACCCGTCTATTAGTCTCCTTCTTTTGGGCCATCCATTTCAGAGGAGCATGGTCAGTTATTAACTCAAACTGGCGTCCTAACAAATAGTACCTGAGTGCGTCCACGGCCCACTTTATGGCTAAACACTCCTTTTCAATGACTGCATACCTTTGCTCATGGTCATTGAGTTTTCTGCTTAGGTACACCACAGGGTGTTCTTCCCCATTGTGTACCTGTGATAGTACTGCCCCGATACCAACATCAGACGCATCCGTCTGAACCAAAAAATCTTTGGAGAAATCGGGGGAGTACAGTATTGGTTGTGCACAAAGAGCCTTCTTCAGGACTTGGAAAGATTCCTCTGCTACTGAGGACCATTTCACCATTACCGAGTCTTTCCCTTTCGTAAGGTCTGTCAGTGGGGCAGCTATAGTTGCAAAATTTGGGATAAATCTTCTATAATACCCCGCAATGCCAAGAAAGGCCCTGACCTGCTTCTTGTTTGCAGGACGTGGCCATTCTTGGATGGCTTCTATTTTATTCACTTGAGGTTTTATGACACCACGCCCAATAGTGTAGCCCAAATACTTGGCTTCGTCTAGACCAATGGCACATTTTTTTGGATTTGCTGTAAAACCTTCTTTGAAGAGGGAATTGAGGACAGCCTGGACCCGGGGCAAGTGAGACTCCCAGTCAGTGCTATGTACCACTATGTCATCTAGATATGCTGCTGCATATTGTCGGTGGGGTCTTAGAGTCCTGTCCATGGCCCTCTGAAATGTGGCGGGGGCATTTTGCAACCCAAAAGGCATTTTTTTATATTGAAAGGAACCCTCCGGGGTCACAAATGCAGTCTTCTCTTTGGCGCTACCAGTCAGGGGTATTTGCCAATAACCTTTTGTCAAGTCCAAAGTGGTCAGATAGCGAGCCTTGCCAAGTCGGTCTATAAGTTCGTCCACTCTGGGCATTGGGTACGTGTCAAACTTTGTCACTGCATTAAGCTTCCTGAAGTCATTACAGAACCTCCAAGTGCCATCCGGTTTTGGGACTAACACGATGGGGCTAGACCAGTCACTATTGGATTCCTCAATGACATCTAGCTCCAACATTCTTTTAACTTCCTCGCTGATGTCCTTTCTCCTCGCTTCAGGAATTCGGTATGGTTTGAGCTTGACACGGACCCCAGGTTCAGTAACGATATCATGCTGAACTGCTGAAGTCGTGCCAGGTAACTCTGAAAATTTCTCTCTATTTCTTATCAGGAATTCTCTAGTTTCCTGCTTTTGAGAATATGACAGGGTGTCTGGAATCGTGACCTCAGGGATCAGAGGGGACTCAGTACCCTTAGGCGTTACCGGGAGGGACCTCGCAGTTAACGCCAGTCTATCCTTCCAGGGCTTTAACAGGTTTATGTGGTAAATCTGTTCGGGCTTCCTTTTTCCTGGTTGATATATTTTGTAATTGACCTCCCCAACTCTTTCAATTACTTCAAAGGGACCCTGCCACTTAGCCAGGAACTTGCTCTCAACAGTGGGAACTAACACCAGGACCCTATCACCAGGTGAGAAAACACGGAGTTGGGCCCCCCTATTGTATATCCTCTGTTGAGCTGTTTGGGCCTGCAGTAAGTGTTCTTTTACCATCGGCATGATTGCTGCAATCCTGTCCTGCATTTGAGCGATATGCTCAATGACACTTTTATGGGGTGTCTGCTCCCCCTCCCAAGTTTCTTTGGCTATGTCCAAGAGTCCCCGAGGGTGTCTCCCATAAAGCAACTCAAAGGGAGAGTACCCTGTGGAGGACTGGGGAACCTCCCTGATGGCAAACATCAAGTATGGTATCAGGAAGTCCCAGTTTTTCCCATCCTTGTCAACAACCTTTTTTAACATGCTCTTTAATGTTTTATTGAAGCGTTCCACCAAGCCATCCGTTTGAGGATGGTACACTGAGGTTCGCAATTGCGTCACCTTAAATAACTTGCACAGCTCTCTAGTTATTCGTGACATAAATGGGGTGCCCTGGTCTGTAAGGACTTCTTTAGGGATTCCAACACGACTGAACACCATAAACAGCTCTTTGGCAATGTTTTTAGCAGACGCGGTGCGTAAGGGAATGGCCTCTGGGTAACGGGTAGCATAATCCATGATTACGAGGATATGCTGATGACCTCGGGCAGACTTGGGGAGTGGACCCACAAGGTCCATGGCAATCCTCTCAAAGGGCACTTCAATAATGGGCAAGGGCACTAAAGGACTTCGGAAGTGTTGTAGTGGGGCTGACATCTGACACACAGGACAGGATTGACAATAATTCTCAATATCCTTCTGTATTCCGGGCCAATAAAACCTGCGCAACACCCTTTCCGTAGTTTTCTCAACCCCTAAATGACCTCCTAGCAAGTGCCCATGGGCAAGTTCCAACACCACCCGTCTGTATGGCTTAGGGACCACCAACTGTTCAACCACTTCATCATTTTTTTTACATACACGATACATTAAATCCTCATTGCTGCTAAAATAAGGAAAACAGAGCCTGTCCCCTGATTCGACAGGTACATCATTAATCACCATTACATTTTCCCAGGCCCTGGCAAGGGTTGGGTCTTTTCTCTGCTCGGTACCAAAATTTTCCTTGTGTACATTAAGGTCAGCAAACTCCAACGTAGGCTCAGATTCAGCAGATGGCTGTCCAGCTCCACTGGTTGTGGGGACCTCCTCAGGCTCCTCCAGCTCTCCTGCCATAACTGAGAAAGGAAAACCTGGGGAGCCCTGAGAAGAGTCCCCTGAACCCATATTGTCAGTAGCGGCCAGGAGTTCTGGCTCTGTCACTGAGTCAGCTACTGCGACCGGGTCGGGACGATCCCACAGTTCCCAAAACTTAGGGAAGTCCCTACCAATGATGGCCTTGTGCACCAAATGGGGCACAAGTCCGACCGGATGGGTCACCGTACCTAAGCCAGTTTTAAACTGAACAGTGGCTATAGGATACTCACGGGTATCCCCATGTACACAGATCACAGCAATTTTTTTAGCATGCAAATTCACAATGTCAACCATCTCAGCTGTAACCAAAGTCACTAGACTTCCAGAGTCTAGCAAGGCCGTAATAGGCTTATTATTAACAGTCATTTGGCACATGTGTTTTCCCATACTTGGTGCTGCAGCGCATGAAACAGCAGCAAACATAGACTGCCTTCTAATGGACAGATCGCACTGCATTGGTTCATCTGTCAATGGACAGTTTGCTGCAACATGTCCCAGTTCTTGGCAACGAAAACACCTGATGTTTCCCCAGTTGGGTTTGCTGACAGGCAGTAGCTTCCCTTGTTTGGGACGCCAAACTTCAGTCCTGGCACCAAAAATCCTCCCCCCTATTTCCTTGCCATGCTTACCACCCACTTCCCCTGGAACAGTCTTACCGGTTGCCTGGGGAGACCGTGGCTTTGGGCGGAAAGTCCGTGCGGCTGTAGGGGTGGTGACCAGGTTCTCTGCAGCAAAGTACCTTTCAACAAGTTCCACGAGGTTGTCCGCCGAGTTGGGGTCTCCTTGACTCACCCACTTCTGCAGGGGAACTGGTAGTGACCTCAGGAACTGGTCCATGACCACACGCTCCACTATTTGTGGCCCAGACAGGGACTCCGGCTGTAGCCATTTCCTCACCAAGTGAATTAGGTCGAACATCTGCGATCTTGGGGGCCTCTCGTCTTGGAAGAACCAGCTGTGGACCCGCTGTGCTCGAACTGCCAAGGTGACACCAAGTCGCGCCAGGATTTCCCGCTTGACCTTTTCATAGTCTCCTACTTCTGCTGACTCCAAATCATAGTAGGCCTTCTGCGATTCTCCAGACAGCAAGGGGGCGACCAGTCCTGCCCACTGGGTTTTGGGCCAACCTTCCCTCTCAGCGGTCCGTTCAAAGGTTAAGAGAAAGGCCTCTGGATCATCATCTGCAGTCATCTTGGAAAGAAAACGACCCACATGGATGGCTGAGGGCTTGTCTCCAACAACATTAACTTTAGCAGGTGACCACTGTGCTAGCGTCTCCACAACCGCAGCCAGGGTTTTCCTATCCCCTTTTGCATCAGTGGCTAGCTGTTCAAACAGCCTCTGCGATAGCTCCTGTACAGCACCAATCTGTTGGCACAGCGCCTTGGTTTGCTCCTGTGCGATAGCGTTTGTTTGTTGCTGTGCAGCATTGGATATCACCAATTGTTTTAGGATTTCCTCCATGTTTAGTCACTCTAGGTACTGGCCTTTTAAGTAGTAACTTACTACAGCTGGTCGCAGTCTCCACCATATGTACCCTGGGGGACAGGTAGCAGGTACAAAGCTCCCTGGGATGAGCAGTCTTTCAGGCACAGATACCAAATCCAGTGGAATAGTGACAAACAGTGCGGTGTTTATTTGTGATATATACAAGTCTATTTACAGGTGCTGTACAGTGTTCCAAAAAGAAACAAATAGGAACAAAAATAGCCAAAACAAAACCTAGCCGTGTCTCGGCACTAACTAAACAATATTTACAGATCCTAACTACTAAGCTGAGCAAGCCTACAGCTTGTCAGCTTCCACATACCTTTTTGCACTCTTACACAGAAGTTCTCTGAGTATCCCAGGCCAAGAGCAAGGGCTGTCTTGCTCAGGTGAGCTTAAATTAGCCTGGGGGAGAGGACCAAGACCTGAACCGGACCATGGATCAGAGATCCCTAAACCTGTATGAGAGGAGCCTGGGAGATGTATAAACCCCGAACAGGACTTTTCCTGGCTCTCTCTGGGACGCTCTGCTACATATCCTCCCCCCTTGTTTCAACCCCAGGGTTGGAACACCTGTAGCCCAACAGGAGTGAACACGGGACAGGGCATCTACATTCCCCATCTCAACACCTGGCCTGTGTTTTACAGTGAATGAGTAATCCTGTAGAGCCAAAAACCACCGGTTCACCCGTCTATTAGTCTCCTTCTTTTGGGCCATCCATTTCAGAGGAGCATGGTCAGTTATTAACTCAAACTGGCGTCCTAACAAATAGTACCTGAGTGCGTCCACGGCCCACTTTATGGCTAAACACTCCTTTTCAATGACTGCATACCTTTGCTCATGGTCATTGAGTTTTCTGCTTAGGTACACCACAGGGTGTTCTTCCCCATTGTGTACCTGTGATAGTACTGCCCCGATACCAACATCAGACGCATCCGTCTGAACCAAAAAATCTTTGGAGAAATCGGGGGAGTACAGTATTGGTTGTGCACAAAGAGCCTTCTTCAGGACTTGGAAAGATTCCTCTGCTACTGAGGACCATTTCACCATTACCGAGTCTTTCCCTTTCGTAAGGTCTGTCAGTGGGGCAGCTATAGTTGCAAAATTTGGGATAAATCTTCTATAATACCCCGCAATGCCAAGAAAGGCCCTGACCTGCTTCTTGTTTGCAGGACGTGGCCATTCTTGGATGGCTTCTATTTTATTCACTTGAGGTTTTATGACACCACGCCCAATAGTGTAGCCCAAATACTTGGCTTCGTCTAGACCAATGGCACATTTTTTTGGATTTGCTGTAAAACCTTCTTTGAAGAGGGAATTGAGGACAGCCTGGACCCGGGGCAAGTGAGACTCCCAGTCAGTGCTATGTACCACTATGTCATCTAGATATGCTGCTGCATATTGTCGGTGGGGTCTTAGAGTCCTGTCCATGGCCCTCTGAAATGTGGCGGGGGCATTTTGCAACCCAAAAGGCATTTTTTTATATTGAAAGGAACCCTCCGGGGTCACAAATGCAGTCTTCTCTTTGGCGCTACCAGTCAGGGGTATTTGCCAATAACCTTTTGTCAAGTCCAAAGTGGTCAGATAGCGAGCCTTGCCAAGTCGGTCTATAAGTTCGTCCACTCTGGGCATTGGGTACGTGTCAAACTTTGTCACTGCATTAAGCTTCCTGAAGTCATTACAGAACCTCCAAGTGCCATCCGGTTTTGGGACTAACACGATGGGGCTAGACCAGTCACTATTGGATTCCTCAATGACATCTAGCTCCAACATTCTTTTAACTTCCTCGCTGATGTCCTTTCTCCTCGCTTCAGGAATTCGGTATGGTTTGAGCTTGACACGGACCCCAGGTTCAGTAACGATATCATGCTGAACTGCTGAAGTCGTGCCAGGTAACTCTGAAAATTTCTCTCTATTTCTTATCAGGAATTCTCTAGTTTCCTGCTTTTGAGAATATGACAGGGTGTCTGGAATCGTGACCTCAGGGATCAGAGGGGACTCAGTACCCTTAGGCGTTACCGGGAGGGACCTCGCAGTTAACGCCAGTCTATCCTTCCAGGGCTTTAACAGGTTTATGTGGTAAATCTGTTCGGGCTTCCTTTTTCCTGGTTGATATATTTTGTAATTGACCTCCCCAACTCTTTCAATTACTTCAAAGGGACCCTGCCACTTAGCCAGGAACTTGCTCTCAACAGTGGGAACTAACACCAGGACCCTATCACCAGGTGAGAAAACACGGAGTTGGGCCCCCCTATTGTATATCCTCTGTTGAGCTGTTTGGGCCTGCAGTAAGTGTTCTTTTACCATCGGCATGATTGCTGCAATCCTGTCCTGCATTTGAGCGATATGCTCAATGACACTTTTATGGGGTGTCTGCTCCCCCTCCCAAGTTTCTTTGGCTATGTCCAAGAGTCCCCGAGGGTGTCTCCCATAAAGCAACTCAAAGGGAGAGTACCCTGTGGAGGACTGGGGAACCTCCCTGATGGCAAACATCAAGTATGGTATCAGGAAGTCCCAGTTTTTCCCATCCTTGTCAACAACCTTTTTTAACATGCTCTTTAATGTTTTATTGAAGCGTTCCACCAAGCCATCCGTTTGAGGATGGTACACTGAGGTTCGCAATTGCGTCACCTTAAATAACTTGCACAGCTCTCTAGTTATTCGTGACATAAATGGGGTGCCCTGGTCTGTAAGGACTTCTTTAGGGATTCCAACACGACTGAACACCATAAACAGCTCTTTGGCAATGTTTTTAGCAGACGC
Organism: Lithobates septentrionalis; assembly: GCA_037952835.1. Lineage (NCBI taxonomy): Eukaryota > Metazoa > Chordata > Amphibia > Anura > Ranidae > Lithobates > Lithobates septentrionalis. The sequence goes on along the minus strand of JBBDGP010001614.1, from coordinate 601,660 downwards.
GGTGCGTAAGGGAATGGCCTCTGGGTAACGGGTAGCATAATCCATGATTACGAGGATATGCTGATGACCTCGGGCAGACTTGGGGAGTGGACCCACAAGGTCCATGGCAATCCTCTCAAAGGGCACTTCAATAATGGGCAAGGGCACTAAAGGACTTCGGAAGTGTTGTAGTGGGGCTGACATCTGACACACAGGACAGGATTGACAATAATTCTCAATATCCTTCTGTATTCCGGGCCAATAAAACCTGCGCAACACCCTTTCCGTAGTTTTCTCAACCCCTAAATGACCTCCTAGCAAGTGCCCATGGGCAAGTTCCAACACCACCCGTCTGTATGGCTTAGGGACCACCAACTGTTCAACCACTTCATCATTTTTTTTACATACACGATACATTAAATCCTCATTGCTGCTAAAATAAGGAAAACAGAGCCTGTCCCCTGATTCGACAGGTACATCATTAATCACCATTACATTTTCCCAGGCCCTGGCAAGGGTTGGGTCTTTTCTCTGCTCGGTACCAAAATTTTCCTTGTGTACATTAAGGTCAGCAAACTCCAACGTAGGCTCAGATTCAGCAGATGGCTGTCCAGCTCCACTGGTTGTGGGGACCTCCTCAGGCTCCTCCAGCTCTCCTGCCATAACTGAGAAAGGAAAACCTGGGGAGCCCTGAGAAGAGTCCCCTGAACCCATATTGTCAGTAGCGGCCAGGAGTTCTGGCTCTGTCACTGAGTCAGCTACTGCGACCGGGTCGGGACGATCCCACAGTTCCCAAAACTTAGGGAAGTCCCTACCAATGATGGCCTTGTGCACCAAATGGGGCACAAGTCCGACCGGATGGGTCACCGTACCTAAGCCAGTTTTAAACTGAACAGTGGCTATAGGATACTCACGGGTATCCCCATGTACACAGATCACAGCAATTTTTTTAGCATGCAAATTCACAATGTCAACCATCTCAGCTGTAACCAAAGTCACTAGACTTCCAGAGTCTAGCAAGGCCGTAATAGGCTTATTATTAACAGTCATTTGGCACATGTGTTTTCCCATACTTGGTGCTGCAGCGCATGAAACAGCAGCAAACATAGACTGCCTTCTAATGGACAGATCGCACTGCATTGGTTCATCTGTCAATGGACAGTTTGCTGCAACATGTCCCAGTTCTTGGCAACGAAAACACCTGATGTTTCCCCAGTTGGGTTTGCTGACAGGCAGTAGCTTCCCTTGTTTGGGACGCCAAACTTCAGTCCTGGCACCAAAAATCCTCCCCCCTATTTCCTTGCCATGCTTACCACCCACTTCCCCTGGAACAGTCTTACCGGTTGCCTGGGGAGACCGTGGCTTTGGGCGGAAAGTCCGTGCGGCTGTAGGGGTGGTGACCAGGTTCTCTGCAGCAAAGTACCTTTCAACAAGTTCCACGAGGTTGTCCGCCGAGTTGGGGTCTCCTTGACTCACCCACTTCTGCAGGGGAACTGGTAGTGACCTCAGGAACTGGTCCATGACCACACGCTCCACTATTTGTGGCCCAGACAGGGACTCCGGCTGTAGCCATTTCCTCACCAAGTGAATTAGGTCGAACATCTGCGATCTTGGGGGCCTCTCGTCTTGGAAGAACCAGCTGTGGACCCGCTGTGCTCGAACTGCCAAGGTGACACCAAGT